>OX104064.1:216749541-216776030 GCA_944474145.2 Dicrocoelium dendriticum
CTATTAAGTTTTCCTACTCAACTACTTGAGATAAAGAGTGTGCCTTAATTATAATTTGATGGGGCCTCTATTGTTGCTATTGCTCTTCCTAATTTAGGGAACATCAGTGAATCGGTCTACGTCAAAAAACCCACAAATCTCTATCATATGTTATCCATTGTTGACTTTTCGTTTAATTCGCGCATAGCACAGCTTTGGGTTTGTCTACTTTATAATCAGGATAGGAATTAAGTTCACCAATTATAAGTGTCATTTTGGTCAACAATGCCCTCACTTTGTCTGCACTGAGTGATTAGCCTACAAAGTTGGATTTGTGCGATGTAGCGAATCCTGAGCAAAGGGAATTATGTAACAGTGATATGCATACAATACAAAATGCTTTTGTTCACGTAACCAAGAGTTACGATTATACACTCAGACTGGGAAGCCGACATCAAGAAGAAAACGTAACATATATGTTCATGATCTCGGAGGCTATGAAAAGAAATGACTCCAGCTTGCGCATGATGGCATAATGAAGCTGAATCTTAAAACTATGATTTTACTACTGTAACTGCTTACCATAAATTCTCTGTCAGGCGTTCCTATCTCGATGTACGTCGGTGAAATCATGAACCTGAGCACGCAGAATATTAATGTTTGATAAAACAAGCAGCTAACATGTATCTGACTTTTCGGTTCGTTAACACCGAAGAAATGAATAGTACACAGCGGACTACAGGTTGTGTTATCTCAAATTTTCCCGACAGGCTGTATTACAGCTTACGGCTCTGCGCGAGCATACGGTGCTCTTAGACTGTGTATTATATATTACTGCAAATGTGGATATTTCATTCGTATACACACGGACTGTGCACCTTCAAATAGCACAATAATCCATACAGTTCCTGGGATATTATCAAAAATAAATTATCTCATTTGTTGAATATGTCCTATTACGTCGAAAGCAATCTTTGATCAACCCTGTTGTCAGATTATGCTACAGCACATTATATATACTGGATTATTTCTGTGTTGTGGACAGAAAAGTGAATGCGTAAACGGTCTATTTGCCTAATGGGAATAATTAATACCAAAACAGTGAAAAGAAAACCTGGTGATACATTGCAGATAATTTTGGTAGGTTCCCTATAATGTACGTAAGGGACATATGAGAAACAGGTCGTTTCGTTTATGTATTATAATGCTTATCGTTGCATCATTTTAATGCTTTATTGTTTATCCAATAAACCGGCTACACTTCCTTTGTGTGGAAGGATTATGCTAGAGTCAATGGGTTTGTTGAAAACTTGGTTATTGTTCCTCAACATCTGGTAGACAGTTATTAGGTCGCCAGGTACGTGTCGTTACTAACCGTTTTAAAAGATAGTTTGGAGTTTAGTTTGATCTGTATGGTAGAAAAATCCTTTCTGTGTCTTGTACCACGTTTCTGTGTATATTAGAGATCTACGATATCGTTTCTGGGTCACAGCAGCCAGGCGTGCATTGTGTATTCCACATGCGAATACATTTAATTTTTATGTATCTGCATGGGGAGAGAGAAGTTTCAAAATGCCCATTGCCCTCAGCATGATGCAGATACTAGATATGGGAAAATGGTATTAGAATAAACATTCGGATTGTTACTCATACCCATAAAAATTGGACGAAGCAATGAAAAATGTAATGAGGTCTATACCTTTTCCAAAGTTGGACAGAAAAAGCCAAGTATGCTCAAATACTCAGGAGGCACTACAAGCTCTCGTGTTGCCACTTTTCTCATAAAGCTTTCTCACCGAGAGCGCAGCCGAAATGCACAGCGGAAAGCAGTTAAACAACCCTTCTTTGATGAGCTACTTACCGAATTAGTTCGTCGACATTTGTCCCCAAACAACTGGCCGTGGTTAATACCAATGTGCTGTGGATCAGTACACCCGTACAAGTTCTCGGGTCCGGTTCCGATTTGGTTATCCTGACTAGCCAAGTGTACTGAAAGGTGGACAACTTTGTGCCCCCAAATATGCGCTTTTGCAGTCTTGCTCGTGTAGCTGTAATAGGAGAACACATGATGTTTGATGTAAATCCAATAAGCTTCAGTTCAGGTGGAGAACGATGACAATTCCAGTCGCACTTCACCATCTCTCGGTTAACTGCACGACGGAATGCATGTACTTTTTCAGACTGCATAGGTGTGACGCAAACACTAGGAGCATTAGTTAATATTAGAGGACTTATTATATATTTGTGAAGATTCGTCGCATCCAGATTCAGCCAGGCAGTCACCACACATTCAGGAAAGTATTTTTCTCTAATTGCAGTGAACTTCTGGCTGTCTCTAGTTGTGACCAAACTCCTCCCACAGAGTATGAGTATTCTAACACAAATTGCCACTGACCTGCGTATTTCTAACTGACGCAGAAAGAGCTGAACAACTGAGAGGACAAATGTTAGATCGCATGCTCATCGTTTACATTCGCATCGTTTGCCAGAATATGTGCAGTACAGATTTAGAGGAAGACGGCCAAGGAAGACAGACCGTTCTTACCTACAACATTACGTTTGGATGAATCTTCAATATAAATCATTGACAGAAAGGTAAACAGTGCGCGAAAATTATATGTGATCCCGAGGAAAACGGGGAAAAACGGTGCCTTTCAAATGGAACCATGAAGAGTAAATAACCGAAATATGTCTTACCAACATTGATGGTGATGAGAAGCAGCCAATTTCCGAAATTCATCTTCCTGAAATAAAATGAAAATGGGTCGTTTTGAATGAGAAAATGCTTTTGGAGTATATAAAGTGAGACGGGCTAAAGTCTTACATTTGCACCTGCAAGAAAACATTTACAGCGCAATGATACAACACTCGAATATGTACATGAAAACGGACATAATAAATGATGTCGTCCACTGTATACCTTACCAACCCTAAAGAGCGACAACTGGACCGGTGGTTGAAAGATACCGATGGCAATCTCTTTCTAGCCTTTATATACCCTCAGAGATTGGTCAATTGAAGAAGCACCACAGACAAACCGGCTCCCAAAATCAAAAACTAAAAAATGTGTGTTCATTGGTCAATGCGTGCGACTTGTGTTTAGTTGTCACTCAGCTGACCTACTGACATGCAACTAGAGATCCACTGCACACAGTTTCAACCAAGTGTACAAATGGCGGTTTGTGATCAAGGTACTGCGTTCGTAATTGGCCCACAAAGCTGAAGTAAACGGGAAAACCCACGCTTCTTGTAATTGCTTCAGAGCTGTGACTGTTGCATTATTCACCTTACAGTTTAGATGCCATAGAAATAAAATATCACCACTGGTCAACGACTCCTTCAGTACAACGGCAGTATAACTGATCCAAAATCCCGGCTTACTCAAAGAAGCTAAAACAACCAGTGGTCCAACGACATCGGACCATTCGTTGACGCGTAACTCAGAACAGGTACCAACTACAGTATCAGCGGTATTACAATGTAAGTTGTTGTTCCTAGTTTTCAGTTGTTCTTGGTAAAGAATGTTGGTGAAATGTAAATCCAACAACATTTTGAACTGCTCTGTAGAACGCGCCTCTACGACTTGCTCTGGCAGACTGTTCCAGACATTTGCAACTGTCGTTCAAAAGAAAGGGGTGAAGGACTCGTGTTATTTTTGGCACCACCAACTTGTGCCGATGATTGCACTTGCTGTAAGGCTTTCGCAAATGAAACAGCGGCTGCAACATTGGGATGTCACCGCGATATACTAGGCGGTAGGTCAAAATGAGATCGACTCGCTCCCGACCATAGAATATGGTGTAGTTTCCCGCATCCATCTTTGTACGGCAATGCTTTAAAACCCAGAATGGGCCTCGTAGCGACCTGCTGGACCCATTCGTACTTTTGTGTCTCATCAAGGGTGATTGGATAGTGGGCGGGCGGGCCGTACACTAATATTGGTCTCACGATGGAGAAGAAGTAGCGAGTGGCCACATCTTCAGACCAAGCACAGAAGCATGCGCTGTCCACCATAAAATAGCCCATACCTGTAGTGCACGGACTTCAAAAGTATCCACAGGTCCTTGGCGGATGGCGTAAGATGTAATAGCGGGACTTCACCGGTGTAATTTGGTTACACACCATCCCTCCTCAAGTGCATGGATACGGCATTGCCTGGCTTGACTGGGAGGGTGAAAATTGCAAACCGCATGGAGAGGCGAGTTAGGTCGTAATAAAGTAGGCTGTAGTCGTCTAGGGAACTTATTACTCTTTACCTCCTCAGATCGATCTCATACAGGACACAAAGCAAACAAAGAAGCTGGGGTAGATCACTGATAAGGATTAGGAAAAGAGAGAGCCCCAGCACCATGCTTTCGGGTACGCCACCACTAGAGGGATGCTGGTCATTTAGCTGGAAGTAAAATCATACCACCTCCGACTAAAGTAGATGATATGGACGGAAATGAAGCCAAGTCGTGTTGGCATCAGCATTTCTTTTGATTGGGGCAGCTGTAGTAGAGCTTTCTTATAGGTCTTTCCAGCCATCTTGACCAATATAGGCATCAGGTAACTAGACTGTATTTGTTCACCTTACTAGAGTTATAACCTTTCTAAAACGGCTTTAACGCTGATCATTTATATTTTCCCGGTAATTAACATTGGGCCAGTGACCAGTTAAACAAGTAAGTCACTGAAGGTGCAATGATGGTCACTTGGACCATTACATTGTTTTGACGGTAACTTTGGCTAGCAGCTGACACACCTGTTCAACTACGTAAACCAGAGTGACGTTTATGGTAAGCGCGGTGCACGTCGAAATCGGTACAGCCACCAGAACAGAGGCTAACACGGAATAGAAATGCGCCACCAAAGACGACACAAGCTTAGAGCTGGATGTTAGGTGCTGTCTGTCCGAGCTCTTTAGCACTGGGAAATCACTTGCCGGGTTCAGGTGCCGCTTCTCGGAAGCAAAGAATGTTTTCATGGCGGTCTTTGTGGCTGTTGCTTGTTATTCCTTCAAATATCAGTGTTGGATTGTCTTGCCCTGTTTCCTTTATTTTCCTGCCTTTTTTACGCCTCGTACTCGCAAGGACAGTCAGAGAGGAGGAAGTTGTCACACAAATTGAGCAGCCGCATAACCATTTCGCCATACTTTATGATCAATTTTGACACTACATTGTTCAAAGTGTGAATACAATAATGCTGAGTCCCCTCTTCTAACAGTCCAAAAGTTTCTTTCAGGTGCAGCTCAAGACGGAGATTAATCCATTTGGCTAGCGGCTCGAGTAAGACCGTCGAAGTCACTTTCCCAGTTGTTAAGAGTTCACTGTAGCAGACGGGAACAGGGTTAAGCTGGATCCATGCTGGCTGTGAGCACAGGGTGATCGCTTGCTGCAAAGTGCTCTAGGATCTGCACATCATACACATGTTGTTCACAGACTGTTAACGTTGTCTAAGCACCATGGAATTGAACAATTCTTCATAGGTATCCGTTTGTATGGGTTGCGCTTTTCCACTTTCACTTACCAAATCTAGCAAGTATGCTTCCACCTCAAAATGTCCGGAGAAGGGTTGCACTGCAGGTTGGCATACTCTAAGATAATTGAAATCACGATTGGGTAGGAAATAAATACGACGCATGTGGCCTCGGAGATGCGATGACTATTCCAAAGAAAGGCTTAGGGGAACGCGATGAACTGCACCCAGTAGCGGCTCTCAGAGCCTAAATTAGATTGACTGACACAACTGGTCACACAGGCCATCGTCCCTTCTGTAGACGTTCACAATGCTTCCACACAGGAAGGAAGGACATCCAAGACATCCACAAAAGCAGTCGATATTGTGTCGTAGGGGGAGCATGTAAAGCCACCGAGCTCGATGTCTTGTGCAGTCACCATAAAATTCAGTCCTTGGTGCAAGTTCCTCTATTTCCAGCCATTCAATTGCAACTAATAGATAGATTACATTGCGTCTGCTCATAAATCTAAATAAGTTGCTGAAGGATACACGCAGGCCGCCTTAGAAATCACTGGGTCGGCATGAATTGTGAGTGCGGTGTTTATCCTGTTTCTTGAATTTTGGATACTATCGGAATAGGTATAATACAGATGGTTGTTTCCACATCACCTTTTCGTCTCTTTAGCTCAATAATGTCAGGCGGGAGCCTTCTTCGATCCACCGGATCCAAGTCTAAACAAGGTTGAATTTTCCAACCTTTCAGCTAATTTACTTGGGACAGTATAAATTTCGGACTGCCATCGTCCACCGATCTGCTTCATATGGGATTATTTTTTAATGCCCGCTCCAAAACCGGTAAAGTTCCTCACTTTCAGACCGCTTTCACCCAAACCGAGGAATCTGTCAATTTGTCTCGGTACAAGCCTGACGTCCTGATCGTAGGGTACATAAGGAGTTAAATCCCTGGACTGCGGCAGATGGGAGTTTCTAAAGATCAAAGTCTCCGGTCAACCATGTTTGATTATAAGGGCGAAGATTTTATCGAGCTTCTCATACTTTGGCCTGCCGTTTTACTTTCCCGTGTCGTCAGTACCCAGGCCCTTACACACTGAGTTATCTGTACTTGCGGGATACCACACGGTTAAATGATTCGTGTCAGGTGAAATTTGACTACCTGTAACAGTGGAAATTCTTGCCGATGAGTTTGTTCGGGACGAACTGCAAGGGTTATTTGGAACCTGGATACGCTTGGGGCTGGCCTGTTATGCCAAACAAACGGAACTGCTCGTAATGAAATAATTCAGCCTACAACACGGTCTGTGATTCTGCTCTACTTCCTACGCATGTATCTCAGTTCTGCAATCAGTACACAAATATTGAACAAACTCATGTTGGATTTCACAATGATGTTGAAAGTGTTCAACCGACGGCCCAAGGTACGAATTGTGGCATTTAACACAGCACATGACACAAAAGCTTGATTTCCGACAACTTGGTATCTGGCGTTACAAGATGAATATTTCGGCAACATGAATAATTCGAGATCAATATGGGTATCAGTTGTGGCCCATATAGCGATAATGAGATATTAAAAATTAGATAGAAGAAATACAGTTGTGTAATGTTAAAATATATAGAATCATGGTTGTAAACCGAAAGCTAGCGTAATTTCCACGAACTTATTCCGATTCAAGGAGTAATCCAGCAAGAAATAATCTTGTTTATAGGGCTGAAAATTTGCGGCCTTCCGCAATCCTGCAGTTTCACCTGGGATCTGCTGATGACTTACTACGGTTGGAGGGAAGAATAACTCATGAAATCTAGCTGACCGGATGTCTCAGCGTTGGGGGCGCACATCAGAACAGGAGTCTTAAATGAAAATGCACCTGCACGGATCTCAAGTTATGCAGCCTTAGCCGAAATCAACAGCGTGAGTTGTAGCATAAAACATTTACCCAATCTCCTCAATAGGTTTGATTATAAGAAGCCTGCTGCTTTTGACTAAATTCTTAAGTCTCTGTTGGATATCACCACAACTTCCGGGATTGAACTGCTATGTTTTATGGCACATTACGTAATGGTTGCAAAAGCTCGGCTCAGAAGTAGATTCTGAAAGGCGTTGACCCAAGCAAGGTGGGCAGTTATCGTCAAACGTTTTTCTCACCGTTTAGACAAACTTAGTGGAGAAGTTAGCTGAAATAGCGTGCTGCAATCACGGACGTAACATGGCATTCTGACATCCTCACAGCTCGCTTTATGAAAGGGCGCTCATGAATCATCAGCATTCGACTGACCAATAGCTATTAATCACTGCTAATTGAATGATTGTAAGCATCACGCAGGATGGTTATGTCGACGCGATCCACATTTATTATGACAGAGCGAAACTTGAGACTGTCCTAAACAGGCACCAATAGATCAGTGACTTATTTATTATGCAAAAGTTACAGGTACTGGTGGACTGGAACCCTTGAAATTGTGATGCTCCGCACGACATAATACATTGTTCCTAAGCTATCTCAACAAAGTGCCTAAGCATCTCCGGTTGCCTTGCGTTATCTTGTAGAAGGACTGAAGGTATAGAGAGTAATTTGTGCTCTCCACGACTGCGATGAATTTAGGCATGAACCCGACTGTCTTCCATTTGGTCTGCATTAATCTGTCTGCCAGTCAACTCTATCAAGCATTTATGTGCGATTGGTGTAGGTGCACTATGGCCACTCTTCACCACACATTCAGTAAAGGAACTAATTGTACTCTCACGCTGCGATTTCAAATTCGTGGGGAACACAGACAGGCAATATTACAATGAACTGTGCATGTCATTGGTGATCAGACGCAGCTTCTTCACTTTGTCTGAATAGGTGGGCACTCGCTTATTCGCCTCAGTCATAAGACCACCATTTTAAAACGGCTCATTCGTCCGTTGCCCTATAACGGGCACTTGTACATACTTGCAGCGCACTGACTCGCAGCTACTGCTCTTATGTGATTTATTGTTTTTCATTTTGTTGCACACCATTGAGCTGACAATCCTTTGAATCAGACTTATCAGCTTTACAAAATGGATGCGTATTTTGGATTATCATTATCGCCTGAACATTTGCTAAGGCCAGCTTTTGTGACGCATTTACCTCGGAAGCTCACACATATAAAAACACCACAAATGTCAAGCTCTTGGATTATGTATACTCGGACGGATATGCGCAGCGCTGACGATATTCGGTTGCTCCGAAAGACCGGGTAGAACCTTGTCCGACTGAGAGGTGACTACGTTGCGTTACATACACTATTTATAAATTATAATTGGTGCCATCGCATTAACTGAAAATCGTGCTACTCCAAGACCACTGGCATCGCTGCATTGCATTCTACGGTACAGTGCATTACATCGGAATTGGTGGATAACTTTAAATCTCCCACGTCCTCCGTGACTATGCTAAACGGTGCCTTTGCGTAAACAATCCAAGGGACTATGTAGGAAAACGGACATCTAAGCCCGTGCTTACTTTCCTTTTCCGCCTGCAACGCCCGCCTGAGCAGTATTCACAGTCGAACATGGCCGAAAGTTTGGAAAATCTACCAGCTCAGTGGCTCAGGAAAGGCCCACCAGAAAGAGGAATCAAGGCATAATAGCAATATAAACATTGTGAAGAAACCTTTGTGTAGCGGAGAGTTGTAGTGTCAGTCAAAATTAGGACTGGCACATTTTCACTTTAACAACCATTACCATTCGAACTGCAATACAACATCTTCTAACCAAGTGAACCGGTATAACAGATTGCTGGGTCTACAGAGTTTATGCGCTGAGTGTACGACGGCGTACACTATGAAATTAAACTTTGTTTGAGTGCAAAATTGCTTCGTCGGATGCGAACAGCGAAGAATTTTCACTTCATGCAACTCCCCAAATGGGTACCACAAAATGAATGAAAAGAACCTGGTGCACACGCGCGATCACAGTAACGGATCCTGTGAAAAATGCGAACAAGGCATGTGTCGCAAATGCTCGAACTATACCGGACTTCACCTCCCCTATTCTCCTGTCTATGTTATCGACTGATATTACTTCAGCAACACCTAGAATTCCGATTGGCAGACAGAATCCAAGTCTCTCTTAATCGATGTATTTATGCAACAGTTCCTGATCGATGTATTCTAGGGTGCGATTACATTACATTTAGCAGCCCTGATAACAACTCGCAACAAGGATCAAGCAAAAACTGTACAGTCCACGCCAAAGCCACCCATCAACGCGAACCCACATCCTCGAAAACCGGACAGAACTACGATGCCCTATCAATCATTCACACAAATTTCCTGAATTCAAGGCAAACCAATAAAGAGAAGAACAGCAGGCCTATCGGAAATAGTTGAGTCTTGTTTGTGATATAATTGTTGTTCGGGTAGCACCGACTAACTTAACGCGATCACTAGGCATTCATCCTCGATGCGCCACAGTGAGTCCCGACTTATACGTGTAAAAATGGCATCCACTGATTATAACAAGTCCCTGTTTTGGTCGGTATACATCCCCCGGTGTAAAGACGGCGGGGTATGCATATTTACTCGTAAGTAGCAGGATTTAATTTGTAATTTGGTTGAGGTTTTCCTTCCACTAGTTTACGACCTACTTAGCGCAGCCTAGTCCAGAAAACATCAGACGCATTTCGCCCTATTGGGGCTCGTCAGTGGCGTGCATTCCCTCTGTCCTCTAAAGAGGATCGAACCCATGACCGCTAGAGGCAAATGCCAAGTAGCCAGTAGCTTAAACAACTAAGCTATGGGATGCTTTGGCTGGGGCTACATAATTTTCAAACTAACTGGGATATACACCACCTATCTGCCACCGTCACTGACAACTGTTAGCCCTCAAGGTGAAGACATCTCTAGACGTTATCCATAGCATTTTGAAACTAGGCGGGACTATTTATTTTATATTACTTGTGAGTAGCAGGATTTTAGGTGTAATTTTGTTGAGGTTTCCAATTTTCCCGATGTCTCGTGGATCTAATCCCAGCTGGACAAAATGAATTAAAACGACAAACACACAGGCAGTAGCAGGAGAATCACTTTTTGTTTATATCGTACTTAAGGTATTAATAGCTGGCAAAAAGAAGACCGTGAGCATGACCTAGAGGAATAGCGGTACGTCGGTGAAATTATCTGTGCTGGCGATGTCATATTTTAGTCAGTTTCAAGAATAACCTTGTCGCCTCAATACCACGATACCAGCCTCAGCCTACTAACATTTGTGTTTCAGTCTCCCTAGACGGCAATGCAAGTAATGCGTAGCTGGCATAAGCTGCGCGACACACAACCTTCGGATTTACGACTAAAAGCAGATGTCAGAGAACCACAACGACTGATATTATAGAGGAAGCAAAATCAACTAAGCCTTAATACAATCACAGGACCAAGTTATCAGACGGGTAGCCATTGAGAAAGGATTGTAAACCTAAGCTGATTTAACGTTATTTTTGGCCACCGGCAAAACCGCGTAAAAGACGATAGGCTGCTGGTCATTTTAAGCTGGATAAATTGCATTCAAATTTAGTTGCTTGGTTCTGCCAAACTGAATAATCTTCTATTAACTGGCCACGTTGCTTACACTAATTGCGCTTATTTTCGGTAACTTTGTTGGGTTTGTAGCATTTGCAAGTAACATGTGGACGTTTATCCTTATCGTTCCTAACCAACTTACTTCATATGCTAAACTATGGAAGAGTTATGTCACAGTATCTGTAAGCATTATCGGATTTTTTTATTTCATTTTGTCGGTGCAAGTGATTGGCTGGTGCTTGATATCCTCGGTGTGGATGCGCTTGTTGTGCATGTTGACAAGGTGCCTACCTGCCTCTTACCAAATACCTCTTCTGTACTGGGTCCAGGAGAGAGTTGGTCGTTCCTGGAGGGGACGGGGTGCACGGTCGTTGTGGACGCGCTAGTCTTGAAGATGGGTTCCATGCACTCAGTGTGGAGCGGACTACCGTCCAACCACCGCCTAGTGTTCGCTTGATTCCCTAAATACAGCGTGCTTGTGTTTGTCTGAGAAGGAGTGTGGGCTGGCCCCGTTGATGAAACGTGGCTCGTGTTCTATATAGTATATATATTATATATATAGATATATATATATATATATATATATATATATATATATATATATATATATATATATATATATATATATATATATAGAGAGAGAGAGAGAGAGAGAGAGAGAGAGAGAGAGATAAATTAAGATATTAGATAATTACATGTTGTGCACGATACTTACTGTAAATTTGCTAAAACAGTTTGCACACTCTTTCGAAAGCCGATGGTAGAACAGGGAGCAGCGGAATGTACTACATGTGTTGGTGATGTGATAGCTTCAATCCGGTTATCAGGAAATGTAGGATATTATCGTCTACTAACGCTTATAGCAGACAGCCTCTACAATACACAGGAAGCATAAGTATTCTGTGTTTTACGTACATTTAGTTGAACATCCTTCTACCTGGTAACCATACGGATGTCATTTGCCTCCGAATTTGCTATCTGTCTCAATCTATTATTGATACTCACACTTCGGACTAAACTTAAGGCAGCAGTTAAGGTTCACACCCAAACGCTTATCAACTACTGACAATCGTCTGGTTACCTATAATTCTACTTGCGATTTTCTATAACTAAGGGAATATGGTTGTTATTTTTTCATTAAATCCAAACTCATGCACTTACGTAGTGTTATGGTTCATGAGGGTTATTGTTTCCCCATCCAGTTTGTGGTGGTCCATACACAAGTGTGAACAAATGCCCGTTCGTAACACTGCAGTACTGTAACGCGAACCGGGGACCGTCGGTATGTCAACGGATATCTCACGTTGTATGACTAAGTGAAAGCCATTTAGAAACACTTATAAGTACCACACTTCGGCCTGACAGACGGATGTCATTTTCACTCGAGTAACACCATTTTCTGCTGGCTCGATGTCTACATGGGACTCGCATAAAGTACAAATCCCGCCAACATCTGTTCGTGTCTCGATCCATTCTCATTTGACAGATGGATCTTATTACATTTCCTCTCGTGTGACACCGTGAATTATTGCGGGTTGCAATACGAGGTAAATTTATCCCATCTCAAGTATCTCCATCCGCCCCCTTGTATTGCTGTTGCCTTCAGATAAACACACTGAGATTCAGACAAGTAATCAAGGTTGATTCCAGAACAGCGGCAATACGTTGTGACATCCAAATCGAAATGCTTGGGCATAGGTAGTATTCTAGACGCTGATGAATTTATCGAGATAATTTAGTGGTCAGAATGAATGACCATAGGAAAATAAATAGTAACACATGACGGACTACCTGGTGGTTCTACATCCGTGTTGATTCATGCTCACCTCGGAGAAGAGACAATCATAACCGGGTCTGGTTTTACCTTACGACACGGATAGCCAGTAGTGAACATAACCGCAACATTTCCCGGCTAATTTGGAAAGTTGCTTACGCCATCTCCGTCATCTTTTTGTGTCAGCCTTATTCTATATCCCGCATGTAAGTCGCGCTTGGGTACAGTTTCCTTCAGGAAGACTAACTACTGACTTGGTGCAATGTGGTATCTTCATTGCACCTGCCTAGAAAGAATGAACCACACTTAACCTACGTTTATTGAACTCATTTAACTCGATTGTATTTCGCTATGAATTAACCTGTTGCCCATTACGATGTTGTACTCATCATGACCTATGCTATGCTATTCTTGCTACCTTCTCTAGTGGAGTCTAGTACGGTGATATACCTAGAAGGTGAGCCACGGCATCTTTCTCTTCGCATTATTATTACTCAGCCGCGGTCCACATCACTATGTAAGCTCCATGGTATTACTCAACAGACTATGATATCTACATTCTGCTCCTTGCAATCGATTTGTGGATTACATAACACCAGGTTGACCAGCTGCTCAATGCAAAGTAGCACGCTGCTTAGAGAGCCGATGCATAGCAGAATAATGGTGCAGTCCATTCATTCGTGATTGACATGCGCGCGGTGTTTCCGAGCGAATTGTGGGCTTGTTATGGATTAATGCTACGGTGGCAAATTATTGTGTATGTTTCCAGTTCGATGGATAAGTTTGAATCAAAAGGTTGTCATCGTTTGCCCGCTTACAATACGCATAGAGCGTAAAGTTTGACACTTGGAATATAATGCTCAACGATTGTCCCTCGCGTGACCATATTGGACTACGCATTCGAAGAGAAATTTCCCTTTAAATTCTGCAGCAAGTGAAAAATCCACGCAATTAACCGACTAGCGATTATCACGATGTCGATAGTTCATGTTCCGTACGTCAGTGTATTAGTATATTACATGGGAAAGGAATCGGCGCATAGCGACAATCGTTTTATGACCACCCGAAGAAGTACAATGCAGATCTTTATCAAATGGCTTATGGTGACAACAGAGTACACATGGGTATTTACAAATGTTGGAATACTTGGACATTTGTAAAACAATGCTAGCACTGTTTGGAAAGTCGCATGTTTGACAGTGAGCAGATGGACTTAATTGATGGCAGCCGTCAATATCAAAGGTCGCGCATCAATCGTTCATTAAGAAGGTGTACGTATCTCGGGTAGCAGATGACCAAACCGATGGGCGACACGGAGAGCCAGAACAGGACACTATCACGTTCGCATGCTGTGCAATCTCCCCCATCAGGTTGGCAAAACAGACTGCACATGTAGACGGAAACACCTAAGTGCACAATATTTCACTACACCAGCAGTTTAGTTATGCTTCTACCCAGTAGTTGCTTTTCTAATGCTATACCGGGTTCCTTCAAGTAGGGATGTCACGGCTGAATGTTAAATAAAACATCAACAGTTTGTATTGGGTACTTATGCCTGTGAAAGTAGTTGTTAGCCTGACCTCCAAACGAAACCCACACAGTTTTGTTGTACCATTGATTATGGTGTCTAATATGTCTGTATCCGCTTTGTGATAGCTCACATTTCAGTTTGGATAAACGCATGTGCATACGTTTTATTCGAATTGCCTTTGGACACGGATGATCCCAGTCCATGTATATATGTATATCGAATGAATTCGGCGAAGATATCCATACTTAGAGCAGGGAAACGGCACTCGGGCAAACCGAAAATAACATTATTAGAACATGAAGGAGGTGAATTTATGACAAACTCATGTTCATTACAGGTGTTGCGAATCCAAGTCAAATTTTGCTCGATGCGAATTCCGTGGACTATTAGAAAATGTGGTTGCGCAGGTGCAGGAGAAGGCACAATTGCAAGTGGAATAGAAGCATTATGAGAACGCTCCCATTCGATTTACTAATTCAGGCCAATAAGGCGGCTTATTTTGTAGGTTAGCCTGCGTGATGAGCGAGCTTGCATTTCAGAAGTAGATGTTGCTTTAACTCCCCGGTGTGGCTGCGACTGATGTGAATGTTGACAAGGTGCCTACCTGTCTAATACCCACTACCTCATCCATACTGGCTCCAGGAGACATTTGGTCGTTACTGGTGGCGACTGGGTGCACCTTCCTCGTGACGGTGCTTGGCTCAAAGAGTGTTTCCATCCTATGTGGAACTTGCTACTGTCCGGTCACCGCTATGTGTATGTCTGGTGTGCAAGATTTCCAAATTAGGCCGGAAACCTTCCGCTCTGCTTGTTGTAAGAGTGTGGGCCGGCTCCGTTGACGAAACGTGGCTCGCATTCAACCGCCTCCCGATCTTATTTTTATGGGTTTACACAGGATACGGGGTGTGTCAGTGGAACTGTGGGTTGTGCAGCGCAAGCCATCCATAGCCCTCTGTAGGCGCAGGCTTCCTGTGAGAGTCCCCATGGAGGTCACAGTGACAGGCAAATCAGGATACGGAAGCTGCCATATATATATATATATATATATATATATATATATATATATATATACCTTTCCGGGAGAGACAATGATGCTCTGAGGCTGGTGGCGGCTAGATTCTGGAAGATGGTCTTCCCACTGCTGCTACTCTTGTGCCGTTGGCTTAATTCCTGGACGCATCCTCGTGGCGACCGCTGGGTGGAAGTTGGGTTACGCACTTTTCTCTGCTAAAATCCAGGACACCAATCCGCATGATTCGGGGAACTTTCCAGGTATTACATCCGCTGAATTTCGGATGTTCATTCAATCGAAGGCTTTGGATGAGGCCCCGAGTCGTTCTACTTTCAAATGTAGGCGCCTTGCAAGTATCCTAGGCCATCCCCTTCTGAGTTTAGGAAGTGGTCGATGGCCCCCTTCTCGTAAAACCAAGCCATGGAAAAAAACCGGTTTACTGGTTATAAGCTCACAGCTCGATTGGCATAGAGCGCGAGCGTCACGCATTTTCCCTGACGCTGGGAGAGCACCTCCGGGTGTTCAGTGGTTTGATAATGCCCACCTCAAGCCAGGTAGCCCATGGTCAGATTGGTGCAAACAAGCCACAACCCAACTGCGTGTAGCCGTAGTCGCAGGTGGATCCTACTAAGGTAGAAAAACTTATATGAATCGTTCCAATACCTCAAAGGCTGCGTGTGACAGCAGACAAGTAGGTCTCAATGTGTCTCTGCAATCACATTTCCTATCTGGATCTTCTCCTCACTGCTTTGTGGGTCAGGCTATTGAGCCAAAGGCTCCGGGCGGAGCTCCCAAAACCAACCTCAAAACAAGCCACTGCCTTGGTGGTCTGGATATTGAGCCAAAGGCTCCTCGTGGAGTCCCTCAAGCAAACCTCCGAAGCACAGCCGCCACTTGGCGTGCGATTGCCCACTAATGCAATCGTATGCCTATGCGAAGAACACTCAGCATCGGGTTCTGGAACGTGCGCACACTACTGGACGGTAATTTGAGTGAGCGCCCCGAACGACGCACTACACTGGTCGGGATGCAACTGGTGCTCTACAACATCGATATTACAACGCTCAGTGAAACCCGGATCGCTTAGCAAGATAAATTTTATGAAGCAGGTGCTGGCTACACATTCTGCTGAGTGGGGAACGCCGCTTTAGCACCACGTAATCATGAGGTCGGTTTTGCAGTATCCCCTCGCTTCCATGGCCAGTACGTGGGTGAACCAACAGGCATCAGCTAGAGACTGATGACTGTTTGCCTAGGGCTCGGAAGAGGTAAGTAGGCCATTTTTATTAGCACGTGCCATATGTTATCCTGACGATGCGCGTCATCAATTCTACAATCAGCTTTCCTCCTTGATACGGTCTCTGCTGAGGAGCAACCGACTATTTCTGCTAGGTTATTTCAACGCGCGCGTTTGTAGTAAAGCATCGGCGAGTACAGATGTCATCGGTCTGCATGGCATTGGTTCAGGGCAAGTGAACGGTGACAAGCTTCTCTCACTGTGTGCCACTCACAGCCTGAATATCACCAACACTCGGTTTGCACTGAGCGCGAGTGATATACCAATCTGGACGCACCCAAGGTGTGGTCACGCTCACCTGCTCGACTATGTCCTCGTACATCAGCTTGATGTGCGTGAAATGCGTATGACACGTGTACTGCTTGGAGCTGAGTGTGTGGCACTGATCATAAATTGGCACTGACAAACCTTTACGTATATTTTCGTAAATCTGTGTACTGCTTTTCTGTCGTCAATCGGCCTAAATTTACGTTCTTTCCCTCGGTACTGTGGTGTAACGAATTGAGCTTGGGAAGGCGATGGTTGCACGCCTGTGTGATGTGGAATGTATGTCCACAGTGAGTAACACCACAGGTGGCACCACATTCGCGACTAGGTGACAGCTGATGCCGAAGAGACCATCAGGCGTGAAAACTGTAAGCGGTCTGATTGGTTAGATGAGAACAATGCGACAGTTGGCGCATTGGTGTCGGGGAAGAATGCAACATTTGCTGCACATGTGGTAGACCCCAGTGACTTGAAGAAGAATAGTCAGTCTCGCAAAGTTTGACGTCCACTGACCCGAGAGCTCTGTCACATAAAAAGTGCATGGTGGTCGAAGAAAGGCGAAGCGGATGGAATGCTATGCCTAACGCCGCCAACACACGGAATTCTTTAACTGCTTGTTGGCGGTGTATGAAACGAGGTTGGAGCATCTGGGGACGCTGATCGATGGTAGCTCAATCGCTATCTGCAAACGGACCGCAGACATAATGCAGATCAGGCGAAGGCACTTTGACTGACTATTGAACAACCCTTCGGAGATCGACTGGCTTAAATTTAACGGCCTTAAGCAGTACGATATAAACGCCAGTCTGGCAGATACGCTGACACTGGATGAGACGCAGAGAGCACTTGCTCAGCTGCGAAACGGCAAATGTCCCGGTGCCTACGGGAACCGGCCTGAAGTATTGTAACACAGCGTATCTGCGTTGGTGACTGCAAGGCATCACTTGGTGCAACGCATGTGAACTGAGAGGGAGGTGCCTGCTGAACTGATGGATGTCCTTTAGCTACCACTATACAAGGGCAAATGAAGCAAACAATGCTGCAGGAATTGTTGTTGCATCAACGTCCTGACTTGTGTGGGCAAGGTAGTTGCCCGATTCCTGCTCAACCGCCTCGTCAGTCAGGTAGTGGAACCTAATGTGGCGGAAGAGTAGTGTGGATTCTGTTCGGGTCGCACTACTAGAGATTTGATTTTTGCGGCCGGTCAGTTTCAGGCGAAGGGTAGAGAACGACACTAACCGGTTTACTCGCTGTTTGTTGATTTCACCAAGGCATTTGATACGGTGAACCGCGAGGAATTTTGGCTCTTGTTGGGTACGCTTTTGCTCGCCTAATTTTGTAAGTTTAATTAAATATCTGCACAGTTGTATGCGAGCGGTGGTGCAGCTGAGTGGAGAGACCTCAGTAGACTTTGCAGTTTCACTGGTGTGAAGCAAGGTTGTATCTTACCTCCTGCCCTGATTAATAATTTTCTTCAGACATTGATGTTTTGTGCGGTTGATGCGGTTTGTGCCTAAGGTGTTCTTGTGAGGCACTTTATTGATCGTGGATTGCTGAACATCCTTCATTTCGGTGCGAGAACCCTAGTCTGTAGGACAACTATTCATATATAGCTTGTTGCTGACGACTGTGCGTTGTTTGCGCACTGCGCGGATGAGTTGCGGCAAATGACTAGTGCGCTGGCTTCGACATCGGCTGAATTCGGGCTCACGATCAACACAAGCAAAATCGTCTGTCTCTTTCAGCCTTCATCGGAGGTGTACTCTATAATGGTGCCGCGAATCAGCATTGGTGAATAATATTGGACACCACCTGCTTCTGCTAATTTGGGAGTGTGAGTTCCACTGTCCAGCAGTTACACAGCGAGCTGTGTATCCGCGTATCAAAAACAGTAGCGGCATTCGGGAAGCTTGAGTACTGAGTGTGGAACAACAATCAGCTTACCGTTGGCAAGAAGCTGATGGTGTACAAATCCATGGTGCTGTGTGTTCTGCTATACGGCAGAGAAACGTGGGGTTTACCGGCCGGATATGGGTTATCTCGAGCTGTTCCACTAACAGTGTCTTTGACGGATTCTGCACATCGGTTGGTGCGACAGAGTTGCGGACATCCAAATTTTGTGCCGAAGTGTTACGTATGCACTCGACTGCACACTTTTGTTGAGACACCTTAGATGACTCCTTATGAATGGCATATGGCTTCGACGCGGACACCGAAGCCCCTATTATAGTGTCAGCTGAGGATAAGGAAGCTGCATGTGGGAAAACAAAATTTACACTAGTAGGACATGATCAAAGTGAGCCTTTCACGTTCTAGTCTTGCTTGCAGATCATGGGAATCGAAAGCGGTTGGTCGGCGTGAACGGCGAGATTTGATCATGAAGACCGTTGTCAAACTGCAGGAGAAAACTCTCGTGCAAGCAGAGAAGAAGCGGCAAGTGCGCAAGCTACAGGCACCGACCGGTTGTACTCCATGGACATCGAGCGCATGGTGCTCTAGCTCTTGCGGTGGCGATTGTCTGAGCCAGACAAGCCTAGTGGGTTGTGAGCGAGGTCACTCGAAGAGAACAATGAAACGACGACAAGTCCTGCAGAGGACCTTAGCAGAAGCGGCGCGGCGTTTTTAATTACGCTGCCTTCGGTTAACTAAACGGGTGATGGTATACCGAGTCAATTTATTTCACTAGATCGGTTGGTTTATTATTTTATAGCTTTAGAACTCATATCACGGACTACATGAACATGAAATCGCACACGACCCTTATACTAATTTAGCTGACTTTGATATCATTTTCGCCTATGTGGCTTTTGCTAAAAATATATTTTTTGACCTATTGAATTTATTGAGGCTTTTTCGTAACCAGTTTATTCCAAATACGCATTTAGCGAGTAATTGTGCCACCGCATCTGTATGCACTATTCGAATTACTTCATTTGATATCATTGTTTTAAGTGCTTGGTTGTACAATGAAGTCTCAGGCGTGGCTGCGCTTGATGTGCATGTTGACAAGGTGCCTACTTGTCTATTACCCACTACCTCATCCATACTGGCTCCAAGAGAGAGGTGGTCGTTCCTGGAGGGGATGGGGTGCACAGTCGTTTTGGCTATGGTAGGCCCGAAGAGTGGTTCTATGCACTCAGGATGGAGTGGACTACCGTCCAGGCAGCCACTTTGTGTGCGCTTGATTCCCCATATACAGTGGGCTTGTGCCTTCCTGTGAAGGAGTGTGGGCTGGCTCCATTAATGAAACGTGGCTCGCATCCACACGTCTTCCGGTCTTATTCCTTCTGGTTTACACTGGATATGGGTTGTGTGGTTAGAACTGTAGGTGGTGCAACGCAAGCCATCCATGGTCCCTCTGTAGACAGGTGTCCTGTGGCTGGCCACAGTGATAGGCAAATCCAAAACCGGATGCGGTCATCCATGCTATTTCAGATGCAAGTTTCGGCTGAGTAGAGTTTTCTTTAGCCTGGCTTGTTCTTCTATGTTTCCAGGTCTCATATATACGCTCCCAGACGCAGAGTGTGATCTATACAACCTGAGACACGTACACGTCGTCCGGTGAAATACGAAAAGACTGAGTCAGCAAAACTTGGTACGTGTCCATAGTCGCCGATTTGTGTTGGAAGCGATGGCGAATGCGATCTTCACGTTAAAGGTATAAAAGATGGTTAGAGAATATATGCAAAATAGTATTCGCAAACAGAACTGCAGCTGTTCACATAGATAGCCATGATCGGATTTTGCCTCATAGACGTTAAAGTGCCCGGTGGACAAAGGTAAATTGGTTCGTAAAAGGAATCCGAAAAGCAAGTTCATTATGCTCATCGGTTTCAGCTAGGAACCCAAAGAAATCGGCAATATCAATGGGCTGGTTAATCAACCAAATAGTTGATTCTTTAGAAACTTCACTGGATACAGCCGGTACATCCCTGTCGAATAAGAGGATTGTGGTTTATGTGCACTAAGATGGCAAGAGACCAATTCACTTGATGCCGGTGCACCGAAGCAGTGCGTTTTTTTACCTGATAATGTCTATCCGAGATACTTCAATCAGCATGCGATCTCATGTTTGATAACATGTGCAATATAGCTGAGATAAATTCTGGTTCGAGGAAAAGGAATTACAGGTGTCACCATATATTATGGACTGAACCTCTGCACGCCTAATACAAGCGTGGTTTTACATGTTCCTCACCCTAGTAAATGGTCGCCAGAATCGTTTGGTCCAATTAGAAATCTTTATAATGCTAACAGAACTCTCTGGATGTCGTGCTGATAACCTAGTGTTCGGTAGGCGGGCCACAATCTGATACTACTGGATGAGTAATTGCTGTCCAAGAACGACCGGCACTCTGGTCATGCGAAGGCAGATTAGCAGTGAACGGTCGATGATGCAAGACATTGGGGTATTCAGTGCCCCACTGCTAATGTAATAGCTATTCAAGGAAAGTCACTTGTATTAAAATAAATGACACTGCACTTGACCACTAAATAACCGACGTAACTCAGAATAGCGCCATGTATACGTAGCCTAGTTTGGCTGTTTAGCTGAACACCGGGCCTTTGATTCTAGGTAGAGGACATAGGTGCAATGAAAGCTTAAACAGTATTGAAAGGACTACAGTATAATGGAACGTTTTGTGTGCAATGCCTTTGACATTTGCGTCAGTGGTAAGTCACCACTGAGTTGAAATCCATAGACTGAAACCCAACCTGTACCGACGCTGCGAATACTTGTTTTATCAAACACCCTACGGTTGTTTGGTTGTTAGTTGTCATTCAGTTTAAATCAAGAAATCGGTGGCTGCATGAGGTGTTAATACTAACCTTACTCCTCAAATTGCGCATGCGCACGAAAGCGCCAACAGGCTGTAGAGCAAGATTCGGGTAAATCAAGTCACAAGCACTAAAACATAACACAGCGGAGCGGGCAGAGTAGGGATAGGTCAGTGAACAATAAGTTTTCTCAGCCAACTGAATACGCCGTGCTTTCAACTTCCTCATTAAAGGCCAGAACAGTTAGGGTGGGCTTGTCGCAGGAAACCGCTTGAAGGCGTTAAGGACCATTTTGGGAGTTTTATGAGGGACATGATTTGCTTGAGGAGGAATTCCAAGTTGGTGTGGATTCAAATGAACTAAAAATGTATAGCTCAGCTAAATCATCTCTATATTCATACGCCTGCTGCACGTTGTTCGTCGCCTGTTAGCAAGTTAAGTAACAAATTAAGAGTGATATATATGAGACAAAATGAAGGCCTGAACAGTCCCTTACGGCAACTGGTTTGATAAGCATGCAACTAGAATGCAAGAAAAAAGGTATTATATGTTTAAAGTGAGTAACAACGCACATGATTAACACACCCTAGGTTGGTAGAGTAATGAAGTGGGAATTCGTATACTTTATGACTAGGCCCAATAGAACGTGTGTCGGTGAAGGGACATAGTAAGGGTATGAAGGGAATAGGTATGCAGAAGTTAGTTGGTTTCATGCAAAATGGATTTACAAGTTGTTACCGCTAAGGTGGAAAACAAATAACATACAGATTGCTCAAGTTTAGCACAGAATTAAATTCCTCACTGTACAGTATAATTCCAAACAAGCTGGTGGTCTTGAATATATTCAGAACAGCCGTTTATGTAAACAAATTAAAGGGAGTTCCATTCGCCTTGTAAACTTATTTTGAAAATAGCTCAGGTGGGGTCACAGACAATTCTGTATGGAGAGAGGTTACTGGGTTGACGGTACAGGATGGAGAAATAAGTTCGTCGACGATCTAGATTGCTACATTGTAAACTCAGATTCCAATTATTGCTTCTGAGGCTGTTATTTGGACTGAGTTGCAGTAGGTGGCGAAATACTTTACCTGGGTTACTCAGTATTTGATAAGATAATATGAGGTCCATAAGTAACCGATGAAAGTCCCCACTGAGCACCCCGAGTACCTGTATTCATGCTTGGTGAGAAAGATGGCGCACATCCTTCACATGGTGTGTCCTTGAAGTTGGAGTTATAGAGAGCTGCCATCTCATACATTAGCAAAGATGGCCAAGCTTGGGTTGCGTATTCGACCTCAGGAGGTACATGGGCATTGAGCATCAGAGAGAAGATAGATTAATCCAAAATTTGAATGCCATCCTCAGGAGACCAACAAGCTGTCTAGAGCTACCGATATCGTCTCCATGCTGAATAAGGAAGCCATGTTCCTGCTAAGTGATCTTCAGCTGGTGCGCCTAAATTAATATATGTAGGTGTGTCGTTGGTGGATATGTAAAATGCGGCACTTATCAACATTGAAGTGCTGTGTGTTCCTCAATGATTTATTCCAGTATTCATCGAGGTCGCGTTGAAGGATGTAGTGAAGGCTATCACTGAAACCCCCACTAAACCATACGCCGTCGGAGTAACGTCTTTGAATTGATAACGATCGGCCAATCTTCAATGAAGTCAAAGTAAAGGGGACGTCTGAGTACTGGACCTCGCAGCAGACCGCAATCCATTCACAAGGAAGCAGAAAAATAAAATATTGCTCAAACGTAAAAGGATATGAGATGCAAATTTAATGTATTCGTCTCAGGAGATCACAAATACATACGTCAAACTCAATCCGGAAATACACCAGACATGCCGTTAGCCCTATTAGGGCTAGTCTGTGGTGTGCATTTTTCGGTGTTCTACTGTGGATGGACACCATGACAGCTAAGGGGGAATCCGAATAATTAACAGTCGGAGCCATTGGTACATGAAAGACGGTGTTTGAGCTACAAAATTTGCAGGCCAACTGGGATCGAGCTGGCTACATTTTGTAAGCCCCTAGCAGTCATTGGTTCGATTCCCAGTAGGGGACAGTAGAATGTGCACCACCAACGGGCCCCATTAGGGGAAATCACGCGTCTGGCGCATTTCCGAATAGCGTTTGTTCTATGTGGCTTGCGAGCTTCTTGGACGAATATAATAAACTAACAATCAAATCTTCTTCCTCATGAGTAAGATCACTTGTTTCATATGCTGTGAACATAAAACGTAGGTAGTGCTATCCCGCAGTTAGTATACAAATTATGTAGCTCAAACACTATCTACCAAAGATCGATGGCTTAAGTTGCTGGTTAATTGGCTTTAGCCTCTAACGGTCATAGGTTCCTTCCCTAGTAGAATCCCGAAGAATACGCACAACTGACGGGCCCCAAAATGGCACACTGCGTGCACCGCGCTTTTAGGAATGAAAACTGCACCCTATACCTTGTGTGCTGCTATAACGTATAGATAAGAATAAATAGTAGATTGTTTCTAACAACAAGTTGTTAAGACTGGAACGAAGACAATAGCTAGCACATGCATGAATTTCGTATTGTGACCTCGGTACCGTAAACAATAACTAGTTTGCATAGACATGGTTAACCGGACGTGCGACCAGAAAACCTTGAGGTGCAAACCGAATGACGCAATTTCATTCTCATGTCCACTGTTAGTTTGACCGCAAAATAATGGCATTTCAATGCACGTGGTTGAATTCATCCGGCTTATGGCGACCTCGTCAATAAACCAAAAGAAGCGTGGCTTAGCATGACTTAGTACAAGATGGAACGCTGAGCCTATTTTTATGGGATGACGCGATACAAATAAGTATTTGCCTATTGATAAAGTCAGGGGCTTAAGAGAACATGACATTTGAGGGTCATAGGAAATCAGAGCAAAATCACACTGAACCCATCTCGGCACACACTACTTTTTGCGGAGCCTATTTTCCTGTCTCCGCAATCACATACAAATTGGTTACGGAGTATAATTTTTTCTCGATAGGCTCAGCTTCCTTCGTTGGAATATGGCAACTTTTCGGATGTAGCTCATGGCAAAAACGTGTGCAGCATGGCAACTTCGTTGTGTAGCCCAAATTATACGCTTACGTGTCAGCAGCGTGGCTCAATCACATTTAATAGGTAACTCTTTATTCTCCTTTTTCTTAATTGCCATATGCTCTCGCAGTTGTATTTGTTTCTCAGTAAAACATCGAGGGCAAGCGTTCAACAATTCTGTCGCTACAGTTAGCACCAGCTCATCAACCATACAATGAACTGAACGAATTCCTCTTGCACGACTAACTAGTCTTTATGTGTGTCGTTGTAGCCCCCCTGATGTGAAGCTAGTTACTTGAAAATACCGACCGGACCACGTTGACTTTCCGGAAAGGGAACTCTTACATAAGCCATCATTCTGCGATTGATATATGGTAGACAATTGGTTGTTTTACTTTACAGGTAACAAGTAAATTAATATGCACACGACTGAGGTGATCTACCAGCTGTGCGAGCTGCTGGTCAGCTGAACAAAACGCTAAAATATAAACGAAATACCGTTTGTAACAGAGTAATCGGAGTACTTTCTTTGAACTGATTCGTTCTTTATCTACATGAACAAATCGGCGAGAATGGTACTTAATGAACTTCCCACTGCTATCTCATCACTTTGAAAGAATAATGGGCAGTGAAAATAAAAGTACACTTTGCCCGTTTTCCCTATTACCCTCAAGCGTCGTGTTCTCGTTATCCACTGGCTTTATCAATAGGCGCCTATTGGTACCGTGTCACCGTATAGAGCCAGGCTCAGCGTTTAAAGTATTAGTGCGTCAAGCGGAAACACGATTCCTTCGGTTACCTGACAATGTCACTATAAGCCGCATGCATCCAGCCCCGTGCGTTCAGATGCAATTATTGTTCAGCCAAAGTAACCCTGGATCTGGGAATGAAATTGAGTCATTTGTCCCCCATCTCAACCTTGCCTAGTCGCACACACTGTAAGCTAAAATTATTTACTCCGGCTCTTGTTTGCAAAGTCGATTTTAGATTATGCGTTATGTGCTTGGATTGCGACGCGCAATCACATTGTAGACCGCGCTTCACATTGAACTGAACATTTGTCACTTCGATCACTTCAACGTTAAGCACCGTCTACATTGATATCACGCTTCGCAATCCAATCACGCAACACGTATTGTAAACTTGTCGCGTAACCAAGCAATCAATGTTTGCAAAGCTTTACTCGACTTGACCCGGGAGCCATGGGTGTACAGGCTTCAGCTTTTATACCCATGCTCGCGGCTTGATGAGATGAAATGGCATCCAAATACTTCATGCTTGTGCATCATCTGTTTTTCATCCACACGGGTTATTGTTTATGGTACTGAGGGGAAAATACGAAATGCACGCATCTATCAGCCTTCAACTTTTCGCTGTTCTTCCCCGACAATCAACTTCCTACTCCAACCTCTGATTGCATTTCTCAAGAAACTTTTGTTCTCTCTTATTACTGTAGTCCCGCTGTGAGACAATATCCAAGCTATCGAAGGCTAGTGAATCATCCAAGTTTCTCTCTCATTCATAAACTGCTTTGGTCTAATTGACAGTTTCTCTCAACAGATACGTGGTATGTAACGGATGTCGACAAGATGCGTTCTGGTCCAAATCAAGGACGCATTCCTAGTAGATTATCACTGCGTTGGCGATGATCGCTTTCTTGACTTTGGCTAGCGAAGGGAGAAGCGTTACCGCGTAGTAATTATCTGGATCAGATCGATTTGTCGCTTGTACATAAGAGTTACACTACAACATTTTCTCTATGAACGAATTATGT
>OX104064.1:216776529-216921369 GCA_944474145.2 Dicrocoelium dendriticum
GCGGAAGAGTAGTGTGGATTCTGTTCCGGTCGCACCATTAGAGATTTGATGTTTGCGGCCGGTCAGTTTCAGGCGAAGTGTAGAGAAAGACACTAAGCGTTGTGCTCGATGTTTGTTGATTTCACCAAGGCATTTAATACGGTGAACCGCGAGGAATTTTTGATGGTATTGGGTACGTTTTATGCTCGCGTAATTTTGTAAGTTTAATTAAATATCTGCACAGTTGCATGCGAGCGATGGTGCAGCTGAGTGCAGAGACATCAGAAGACTTTGCAGTTTCACTGGTGTGAAGCAAAGCCGTATCATACCTCCTGCCCTGATTAATATTTTCTTCATACCTTGATGTTTTTTGAGGTTGATGCGGCTTGTGCTTAAGGTATTCTTGTGAAGCAGTTTATTGATCTTGGATTGCTGAACATCCTTCATTTCGGTGCGAGAACCCTATTCTGTAGGACAACTATCTCTATGTTGCTGTTTGCTGACGACTGTGCGTTTTTTGCGCACAGGGCGGATGAGTTGCGGCAAATGACTAGTGTGCTAGCTTCGACAGCGGCCAAATTCGGGCTCACCATCAACACAAGCAAAATCGTCTGTCTCTTTCAGCCTTCACCGGAGGTGCACTCTATAATGGTGCCACGAGTGAGCATTGGTGATTAAATATTGGACACCAACTACTTCTGCTAATTTGGGAGTTTGCTTTCCACTGTCCAGCAGCTACACAGTGAGCTGTGTATCCGCGTATCAAAAACAGTAGCGGCATTCGGGAAGCTTGAGTACTGAGTGTAGAACAAAAGTCAGCTTACCGTTGGCAAGAAGCTGAAGGTGTACAAGTCCATGGTGCTGCCTGTTCTGCTATACGACAGCGGAACGTGTGGTTTACCGGCGGGATATGGGTTACCTCGAGCGGTTACATCAACAGTGTCTTTGACGGATTCTGCACATCGGTTGATGCGACAGAGTTGCGGACATCCAAATTTTGCGCCGAAGTGTATGTATGCAGTGGACTACACACTTTTGTTGAGACACCTTAGGTGACTCGTTCATGTATGGCGTATGCCTTCGACGCGGATACCGATGCAGCTATTATATTGTCAGCTGCATATAAGGAAGCTGCATGTGGGAAACCAAATTTACATTACCAGGACATAATCAAAATGAGCCTTTCACGTTGTAATCTTACTTGCAGGTCATGGAAATCGAAAGCGGTTGGTCGGCATGAACGGCCAGATATGATCATGAAGACCTTGTCATACTGCAGGAGAAAGCTCTCGTGCATGCAGAGAAGAAGCGGCAAGTGTGCAAGCGAAAGGCACCGACTGGTTTTACTCCCTCGACCTCGAGCGCATGGTGCTATAGCTTTTGCGGTCTCGACTGCCTGAACCAGATAGGCCTAGTGAGCCGTGAGCGAGGTCACTCGAAGCCAACAAGGAAACGACGAGAAGTCCTGCAGAGGACGTTGGCAGAAGCGGCGCAGCGTTTGTAGGTACGCTGCCTTCGGTTTACTAACCGGGCGTTTGTATGCTGAGTCACTTTAGTACTCTTGGTCGGTTGGTTCATTGTCTTTAAGCTTTATAACTCATATCACTGACTACCTGAACTATTTTTGCTAAAATCGCACACGACCCTTATACTAATTTAGCTGACTTTGATATCATTTTCGCCTATGTGGCATTTGCTAAAAATATGTTTTCTGACCTCGTAACCAATTTATTCCATATACACATTTAGCGAATAATTGTGCCATCGTATCTGTATGCACTATTCGAATTATTTCATTTGATCTCGTTGTTTTGAACGCTTGGCTGTACATTGAAGTCTTGGGCGTGGCTACGCTTGATGTGCATGTTGGCAAGGTGCCCACCTGTCTATTACCCACTACCTCATCCATACTGGCTCCAGGAGACAATTGGTCTTTGCTGGAGGGGACGGGGTGCACGGTCCTTGTGGCTATGATAGACGGGAAGTGTGATTCTATGCACTCCACCACTTCGTGTGCGCTTGATTCTCCAAATACAGCGTGCTTGAAGGAGTGTGGGCCGGCTCCGTTGATGAAACGTGGCTCGCATTCACATGCCTTCCGGTCTTATTCCTTCAGGTTTACACTGCATAGGAGTTGTGTGGTTATAACTGTGGGTGGTGTAGCGCAAGCCATCCATGGTCCCTCTGTAGACACAGGTGTCCCGTGGCTGGCCACAGTGACAGGTAAATCCGAAACCGGATACCGTCATCCATGCTATTTCGGAGGCAAGTTTCGGCTGAGCAGAGTTTTCTTTAGTCTGGCTTGTTCGTCTATGTTTCCATGTTTCATATATACGCTCCGAGACGCAGTGTGTGACCCATACATCCTGAGACACGTACGCGTCATCGGGTGAAATCGGCAAAGACTGATTCGGCAAAGTTGGTGCGTGTCCATCGTCGCCGATTTGGGTTGGACGCGGATGGCGAATGCGATGTTCAGGTTAAAGGTAGAAACAATGGTTAGAGAATACATGTAGAATAGCATTCGCAAACAGAACTGCAGCTAGTCACAGAGGTAGCCATGGTCGTATTTTGCCCCATAGCCTTTAAAGTGCCCGGTGGATGATGGTAAATTGGTTTGTAAAAGGAATCCGAAAAGCAAGTTAATTATGCACATCGGTTTCAGCTAGGAACCCAAAGAAATCGGCAATATCAATGGGCTGCTTAATCAACCAAATAGTTGATTCTTTAGAAACTTCACTGGATACAGCCGGTACATCCCTGTCGAATAAGAGGATTTTAGTTTATGTGCACTAAGATGGCAAGGGACAAATTCACTTGATGCCGGTGCGCCGAATCAGTTCGCTTTTTCACCTGGTAATGTCTATCCGAGATACAGCAATCAGCATGCGAGCTCGTGTTTGATAACATGTGCAATATAGCTGATATAAATTCTGGTTCGAGGAAAAGGAATTACAGGTGTCACCATATATTATGGACTGAACCTCTGCACGCCTAATACAAGCCTGATTTTACATGTTCCTCACCCTAGTAAATGGTCGCCAGAATCGTTTGGTCCAATTAGAAATCTTTATAATGCTAACAGAACTCTCTGGATGTCGTGCTGATAACCTAGTGGTCGGTAGGCGAGCCACAATCTGATACCTACTGGATGAATAATTGCTGTCCAAGAACGACCGGCACTCTGGTCAAGCGAAGGCAGATTAGCAGTGAACGGTCGATGATGCAACACCTTGGGGTATTCAATGCCCCACTGCTAATGTAATAGCTATTCAAGGAAAGTCACTTGTATTAAAATAAATGACTCTGCACTTGACCACTAAATAACCGACGTAACTCAGAATAGCGCCATGTATACGTAGCCTAGTTTGGTTGTTTAGCTGAACACCGGGCCTTTGATTCTAGGTAGAGGACATAGGTGCAATGAAAGCTTCAACAGTATTGAAAGGACTACAGAATAATGGAACGTTTTGTGTGCAATGCCTTTGACATATGCGTCAGTGGTAACTCACCACTGAATTGAAAACAATAGACTGGAACCCAACCTGTACCGACGCTGCGAATACTTGTTTTATCAAGCACCCTACGGTTGTTTGGTTGTTAGTTGTCATTTTGTTTAAATCAAGCAGTCGGTGGCTGCATGAGGTGTTAATACTAAACTTACTCCTCATTTTTGCGCATGCATACGGAAGCGCCAACAGGTTGTGGAGCAAGATTCGGGACGAAAGCCTTATCAGAATTACAACTAAAATCCTGCTACTTGTGAGTACTATTAAATCAAAAGTCACAAGCACTAAAACACAATACAGCGGAGCGGGCAGAGTACGGATAGGTCAGTGAACAAAAGTTTTCTCAGCCAACTGAATACACCGTGCTTTCAACTTCCTCATTAAAGGCCAGAACAATTAGGTTGGACTTGTCGCAGGAAACCGCTTGAAGGCGTTAAGGACGATCTTGGGAGTTATATGAGCGACATGATTTGCTTGAGGAGGAATTCCAAGTTGGTGTGGATACAAATGGCCTAAAAAAGTATTGTTCAGCTAAATCGTCTCTACTTTTCATACGCCTACTACACATTGTTCGTCGCCTGTCAGCAAGTTAAGCCACAAATTAAGAATGATGTATATGAGAAAAAATGAAGGCCTGACTAGTCCCTTACGGCAACTGGTTTGATAAGCATGCAACTAGAATGCAAGGAAAAAGGTACTATACGTTTAAAGTGGGTAATAACGCACAAGCTTAACACACCCTAGGTTGGTAGAGAAATGAAGTGGGAATTCGTATACTTTAGGCCCAATAGAAAGTGTATCGGTGAAGGGATGCAGTAAGGGCATGAAGGGAATAGGGATGCAGAAGTAAGTTGGTATCATGCAAAACGGATTTACAAGTTGTTACCGCTAAGGTGGAAAACAAATAACAAACAGATTGCTCAACTTTAGCACAGAATTAAATTCATCACGGTACATCATAATTCCAAACAAACTGGTTGTCTTGAATATATTCAGAACAGGCGTTTATGTAAACAACATAAAGGGAGTTCCATTCGCCATGTAAACTTATTTTGAAAATAGCTCAGGTGGGGTCACAGACAATTCAGTATGGAGAGAGGTTACTGGGTTGACGGTACAGGGTGGAGAAATAAGTTCGTCGACGATCTAGATTACTACATTGTAAACTCAGATTCCAATTATTGTTTCTGAGGCTGTTATTTGGACTGAGTTGCAGTAGGTGGCGAAATACTTTACCTGGGTTACTCAGTATTTGATAAGGTAATATAAGGTCCATACGTAGCCGATGAAAGTCCCCACTGAGCACCCCGAGTACCTGTATTCGTGCTTGGTAAGGAAGGTGGCGCACATTCTTCACATGGTTCGTCCTTGAAGTTGGAGTTATGGAGCGCTGCCATCTCGTACATTAGCAAAGATGGCCAAGCCTGGGTTGCGTATTCGTCCTCAGGAGGTACATAGGCATTGAGCATCAGAGAGAAGATAGATTAATCCAAAATTTGAATGCCATCCTCAAGAGACCAACACACTGTCTAGAGTAACCCATATGGTCTCCATGCTGATTAAGGAAGCCATGTTCCTGCTAAGTGATCTTCAGCTGGTGCGCCTAAGCTAATATATGTAGGTGTGTCGTTGGTGGATGTGTAAAATGCGGCACTTATCAACATTGAAGAGCAGTGTGTTCCTCAACGATTTATTCCAGTATTCATCGAGGTCGCGTTGAAGGATATGGTGACCGGCTATCACTGAATCCCCCACTAAACCATACGTCGTCGGAGTAAAGTCTTTGAATTGATAACCTTTCGGCAAATCTTCGATGAAGCCAAAGTAAAGGGGACGCCTGAGTACTGGACCTCGCAGGAGACCGTAATCCATTCACAAGGAAGCAGACAAATAAAAATATTGCTCAAACGTAAGAGGATATGAGATGCAAAATTAATGTATTCGTCCCAGCAGATCATAAATACATACCTCAAACTCCATCCAGAAATTCACCAGACATGCGGTTCGCCCTATTGGGGCTAGTCTGTGGTGTGCATTTTTCGGTGTTCTACTGGGGACGGACCCCATGACAGCTATGGGGGGACTCCGAATAACTAACAGCCGGAGCCATTGGGACATGAAAGATGGTGTTTGAGCTACAAAATTTGCAGGCCAACTGGGATCGAGCTGGCAACTTTGTGTTAGCCTCTAGCAGTCATTGGTTCGATTCCCAGTAGGGGACTGTAGTTTGCGCACCACCAACGCGCCCCATTAGGGGAAATCACGCGTCTGGCGCATTGCCGAATAGCGTTTGTTCTATGTGGCTTGCGAGCTTCTTGGACGAATATAATAAACTAACAATCAAATCTTCTTCCTCATGAGTAAGATCACTTGTTTCATATGCTATGAACATAAAACGTAGGTAGTGGAAGTCATGACCTCGGTGGTAGACACTGTCAGATGCACTGGTAGGAACCTACTTGGAACTAGGAGGTAGGTAGTGCTATCCCGCAGTTAGTATACAAACTATGTAGCTCAAGCGTTGTCTACCAAAGATCGATGACTTAAGTTGCTGATTACTTGGCTTTAGCCTCTAACGGTCATGGGTTCCTTCCCTAGTAGAATCCCGAAGAATGCGCACCACTGACGGGCTCCAATATGGCACACTGCGTGCACCGCGCTTTTCGGAATGAAAACTGCGCCCTATACCTTGTGTGCTGCAATAACGTATAGATAAGAATAAATAGTAGATTGTTTCTAACAACAAGTTGTTAAGAATGGAACGAAGACAATAGCTAGCACATGCATGAATTTCGTATTGTGACCTTGGTACCGTAAACAATAACTAGTTTGCATAGACATGGTTAACCGTACGTGCGACCAGAAAACCTTGAGGTGCAAACCGAATGACGCAATTTCGTTCTCATGTCCACTGTTAGTTTGGCCGCAAAATAATGGCATTTAAATGCACGTGGTTGAATTCATCCGGCTTATGGCGACCTCGTCAATAAACCAAAAGAAGCGTGGCTTAGCATGACTTAGTACAAGATGGAACGCTGAGCCTAGGTTTATAGGATGACGCGATAGCAATAAGTATTTGCCTATTGATAAAGGCAGGGGCTTAAGAGAACCTGGCATTTGAGGGTCATAGGAAATCAGAGCAAAATCACACTGAACCCATCTCGACACACGCTACTTTATGCGGAGCCCATTTTCCTGTCTCCGCAATCACATACAAATTGGTTACGGAGTATAATTTTGTCTCGATAGGCTCAGCTTCCTTCGCTGGACTATGGCAAATTTTCGGATGTAGCTGATGGCAAAAACGTGTGCAGCATGGCAACTTCCTTGTGTAGCCGAAATTATACGCTTACTTGTCAGCAGCGTGGCTAAATCACATTTAATAGGTAACTCTTTATACTCCTTTTTCTTAATTGCCATATGCTCTCGCAGTTGGATATGTTTCTCAATAAAACATCGAGGGCAGGCGTTCACCAATTCTGTTGCTACAGTTAGCACCAGCTCATCAACCATACAATTAACTGAACGAATTCCTCTTGCACGACTAACTAGTCTTCACGTGTGTCCGTTTGTAGCCCCCTGATGTGAAGCTAGTTACTTGAAAATACCGACCGGACCACGTTGACCTTCCGGAAAGGGAACTCTTAAATAACCCATCATCCTGCGATTAATATATGGTAGACCATTGGTTGTTTTACTTTACAGGTAACAAGTAAATTAATATGCACACGACTGAGGTGATCTACCAGCTGTGCGAGATGCTGGTCAGATGAACGGAACGCTAAAATATAAACGATATAACGTTTGTAACAGAGTAATCGGAGTACTTCCTTTGAAATGATTCTTTCTTTATCGACATGAACAATTCGGCGAGAACGGTACTTAATGAATTTCCCACTGCTATCTTATCACTTTGAAGGTATAATGGGCAGTGGAAATAAAAGTGCACTTTGCCCATTTTCCATACTACCCTCAAGTGTCGTGTTCTCGTTATCCACTGGCTTTATCAATAGGCGCCTATTGGTATCGCGTCACTGCATAGAGCTAGGCTCAGCGTTTAAAGTATTGGTGCGTCAAGCGGAACCACGATTCATTCGGTTTCCTGACGATGTCGCTATAAGCCGGATGCATCCAGCCCCTTGCGTTCAGATGCAATTATTGTTCAGCCAAAGTAACCCTGGATCTGGGAATGAAATTGAGTCATTAGTCCCCCATCTCAACCTTGCCTAGTCGCACACACTGTAAGCTAAAATTATTTACACCGGCTCTTGTTTGCAAGGTCAATTTTAGATTATGCGTTGTGTGCTTGGATTGCAACGCGCAATCTCATTGTAGACCGCTATTCACATTGCATTGAACATTTGTCACTTCGATCACTTCAATGTTAAGCACGGTCTTCATTGAGATCACGCTTCGCAATCCAAGCACACAACACGTAGTGTAAACGTGACGCGTAATCATTCATTCACCGTTGTGTAAAGCTTTACTCGACTTGACCCGGGAGCCATGGGTGTACAGGTTTCAGCTTATATAACCATGCTCGCGGGTTGATGAGATGAAATGGTTTCCAAAAGCCTCGTGCTTGTGCATCGTCTGTTTTCCATCCACACCGGTTATTGTTTATGCTACTGAGGGGACAAAACGAAATGCATGTACCCATCAGCCTTCATCTTCTCGCTGTTCTTCTCCGACAATTAACTTCCTACTCTAACCTCTGATTGCCTATCGCATGAAAAATTTTGTTCTCTCTTATTACTGTAGTCCCGCTGTGAGACAATATCCAAGCTATCGAAGGCTAGTGAATCATCCAAGTTTCTCTCCCATTCATAGACTGCTTTGGTCTAATTGACACTTGCTCTCAACAGATACGTGGTATCTAACGGATGTCGACAAGACCCGTTCTGGTCCAAATCAAGGACGCGTTCCTAGTAGTTCATCAGTGGGTTGGCGATGATCGCTTTCTTGACTTTGGCTAGCGAAGGGAGAAGCGTTACCGCGTAGTAATTATCTGGATCAGATCGATTTCGTCGCTTGTAAATAGGAGTTACACTACAATGTTTTCTCTATGAACGAATTATGTTCACGTCAGGGAAATCTAATTGAATCCGGCAAGTGGTTCTATTAGGTGCATTATTAGTACCTGCAGTGGTTTCGAGTGTACGTTATCAGCACAACGAAAGCTGTATATAAGCAAAGATAGCAGTCGTTCAATACCGTATATGCGGTAAATGTGATCTGAATAAAACAGATTATTGCGTGACAGAAGCAGAAACAGCTTTGGAGACTTGTACCGCATGGAGAGAAGATGAGTAATTGAACCAAACGGATATGGCTGCCACTTTGCTCTATGTGTACGCACATCAAACGGAGACAGTAACCGAGCTCCGCGTTGCACGCTAGGATGCTTAATGACGTTTTGTAGAGCAACTTGTGTTTCAAACTGAATCGCTTGACTAGTTCCTGCTGATATCTAAATTTCTCCTCACGAATTAACTGCACAGGGTAGCTGTGTAGAGCTACTTGCGCTGTCCACTTTTCGGTGCATGATAATTTGTGTAAATGTACTATATCGGATCGCAGAAGGTCATACATATTTGTGTTCGTTTTCTAACAACAGATTTTGGTTTGAGAGGATGATGAATTGCTTTTGACTCCAATATTTTGTAGGAGTTTTGTACGAATATTTCGATAGGCTATTTCCGTGGAGCACTCAAATATGAATGTCAAAGTAGCGTTCTAAGCAAAAGCGGTCTATGATTTAGGTACTCTGCGCTGCAAATCTAAGTGAACGGCGGAGTCACGTGCTCGCCGTAAACGATAAAACACTTAGGAACCCTTGAGCGATACGCGCCGTCACCGACTGTTCAAAATCAAATCAGGGACAGATTGCTAGTCATCGGAAAATAATGTATAAGCAGGAACTGTTCCCCTAGCCCCGGGCTAATTCAGCGTCAATGTCGTTGGGACTACTACACCAATAAATGCCAAAACTCAAGCTGTTTCCTACACAAAATGGAATGTTAAAGTTTCGGTCGACAACGCGGAAGGTCGATCCCAAATCCAAGCGAGGAGAAGAGACGAACAACGAGAGGCAACTATTTAGATTCTAGGTCATTTAGCCTAACTTTAACCTTGTAAGACAACAATAATTGGTAGCAAAATATAAATCAATAAACGGTTCAGATAGTTGACTGCTTGGGAACAGACTGAGTGTCCCTCACACGTATGCGAAACAAGGAGTCCATGGCCGAGTTCGCCGTAAAGTCTAGCTCGAGTTCTCGGTAATTCACAGATATGCAATGAATAAACTGCACAGCAGCGTGGGAGGAGCCAGTTTGAGTGACCATAGCGCAGTGGTTCTCAATCTGGGAGTAATTACCACCAAGTACTAGGATTTAGTCATCAATCTGTCGCCAAATGAAAGTAGTGCCAAAGTCATCTGTATCAAAAAATGGAAATAATTACCTACAAAATATCGATCGGCCATCAGTGAGTACACATTAGTGAGTGGTCGGTGAATTACACAATTTCCAGCTGTAACTTTTGTAATTTCAAATTATGAATAGAAACTTGAAAAGCGGTGCAGCTATGTAGTGTTTATCGGCACATTCGCTCGTCAATAGTTGCTGTTTTGAAGACAGGCAGTCGTTCGCCAAGTCGTATTCCACAGTGGACAGAATGCTAAGAGGGGAGAAGGGTCAGCCGATCAGGTAAAGGAACGACTGAACTTTTACCAATTAGTAGGGACAAAACAGACTGTTGGTGTATAAGACGATTCGATACACATTGGTGGTGGGAAGCGGTCATCCAGGATGCCCTTGGAGGGGATGTTTGAAGCAAACGAGAGGAAACTGTATATATACATGTTTGATCAGTGATCACAGAACAAAGCGAGGGAACAAATTAGTTTGGAACATGAGGCCCATTAGCCGAAAGCACACCAATATTAACCGTCTCATTAATGTACATCGTCACTGGATTATTTAAAAACTGTTCAGAAGTTGGCGTTTCCTGTATTTGAATGAGCGAAAGTATTTAAAAGTGGCATTCATTTTCCGTAATTAAAAGCAAACAATAAATTTGCTAATAGGCAATTGGTTTTTAAACTTAATGTCTAAGGTAATTGTTTATAGTTAAAGCGTTTTGCGCGTAACAGATCAATAAATTTGAGAACCACTGCCATAGATGGTGAAATAGGGTAGTAAACTTGAGTGGTTTATCGCGGTTTTTAACGGGCGTAAAAGACGAAGTAGACTGAGTAATGTTGTAGCTAAAGTTATCTGGACAATCCCTATATGGACAATTATAGGGTGTTAGGGAGGGACAGTAGGAATGCCGGCAATTGGTTTATCCCACAAGGTCCCCGCCTCTCCGGTCCTGATTTCCCGAGAACAGTTGTGCATTCTGCTTTGAATCGCCTTACCTCTGCTCCATTCTCGATGGGAGGATACAGCACTTAAATTAGTGCACTTGAAATTCCTACTTCTCTCTGTTGGACTCACAGTGGTCTTTGCTGGAGAGACAGAATTGAACTCCTGTCTCCCACCTCTAAAGAGCTAACTGCCGGGACTATAACATTTTTAAGCCGCTAACTTCCAAAAAGCAAATTTTCCACACCTCCCTCTTAATTTATCCAGCTTTTGTCCTGTTATTCCCTCTCCTTACTAGACATTCTTCCGAAGCGACACAACTTTCAACTAGCGTCAAAGGCTACAGAGATTGAGAGCTTCAGAAGGGACTAAATCCATAGCTCCAATTCTAAAATTCTGTACGACTTTAGACATTTCCTTTTCAATTTAACACGGGCAGATATTTGCAATGACTCGGAAACCTGTAGCTCGGGTTGGTAGTTAAGGTTTTGATTAATTCTTCGAGCTCAGGGAACGAATCAAAATGTTACGGGCAGATATTCTCTAACCTATCTTTTCCACAACAAAGTGACTGGGTAATTCACCTGCATTAGCAAAGATTGTATCCATCAGCTAAGAACGCAACCAACAATTTTGCAGCGCTGGATTGGATTGTCAAAACAAAGCCTTTGGAGATTAGGACCGAGCGGTCGAGACTGGTAAGAAGAACGTAAAGTCCGCTGTTACTTATATACCCAACATCAACTAACCCGGTAAGTAACATTTCCTCACTCAGTAGTTGACGTGTGGCGACCGTAACTAACAATTCTATAACTCCTGCGCAATGCATTCCCATTTTCTATTACTTTGAGCAGCCGTTATGGAAAAAGTTCAAATACATAGATTCATAGGAGTAAATTACTGATTCGTTTTTTCGAAACCTGCTTCCATCTGGAGCAAAGTCTCTCCATAGTTCCTTAATACACCTTCTTTAAAGGATTCTTTGTTCCATCCTTCATCTCCTTAAGCCACTTCAGCCACTTAATCATTGTCTTGTTTCATTCTATTACACAAATTTCTAAGTTCTCAAGTTCATGGACGGTGAGCAACCCAATGCGACGTAGAGCTTTATCAGTCCGGTATTTGCAAATCTTCCATTGCCCTTTGAATTGAGTCAGCTATACAAAAGAAGTTACTAATTGAATCCAATAAAAAGATTCGAGTATCAGGACGGACACTGGTACGCCAACTTTGGTTCAAGACAAGTTAAATACAGCTTTATAAATCCGTGTAGGAGAATTTTCATTAATTTATGCTAACTTTGCGGGCATACTGTACGATATAATCAGTAGAAAAAGATGCGAAGTGACAAAAAAGGAAAGTTCCTTTTCTAGGATACATGTTTACCTGCACTAAATGCACCAATACTGCTGGGTCGAACCACAAGCGAAACAGATAAGACAACATGGAGTTGTAGTACAAAAAGTTACGAGCAAATAATACGTTAAGGTTCGCTCGTGTGGGCGAAGTGGATGCCGTACTTGATGAACAGTGTGAATGCGATAAGCGCGACCGTTTGTAATCTTAGAGGAGAAGATAAGGGTGTGTGTAAATCCTTGTTAAACAACAAATTAACGAGTGATTATTTGCTTAGTGCAGAGCGTCCGGAAATAGACTGTAGTAATCGCACAATAAATATAAACTTCCTTGAACAAGTCCAAGGAAATTAACGGGGTGCATTACACCCACTGAGGAGAATACCTGCGTTTACAAACTTAAACTTAGAGCACGTGGTACGCAGGACATTTTAGGCGTTCGAGTGCTTAACCTCAACACTTTCAGGTTCGGAAACTGGAACGAATGTAGGTCATTTACTGTCAGAGATTAACACGAACTTCGGTTCTCTAAACCAGCTTTCCAAGCACGCCGAAGAGTAGGTGTTTCTTAATAAAGGATGTACAAATTACATACAAAAATTACGTGTTTTTGACCTGTTCAAGTGTCAAATCCGGGTTGCCAGCAGGCGGTCGGATGTCAACGAAGCTGGTAAATCTCCTAGGTGAGTTTTTGTTTAAATGCGAAACCGCTGGGAAGTCAGGCTAGAATCAAACCTTCTCAAAGTTTAGATGAGCTCTATCATGAACGTCTCTAACAATCTAGTAGCAAGGCAGCCGCTGTCAACTTCAACCATAACATAGAGACATGGCTACTCTAGAATGCTGCAATGAGCAATGCGGGAAATTTTCGGCACGAAATCTGATATGTAAAACTTGGCCATTTCCGATATATGTGGCATCGTAAATGACATGCAGTTGTGGTAATTCTGCAGACTCTAGGTGGCATTGGATGCACTTGGGAATCATTGGAACTCCCAGTGCTCTCAATCTAGCATACAAAGAGTATTAAGATTGTTTGTTTTCACTAGTGGTTGGATCATCCTAAAGTAACGTATCTAGACACAGCTTGTGTAGTAATGGATTGGCTGGGAAAAAAACTGAAGCTATTCGTGCCAGGGATCATATTTCTACACACACAAACTACCACTTCTCGAATGATCCCATTATGTCAATATAAACTTAAATTTGAAAATGTCCGTATCGGCAGCACAACACAAAAGCAGAGTCCGCTGAACGAATCCAGGCATTTTGGCCATCGGCGCAACTGGCTTAGCAAATTCTGCATGGGGACTGCAAACCCAATGCTACTGCCCGAATCTGGTCTTAGGTACTATCTCTGGTTTGGGACACAAACCGGATAGCTATTGACACGGACGGCAACGAGATCAAAATTTCGAGATAAACGATATTACGGACAGCCGTGGCCACATCCTTTCTATGCTGATGTCCCCACATGATGGTCGCTTAGAATAATGCAAAACTGGTCCAACAAGGAATGAAGTTTCGCCGCAGTGATGCGCTCTCCTCTGGTATTTGACCAGTTCTGAACCGATCTCATGGCTTTTTCACTGCGAAAAATACAGCAAGCCCTAGTTCAATTCTAGTGCTCTCAATTACTTGAACATGACTTCAATATCACCTGATTTGGCCACCGCCCCATTCCTAAAGCGCAACAGCCTTCTCATAAAATCCGAAGTGGCATTCGTTCCTTGAAGCAATTGCTTGCTTAGGGAAAATACTCTATATTTTGTGGCACAATTGAAATAATTTGAAGCTATTTTGGTTTCTTCGTGTTGATAACAACCCGGTGTGGTTAATACTATCTCTGAGACTAGTGAGACTTTAATTGGTAGGGAGTCACATAAACTGCGTAACTATTCGTGATGGATACTGAATACTGTATTATAGAGCAAGTAGAAATGGATTCTGTACAACTCTTTCGAAATATAGTGATAAACGTCATGAAAGTTGTCAACCGTGAATATCATTGTCGTTCTCATGTAATATTTAAAATATTCGACTTACCATATTTCAGGATTCACAAATGTGGTATGTCATCGTAAGTATGCAGTCGTTCTCTGAATCGAATAGTGCCAAATTACAAATCTAACAACATTTTGAACTGTTGCCCAGATGTTGCTTCAATCACAGGTACAGGCAAACTGTTCCAAATGTTTCCCACTCTCCGTTCGAAGCACAATGGGTGGGGAACACATTTCACATCCGGCACGACAAGTTTGTATCTGTGTCCGCGTGTGCTGCATGGCCCTCGTAAGTGCAGCATTGGCCTTAGCATTGGGAAGTCACCGAGATGTAGAATACGGTAGGTCATAATGAGGTCGACCCGCACCCGACGGTAGGACAAGGTGTAGAGTCCTAGTTTCTCGCATCGGTCTTCATACCCCAAGCCACGTAAACTCAGGATCAGCCTGGTAGCAACGTGTTGGACCCGTTCGATCTTTTGTGCCTCGCCTCGGGTAATCGGAAAGTAGGCGGGCGAACCGTACTCTAACATGGGTCTAATGATGGAAGAGAAGAGGTGAGTGGCAACCTCTTCAGACCATGTTCCGAAGCTACGTTTGAGCGCCCAAAGCATGCGCAGTCCGTTACGATATAATCTGTTTGTGTTGTCCACGGACTTCAAATCGTAGTGTGAGAGTACACCTAAGTCTTTTACGGAGGGTGTGGGATATAGCGTTTGGCCGTCAAGGGTGTAGGTTCGGCCGTTAGCACCCTTCCCCAGGCTCATAAATACAGACTTGGCTGGGTTAACCGGGAGAAGAACTTCTGCAGACCATGTGGATAGGCGGTTGAGGTCTTACTGAAGTAGGCCACAGTCATCGGAAGCGTCGATTTCTCTCCAAATCTTCATATCGTCCGCAAACAAGGCACACGGCGACCGGAGAAGCTGCGGTAGATCGATCTCATAGAGGTGGATTATTTCACTATATCCTTCCTAAACGTTGTGGTCTGTGTAGTCTGTAGTCTGTGTGAAACATCAACATACTTTTAAAACAAGGAAAAGTCCACATCCGAATGTCCATCTACAAGGTGCACCGAAGTTAACTCTATAAACAGTGCGGTGTCATCTTCCACGAAAGCCGCTCGGCTTCTCATACAAGCGTCTCCGAAACCATGGTCAGGAAAAGCCTCCATTGCTTCTTCAGTAATAATACAATCAATTGCAATTAATATTCGGACGAGCGTGGTTGGCTATTTCCGTCAACCGAGCAATGGCTTAGAAGCGAAGGGCTAGCCCCGACCACACACCCGCTGTTTAATCGACCAATGTGCCTTGGAAACGTCCACAACCATCAGTATTATAGCACTAGAATCACTTAGATCCTTAAATCGGAAATCATACAACTTTGATCACCAACCTGATACCTGAATATTAGACTCCATTATTGGGTGTCGTGATTAAAGTTATAAGGCATTCAGCTTGTCTCATACCGAGTGAATCACTGCTATCGAGCAAAGTCAAACGAAAACCAGCGAGTCCAGATTTGACAGTGCTAAGGCAGCTAACAATTTGCATTTTCGAAGAGACAGGTTTTATTCTACACCAGCCTCTTGTATTGGACCCTGATGTGCCAGGCTAATGTCCGACCCACTGTCCAATGTTTCGTAGGTTTTAACTTAACTTACGAGGTCTGCTAAGCGCATCGGCACAGTTCCGAGCGAAACATTTCCGCTTTCGGTTCCGACGTCTTGGCACATGTAGAAGTCGTTGGAGAAGTCCAGCGAAAGTACAGCCTGCTTCGGTACTCGCGCTGCGTGTGTAGCAGACAGCGTTGCTTCCGAAGATGCGATCGCGTAACTCAATGGTAGTAATCATGGAGGTAGCCGCTATCCGCTAAGTGCCGAGTTACACTTACAGTTTAGGATAACAGTAACTGATGAGTCCAAACCAGGAAGAAAGTTTCGTCGATTGCTACTATATTTAAATCTGCTACATCCTTTACTCTCGCCGCAACCTGAAGTAAGTTGACTCAGTTTAAGACGTCGTTAGCTTCCGTATTTATCTCTGATGAGTTCCTAACGAGCGGGAACGTCGGAAACTAGAAACACTGGGAACGATTTCCTCCTATGTTCACCGTCACAAATTTGTCAGCCCTTCGGTTTTGTTGGTCCACGGCGCTGTAATGGGGGACATTGAAATGCATTCCGTTATTTCGCGATCAAGGCTATCGCGTGACACTTTGATTCCGCGTGGATTTGGAATTGACAGTTTGTCTTACCTTGCTGCGGGCGACTCGGACTTCAGCGGGAACAAGCTTTGCCATGTCCCTGAAATAACTACACGACCCTGTTAAACGATCGCATGTTCTGCCTTTGCCCACCTGCATTGGAACTTGCCAGACAAAACGCGTACCAAGTGTCCATAGTAGTCACAGATTTTAAACCAGTGACGAAGGTCATTTGCGATAAATCAACACGAATTTGCTTTGTTTTCAGAGACAGTCGAGGTAAGGCATCGTGATTGTAAGGCCTGACGAAGCCCCATCCCACGGATAGAGTGAAATGGCTAAAAGCATAGATCTTGTAACACAAAGTGCGCCTTTCGCGACTACCGGACATGAGTAAAAATATGTCACCCTGTTAAAAGATTCGGCTGTAGTTGTGTACTCGATGAATAAGGGGAATCTGATGGATTTGGAGAACGTTGAGAACACTGAGGTTAATTCACGAACTAATAAACAGAGGTTGATTTTTGAGGCGATGGAGACTGCTAAAGTCAATGGATGTTTTAATAGCTTGTGGTGAGTGGAACTCGCGATAGCGTGGACAGCATACTTAGATCGGTAATTTTGACGAGCGTCGATTGACTTGTTAGTTTCGATGGAAATCTCGATGTCATCATCATCATTACCAAGTTGCTAATTAACAAGACAGGGGTCGTTAAAATCTCTATAATAGCCACTTCTGACTGACCATCTGAGATGACATTCCTACCTGTGTTCCTTGGATGTGGAGTCTTTATTCACCAACGTCCCACTACAACAAACTGTTGAATACATATGTGAGCTAACTGAACACTCTAGTTATTCGTTACCAATCCCAGTCGAATTTCTAAAGGAATCCTTATTGCTGTGCACAGCAAATGTTGGCTTTCACTTTCAGAACACCCCATATCGTCAAATCGATGTTGTGGCAATGGTTAGCCCACTAGGCCCTGTACTTGCCGATTTCTTCATGCTGATGATAGAAAGAGGCATATCCACAGAAATAGCCCACTTGCCATACTATAAGCGTTATGTTGATGACATATTAGCCTTTTGTTCATCAGAGCAGCAGATTGTCCAGTTGTTGCAGCAAATCAAATGCGCACATACCACATTGCGAGTCACCTGCGAAGTGGAACAGAAGAACTGTCTGCCATTCTTAGACATCCTCATCAGTCGCAGAGATGACGGGCCCATTAGAAGGTCTATCTACAGAAAAGCAACCTGGTCCGGCCAATACCTGCACTTCACCAGCTTCATAACAGTGCGGTACAAGCGGACCCTTGTGAAAACTTTAGTTAGTCGTGCTAGACGCATTTGCTCCGCTGATTGTCTAGCCGACGAGCTAGAGTTAATTACAACAACACTCATTGCAAATGGTTATCCACGTAAATTCATAGAGAGACATAGCCAAAAGCGAGGTCCGAAAGACTTGGTGCATACTGCAGCCAAGTAAAAGATCTATATCGATTTACCATTCAAGGGTGACTTTACTGTATTGAAAACCGCGAAACCTTTAATCTCTGCTACGCAGACAAGTTACTGTGCTGCTCAGGTAGTGGTCATCAATAGAACCTGTAACTTGCCGGTGCCTCCAACGAAGGAAGCTCAACCGATAGGGGCCAACTCACACTGCATATGCAAATTTGTATGCGACTGCGGAGACAGTTACATAGGCAGAACCAATCGGTCTTTGACTTCCCGAATAAAGGAACACGTGCCAAGATGGGGTCAACGTGAAATTGACCAGCATCCCTGTCCTACTGAAGTTCCGTGCTTGCGCAAGCCGCCAGCTTCCTCAATAGGTAAACACCTACTGACTACACGTCACCGGATAGAGCTTGGATCAACCTTCACACTTGTATTACGTCACCCTAATCCCCGATTCCTCCAATTTCGCCGAGGGCGTTGCGATAAGCCGGATGAAGCCGGCCCTGTGTGTTCAAAAACAATTATGTATCAGCTTAAGACTGCCGTGGACATAGGTGTGGAACTTCCGTCATTCATTTTTCACCTCATGCTTATTCGGTCACACGCATATTTAAGTATATAGTTGCATAACGGTTATTGTTAATGGCACTGAGGAGACAATAAGAAATGCATGCAACTGCCAGTTTTCGTCCTCTTACCGTGTTTTTCAAATTTCTACATGTCTGTATGACACTGTTGGACAATATCGCAAGTTTCAATTTTTCAATGTTCAGTTTCCATATCCGCGATACAATATCACATCAAATGTGTAGCAACGCACCTAGAACGATGAAACTTTGTGTCAAATACAAATCGTTATTAGGTAGAATTTCGTCACATCTAGGCTCACTCACACAGCCGCCACAAGCCCGGAAAAGCACTGTACGCGCGTTTCATCCTTTCGGGAATCATCAGCAGTGCGCATTCCATGCGACCCTTGGTAGGGCTCGATACCGCAACTCGACAGTTGCCAGTCCGTGGTTGAGACCAATGAGCTACGAGGGACGGCAACGACCATCGTGAATAAGTTACTAGATGTGATATAGCGCCGCTCACTATCCTCTGACTTACACGTTACTGCCGTGCAGAGGACAGGGTAGCCCCCTCACCAAGCGACGAGCTTAACAAAATTAAGCCGCCAATTATCTTATGGCATTATAAGCAGTTTGTTCTGTGTACTGATTACAGGTGAGTAGCAGGGGGAGTTGAATGGCATAGGTAGAATTTCGTCACATCTAGGCTCACTCAGACAGCCGCCACAAGCCCGGAAAAGCACTGTACGCGCGTTTCATCCTTTCGGGAATCATCAGCAGTACGCATTCCATCGGACCCTTGGTAGGGCTCGAAACCGCAACTCGACAGTTGCCAGTCCGTGGTTGAGACCACTGAGCTATGGGGGACGGCAACGACCATCGTGAATAAGTTACTAGATGTGATATAGCCCCGCTCACTATCCTGTCCTCTGCACCTCAGTAACGTGTAAGTCAGTGGATAGTGAGCGGCGCTATATCACATCTAGTAACTTATTCACGATGGTCGTTGCCGTCCCCCGTAGCTCATTGGTCTCAACCACGGACTGGCGACTGTCGAGTTGCGGTTTTGAGCCCTACCAAGGGTCCGATGGAATGCGTACTGCTGATGATTCCCGAAAGGATGAAACGCGCGTACAGTGCTTTTCCGGGCTTGTGGCGGCTGTCTGAGTAAGCCTAGATTTGACGAAATTCTACCTATACCATTGAACTCCCCCTACTACTCTTCTGAATTCGTTATTACCTAACTATACCAACCGAGTTTTCTATTAGTTCTACTCCTGTTGTATTCTTTGGTATTCTTTTATGGTACCAGGATCACATGGCAACAAATCAACCGGAATGTTCGGTGGAGAATAATGGTCAATGGAACAATGGAACCATGGTTTTTTACGGGTAAAAAAGCGTTGCTTAACAAGTCCCGTGGGATGGAAAATTATTGTGAAAATCAATTGCATGATAAAGGGAAAAGCGTTGTGGTGGACTCACCATAGACTTATGCGGAATAGCGGAGATGTTCGCGTGTGAAACATATAAAACTATAAATCCATTGGTTAGGCGTTTGGCAAGACATCGTTTGATTGCGTTTTGTAGCCCCTGGCTAACAAGTCATAAAATGAAATGTAAGTGAGACAATGCATCGTCAATACGTTTTTTAAATATTGCCTGATTGGGAGCAGAGACGACATAACTACTCACATAATTACTCACAATTAGCAAACGCTTTGCGGATTCCATTGCCAACATATGGTGCTTAGTCTTACTACATAGACTTCCACGGAAGCAGATTAGCCAAATGAAATCCCATATTATAGATGCGACAGCTTTTCGTTGCTGGTTTCTATGATGGACGGCATGTTGTCTTTAAGGAAATCCTGCTACACCTTATAAAGGTATATTCATGGAAATGGATCAACATCTAAGTTGAAATTGTCGTCACGGATTTTAATAGAAACGGATTTTAATAGAAACGCACAAAAATACCCAGAATAAATAGGAAACAAAGTTGTATCTGCCAATTCAAACCACTTGCATTTGTGTTGATTCCTGGATTGCAGCTATTCAGTAGAGTATTTCTTGTCAAAACGATTTTGCATTTTGCGTTGGCTTAGGTTGCAGTGAAAAGAAATTCTTGCTGCGTTTGCGAAATATATTCTGTCGCCCGTGATAGCAGCGTGAACGCATGTCACTGATAATATGTATTTCTGATTGCATAGGTTGCCTAAAACAATTATAAACCACTTGGCTATGTAAGTATTGATGTACGGCTTGTAGTTTATCCCATCCAAATGCAAAGAATAGATTCCGAAAGTTTAACTGCCTGCTTGTTTGTTCCGCACATTCAAAATGACGGTCCGCCGCGAATTTCTTGCTTTATATAACGCAATACATTGTTAGACGCGGATGCAGTGTTGGAGAGGCAACCTTACAACAAATTGCAGCAGCTACGTGATAGTAGTTGACCTGAAACATTTGGCTACTTCTTTCCCATATCAATCTCTAGCACTGAGCAAAATTTATTATGCAACCAGTCTAGTAATATTACTGCAGTGATGTGAAACCTGTTTACTTAACTAGAGGATTCAAGGCAAATGTGAGCATTCTGCCATACGGAAGTTATAACTCAATTACTCGGGGCCAACATAGTTTGCTTCTAAAGCACTTATATAACACAGTTTAAAGGCAGCGCCTCAAACTGCGTATGCAAGCTAATCAATATACTGTTTGCGCAATAATGCGCTTTTTGAGCGCAAATGTAATGTATCGCGGTTGACAAAATAGCTTGGAAAGGAAACACGTTTGATTTCATCTCATTTTTAGCATTATTTGGATCGAGTGTTCCTCAGGTGTAGCATGACGTCACTTGGCATTTCGGTAGTTAAACTTTTGGGTGAGCTTGGATCAGAGTACAAAACTTTTATGCCTCGCTTTTGTCAAGTCTTTAGGTGTATGAAAGCAAAAATGAAAGCAATGTGAGAAACTCATTAAGAGCGTTCCTTACTATTATATTGTACTACGTACTTAGACAGGTATGCATATAGTGCGCGATTGCTTAGCTAGCTCATCGCTTTTCAGTAATTGAAGATATAGGGAAGTGCTTGTTAAAAAGCTCTGCAGCGATTGGAGAGAAAATTCTTCTCTTCGAAATTTTTAAGTCGTCACACGAATTAACGTTGCTTCAATAATTTCTACAATTTTCAGCTAATATGCATCTGTCAAGTTAATAGTCTACTAACTATCTTTCGCAACGCCAAATGTTGCCACTCTTCGCATCAGCTGTTCTCTTCTTCTTCTTGGTGCAGTCCGATTTGTTATCAACACAGTTAATGAATACTCCTTTATTCGTATCACAGTGAAAAATTCAAATGGGTATTGCCTTGAAACTGTGACTGCCAATTCTCGAAAAACGTTTAGCAACTCGTTTCTCCGGTTCCAATAAACATACGCCAGTCAGGAATTAGCGCCAATTTTAGTTGAATTACTAAAAACTTGCCTAGCCAAATTCCCATAGCAATTTTCATGAAGATTTTGGTCCCAAGATTCTCTAAAGGAAAATTGAAAAAGTCCACTCTCTGAGAGTGACTGTGCTGAATTCTCATTGAATGATACCAAAATTCCCACTACTCATTAGTAATATTTCTGCCCTAACTGCTTCTAAGAGCTGTGACATATACAGTCGCTGCGGAGTTATATCTCATGGGGCTAACTGTTGTATTCTGCACAGTTCGTAAATGGCAACATAATGATAGATGAGCCAGGCTATATCACGGTAAACTGTCAATCATGTACGTCTGCGTCTGTTACCTATGGCAAAGTGGCATTAACTGTGTCATACGGAAATCATTAGGTCAGAACCCGGCAGGGGTTCGATGGATAGTTCATCACTAAGGAGACCCAAAAGGTCGAAACAGCGCTGTCCGCTACTTTTTCAGACATATTGAAACTTGCTAATTGAGGGTGGACTGTGATGAATTATCTCTGAAAGCTACTGGATGAAATTCGCAATTACGCTGTGGAGGAATTTGGTTTAAAAAAATTAAATATTCGATTTTTCTACACGTATATATTTGTGTTCCACATACTCTTTTCAATCTAAGTTTAGAGAGAATACACTATAGAATGCCGTTCCATGTGGGCGTTATATTGTCGCTGCACTAAAAAGTTTTCTAAGCTCACTATCAGACAATCATTTCTTGGACTGATAATTATTTATAAGTGTACTTGGAAAGGTGCAAATTGCTAAGGTAAGAAGTTTTTATTAGCACTGGACAAGGTCGTTAATGGACACACCGCCTTTCGGTGTGCGCATTATGGTGTAATCAAGGCGGTAATAGCTATTTTACAACAGGAATATTTTTAAACTAATCATTGATGGTTTCTAAGGTAAGGTGCTCGTTACTCGATTGTTGCTAACCACAGACGCATAGCTTGTAAATCTAATCTTCCAAAGCTTGACAGCAATCAAATTTAAACACATACACACCCAACCGCTTAAAATAAACATGATATTTAGTAGGAAGATGAGAGATAAAATAACAAATGTGTCAACACCTGTGATCGAGGTTAGTGACCCACTGTCAAGGCAGAAATATAGCCTGCAATAGCTTACTCCGCTAGCAGAGCTAAGGCTAAATTATTCCAGTCGAAATGGCTCCGGCGGTTATTAACAAAAGTTCTCTATGTTTTCGGGTTTTGCGCTCCGGCTTGCCGATTATGTCTGTTTGGCAATAAATTATTTGCCCTTTCGGATTAGGAGCAAATTGGTCCTCTCTGCTCGAAGGATCCCTTATTTCAAGAGTTACAACGCACGCGATTGACTCTTAACGAGAATAGCCACCCAGGGAATACAGTTTATACCAAATGTTTGCAAAAGAAGAAGGCAGAAACATTTGGCAAGGCAGAACGGCAAACTATTACTTTGCATCTCTCTGCAAAGCGAAGATATTAGTAAATAACCTATCTATCATATCTCGAAAAAAGTCAGTAAATCATTCCAAGCCGAGAGGACACAAATGCGGTACCCAAATATATAACTGGGGAGAATAAAACTTAAGGATATGCTTAACGTACACAACAAATCAGTCCATGTTAACTGCCTAAGAGGTTACTATTGTGAAGCTTACGTTGGTTGCGGAAAAAGGTGCTTAACAGAAAGGGTGAGGGAAAAAAGTCAGACTCGGAAATAAAGGTCGAAAGGCAAAATGTTCTGCGATCGCCGCGCATTTGTGGATAGCATTACAACAAGTCGGATGATTGGATCAATGTAGTATAACAGGCTCCAGGAAATAAATCAAGGTGTGGAATTTTAGCGGTTCTACGAGCTGAGTTATTATTTTGCAGACGGTACATTTCCAGACAAGGCAACATCATCAGTACGGCTACGGGGGCCTGGTTCGCAGTATCACGTAAGCCACTTCAATGTCCAAGTGTTCATTGATTTATTTCGGCTTTGAATGCCAGGCTTCAGTTAACCCACCTGCTTGCCGCCATTTAGCCCTTCCGAGAATGGTGGCGTGCTCCAAGTCGAATTCATGGTTCTCGGCATCCATATGCACTGACACCAGGGAGATCTGATCTTGGTGAGCATTGGCTAGGCTGTGTTCGGGTACACTTTTGTCAAGCTTGCTTCCAGTTTCTCTCACGTAGTATGTGTGGCAGTTCTGGCAGCAGATCTTATAACTCACGCCAGTTTCTTCGTCTTTGCTAGGTTTCTTCTTCACTCTGAATAGTTTACTGCGAATTGTTTCCGTTGGCTGGTGTGCAACTCTGACTCAATAGTTACTAATAGCCTTGTTGCCATTTAAGAGGATCCGTTGATAGAAAGCAAAGTGGCTCTCTTTTAGACAGTTGCATTTTTCGAGGTGGGTTGTGGTGTATTTCGTGGTGCGAAGCAGCGTAGAATGAAGTCTTTTGGGTATGATTTCCGCTTGAGCAGTCTGAAGATTTGGTTTACCTCCGCTCTTCTCGTCTTCAATAGCCCTAAAAAAGGCAAGCCAATGCTAAGCACCAAACGAAGGTTTGTAGAAAAGATGAATGCCATCTCGGAAATAAAGCAAATATGGAATACCATGCTTGAATTACGAAGGTATCCAAATTTTGATTGTCGAACGCGGAAGAAACATCATTGTCCGAGGTGTACAAATAAATATTTAGGACTCCAACTCATCGAGATCCTCGCTGCCCTTGAATCGAAACTAAAATCATGCGACATCCCACCTGAAGCACAAGAAGAGGTCAGGCTCCGAATCATCCCGGCTCTCAGTCATAAATTTGAAACCAACAAATTCAACGCTGCTGAACGGAAAGCACTCGATGACCTCAAGAAAGACAAGAGCATATTTACACTACAAGCCGAAAAGGACAACCTACTGTTATAATGGACAAAGCTCATTACATGATGATAGCATAATACCTACTCAGTGATGCCAACACCTACCAGCCGATAAACTAAGAACCGATAAAACGCTTCGAACGCAACGTCAGATGCCTTCTATAGTGACTGGAACAAATGGGAAAATCACAAAATTAGAGCACAAATGATACGATCACAGTTTTCGGTGTTACCGGGGTTCAATGTCTTAACTAAAGTACACAAAAGTGGAGTTGTGCCTCGCCCCATCTTGTCGTTACCTAGAGCACCAAAGTACAGCCTTGTAATGGAACTGTGGAGAAGGCTAAAACACCTAATCGCAGGATCGGAACACCCGAACAACTCGGCAAAACTTAAAACAGCAACCGTTGAACAGGACGAAATAATGGTCTCGTTTGATGTTACCACCTTGTTCATCTCTATCAATATCAGCTTGGCGAAACAAACAATGACCCGCCTGCTACTGGGGCTCAAGTTGTCTGATACAAGCAGTATACTCGATACCAGACCGATGCTAGAGTTACTAGAATTCTGTCTAACAACGCATTTCACTTTCCATGACCAAATTTATGCACAGATAAGAGGCACGTTAATAAGATCGCAAAGATCTGATCTGGTAGCCGAGGAAGTGCTAAAGGCACTGGAACAAATAACACCCATTCTCGGTACCAAAACTATGAGTACGATAATCAGACGACACCTTCGTCATCCTTAAGCGTTCCAAATTGGTGGAAATACACGAAATAATCAATAACGTATTCGATGGCATCCAAATCAACATGGAGAAGAAGAACAACGAGCGGTAACCATTCTTAGACGTTCTCTTTCGGAGGACTGGTGCTGGAAGATTGGAAAAAGCAGTCTACCGATAATCTACGGATACGGACCAGATCCTCAACTACGGCAGCAATCATCCAGTAGCCCCCAAACACAACTACACACGACCATTTCCATATGAGCGCAAACACCGTGTACAACAACACAGCAGAGGCGCACAACGGAAGATAAATCTTCAGTATGCTCAAGCGGAAATCATACCCAAAAGACTTCATTCTACGCTGCTTCGCACCACGAAATACACCACAATCCACCTCGAAAAATGCAACTGTCTAAAAGAGAGCCACTTTGCTTTCTATCAACGGATCCTCTTAAATGGCAACATGGCTATTAGTAACTATTGAGTCAGAGTTGCACACCAGCCAACGGAAACAATTCGCAGTAAACTATTCAGAGTGAAGAAGAAACCTAGCAAAGACGAAGAAACTGGCGTGAGTTATAAGATCTGCTGCCAGAACTGCCACACATACTACGTGAGAGAAACTGGAAGCAAGCTTGACAAAAGTGGACCCGAACACAGCCTAGCCAATGCTCACCAAGATCAGATCTCCCTGGTGTCAGTGCATATGGATGCCGAGAACCATGAATTCGACTTGGAGCACGCCACCATTCTCGGAAGGGCTAAATGGCGGCAAGCAGGTGGGTTAACTGAAGCGTGGCATTCAAAGCCGAAATAAATCAATGAACACTTGGACATCGAAGTGGCTTACGTGATACTGCGAACCAGGCCCCCGTAGCCGTACTGATGATGTTGCCTTGTCTGGCAATGTAGCATCTGCAAAATTTGCACGCAGTTCGGAGAGCATTTTTCAATTCGCAAAGCGCTCTGAAATTCTGATAGTCTCCTTTATTCCATATCGATACGAATGTTTCCCTAAACTATGAGTAGACCCTGCTGAAAACATCCTATTTAATTTTAGGAACCAGCGCTGCATATCAGTTATATTTTACTCATTCGCTGAGTCTACTTTGGTCAGCATGTGTTACCGTGTCCTTTTTGTTTGGACTACTGCTAAAGCCTTACCAACCGTTAGGCAAAATGTACTTTAATTTATTTAGGCGACAGACGACTTTCTGTTTCACTATACAAAGTTTGCTTTTTACGTAATTTGGAAGCCGGTTCAAGACTTTCTGAAAACAAAAGTTCGCTTCCTCAGGGCAAATAAATTTTATTATGTTTCTGACTCTGCTTTCTAACACTGCTACAGGCATTGTTTTCTTATCCATTTCTCCGTACATCCGGTCGTGTGTCCGTAATATTATTACACCACACACGCAAGCAAGTTGCTAATCTAAAATGAGTCGAACTCAATGGGGATTTCATACCTCAGAGGACGAGTATGAGAGGGGCATCGTCGGCAATGAAGCCGGGTGGCTACAAGCCATCAGAGAACCATAGTGTAAATTCGCCTGTTAAAAATTCAATGTTGTTACCTCCCATTAAAAGAAATGTAAATTAAGCATTATTTTCGAGCATGGCATGATCGTGTCTCATCGTTGACGTATCACAGAGTGTCTACAAATAAAAGCTGCGAGTTAGCCGTCCGCTTGTTTCGCATGAAAAATGCTGAAATTAGAAAATGCAAGGATTTAAACAACAATGTATGGAATAGTAGCCGAAACCTCTACCCCTTTGGCTACCGGGTCACGGTGGGCAACGCTTGGCACAACGATAATGACTAACTGGAGGGTCGAGTTTGGACTACACGTTGTGTGATTGGATTGCGACGCGCAATCTCAATGTAATGGACTGTGGTTCACATTGAAGTGAACCATAGTCACGGCGATCACTGGGACCGTACTCAAAGCAGATGGAAATTGGGTGTTGCCCACCCGAAAACACTGCACAACCACGACGCGTTTCGATGTAATTTCATCTCATCAAGTGGAGAGAGCAGGCCTCGATCCCGTGACCATTGGAATAGTAGCCGAAACATTTACCCCTTTGTTTTGTCGAGTTCCCCAGCAGCTATCCAACGGAACTTGTTAATCAAAGCTTAGTAGCCCGCATAAATGCATTGTTCTCTGTACCGACTCTGTAGACTTGTCAAAAGTGGCAAACGAAATAGCACTGTTTCAAACAGGTGATTTACCAAGGCGTAGTGGGGCTTTTGTTTAATACAGAGGTAATTCATCACAGTCCATTTTCAGTCAATAAGCTTCTGGACATCCGGAAAACCACTAGGCAGCGCTGTTTCTACCTCTTGAGTCTCGTCAATGGTGCACCTTTCTCGGACCCCTGCCGGGTTCTGACCCCATAACTTTGAATGCCGAGAGGTCTGTGGCCAAAGGCATAATGGAAGAGGCGAAAACTGGGTGCGATGGACTGGTTCGGGAAATTCTGGTGCCTACGAACAAAGGAACATTTCGCAGAGACGTATGGCAAGTGTGCTTACCGGAGACTTTATAGGTGTAGGATGACTAGAAGAACAACGAGAGGAAAATCGTCGGGGGAGTCTGAAATCCTAATTCACCGATGTAACTGATTCTGTGAATCCCTAATTCCACAGCGTATTTTTGCTACTATCTATTTACAAGTAACACATTTCACCTTCACATTCGTAACAAAAGTTGGTTGGACACACCTTAGACAATTAATCGCATTCGGAATCTGAAGAAACTGCTGAACTGCCTATTTTACATTTTCCTCTTAATAATTACTATATGACTTTTCACTATTTACTGACAAGGATGTGCGAAGCTCAGAATTTCAGACACTTTAAGTTTATGCATCACTTAGTATGTAACTGAATGAGGACGGACTTCTCGAATTCAATACGTGAAACGGGATTTGCATTTAGTTACGAGTACATTCATCTATTCACAAGTTGTAGGTTTCCAGTTCGCTTCGTTATCATTTATGTAGAACCGCGGTTTCTTCAGTACAATTTTTTCTGCCCATCGCTCTTAATTTGCGTAGCCAGTACTGTGTGCTTACCTAGGTATCGTCGGCTCGCCGTTAAACAACTAGCTCTGCGGTAACACCTCCCTTGATCCCACTGTAAGCGCAGGCGCCCAGCGGATGTCCTCTTTAATAGCAACTGGACCAACAAACTATGTCTGCATTTGTTTCGGTAACTAATGGGTAAATGGGATTTATGATAATCATGATAATCCGGCCTGTGGGTGCAACCCTACAACGTGACATATTGCACAGTATTACATTCACAGCACGCGCACGGGGAATCTCAAAGCGGGCAAAAATCTTCTTCGGTATAACTTCGAGAGTTCGATGAAGCTGATAACCAGCACGAGCAACCGACCGAAGAATGTCTTCTCGTCAAGAAAGTATACTTCGCCGGCTTAGCATTTGGTAAACAGCAGTTCCAATGCCAGTGTGTCAATTTAGCATACGACATAAAGTTGCAAGATAAGCTGAGGTCACGCACCAAAAATTAATGTCACATGTGTGGTGCGAAACCCGTTGCGCATTCAGAGTTCAGTCTGGTCATTGTATGTAACGATCCGGTAGTGCAATCTAATGTGGGATTAGATAATCAACCTTAGTTTCGCTAATATGTCATCACCGAAATTTCGTGGCGACAATAATTGAAACCCGGTGTGCGATATACACGATGTTGCCTGCACTAATTCTGTCATACATTAAAATGTTTCGAAATACTGGTAGCTCGGGTTCATGAATCATCAGATGACAAAGCCTTGGGGTATGGCAAATTAATCCGATTTGCGGTGCAGTTTGGTGTTCGCAGTTTGTGCTCGTACTTCCTTGTTAGAAACCGCTAGGCGGAACATCTGGAAACAATGAGCACTGGAATTTGCTATCCGGGCTTTGATAGCTAACGGAAGAAGTGCCTGTTCCGCATACACAAAAGGTAGTCTTGTCCGAAAGCAATGCGATGTGCCCGTCTTATTAGTTTGGATGATGCGAGTTGTAGGCTATAGAGTCCGGTTTACCTTGGAATAATTTTAACCAAAACTTGAACACTTTTTTAGTTGTATGTACTTTGGCTTCAAGAGTTCAATGTGGATGACCATAATCTCTGTTGGGTGATGAGCTATAATGTAAATACCTATTTGAGGTGCTAAATTATGGTGGTATATCCGGAGTCGAAGTGGCATGTATGCGCCTCTGGTGCGTATTATTTTTGGGTACACGAAACCCGTGACCTCGTTCCGAGGTACTTATCAATGAAACTGACGCGCGGGTTACCAATACTTCAGCGATTAATGAAATGACCCGGTGAATTGAAGGAATATACCTCAGGCAACACTAATAACAAAAACCTTTTGGAATATGGAACTAGTCGCTGAGTACGCCGAAGCTCATTCGTCGACATTGTCGGGAGCTGGTTTTGTCGGATATTCGGCTCTGTAGCATAAACTCCATGTCTGAACCATCCAATTAATCGTCAAATACTGCATTAACAAGCTGCAGAAGGTAGGTCTAATAGCCTGGGCATAATAGAAAACGACTATGGCCAAACTGCGGAATTGCCGCTCCAGATTTGCGGCACCCTTGACCAGTTGCACCAAGAGGTAAGCTATTCAGAATCTAAAGGAGTTCTGCAAATTGTCGCCTTTATTTAACTGCCTTGGTAACAAGTGAAGTCAGTTTATGTGAAACCATCCACTGGATTTTAAACATGCCACTAGAATATAAACACAGGCGCAATGAAAATTGCCACACCTACACGTCAACTAGGACTTACACCCTTCCTCAAATGACAGTGGCATTGTGTGTCTTAATAACCACGCAACTTGACTGAATCGAGTCAAATCCGTGATCCAGTGCATCTGTAACTCAAGGATGCTATTTACGTCTCGCGTCAAGCGTGGTTCCAAACTGGTGTAGAGAATAATCCGACTGAAATAAACGGACCAGTTTTCAAAATTCAGCTCATGATACACAGAACACCGGCATGTCGGGAAACTTCATTAACCGATAGGCTCCGATTTTGGCAGGAATCAAACGACAGGGGCATACTGCGTGTTAACGATAGGATCCATGGTGAGTTGACGGACGCTGTCACACGCTTCTTTAGGTGATCGCAAGGATGCGGCGGATGAATGACCCAAACAGATGTTATTTCGAACAAGGATACAAGGCCAATGTGCAATCGAAAGCAACCTGGTTGCACTTGATATCTTCATTCAGAAAGCCACCGAATCTGGTGAGATTAACGGTGCAATGAATGACTGTAATCAATAGGTAAAGCAATCATGTTTAAGTCTAGTAAACATAAGAAGACAGGGAGATGATCTGCGGAAGACGACAGTGAGAAAAAGCAAACAGCGTGATCTAGGGTTGTTAATATGCAAACGCGTTTAGCAAGAAGTAGAATAATGCGCCCAACTGTACAAGTTCAGATTTTGGTCGCACTTGCCTCCAAACTATTTTGGCTGACATGCTCACTCAGGCGACCATGTCGGTAAGTAATGCCGGAAATGAGTTTTTAGATGCGAAATCGGGCGCAAGTAACGTAGAATCGGTTTCATTCGTGAGTGGAGTGCACGACTGCAAATTTTCGTTTCTACTAGCAGAAAGGAATATGGAAGCTGAACCCCTATCTAACAGGCTACAAGCCGCCAGTTTCGCATAACGATTTTACGTATCATCGAAGAGAATATAAACACCATGCAATTCAGTATTAATTCCTAAAGCATGCGTATATTATTTGGCTCCAGAGTTTGAGCCAAATTTTAATCTTAAAAATTCTTAGGCTGTTATTCAAGGCCAGTAATATAATGAGTGTCATCCTTGAAATATACCAAGTTTGCTAATTAAAATTTTACCACTACTTTGCCGGTTTTAGAGGTCAATATTAATTTGCTGTTCTAAATACTAAATCCTACACTGCGTGAAAAACCATGTGCAACGTTGGTAGTATGTCGGATGAATATGACCCACATCTCTGGATAAAAACACTGCCGGTGAGCTTATTTTTCTGTAACAAAATTCATACACATCATAAAGCTTCAAAAACCACTGTGTGCACACCAATCGACAGAGGCCAGAGGTGATTGATAACTGTGCTCAGTGCATTTGCTTTGCCCCGTTTACTGTTTGGGCCACCCTTAAGCAAATGAGCAACTGCATGTAGTCACACTCCGCCTGCTATCACTGCCGTTGCTTCGGTGCGACACTAACAACAATGAACTAAATCTGAGTAGAGACCAGACGGTTGATGGTGGTAGCCATCAGCACAGGCGAACGCCCGTGTAGCACTATACTAGGCTTGCTACCAAGCTGATGGCTGCACTAATTTAGTAACTGGCTTCCGACCCGCTTTAGTTCAGTGTTTTTCTGTTCCAAATTAGTTTCTTTCCGGAGTATAAGGAGTAACATTGTTACTACTACCATGCAAAGTGTGACTCCAGTGTGACTCGGTTGCTTTTGGTGCTTCATGAGGTGTATTGATTTTGTTAGATAGAAATAAACGCACTGAAAGTGCATTTGGTTAAAAAAGTAAGTTGTGTTCTTCCTACTCAGTCGTGGCACAGTGGAAGATCTTAGTCACACAAGATAGGGTTTAGTCTGTAGAGCAGCTAATTCATAGTTGACACTTGAAATACGCAAAAGAGTTGTGAGGGGGTGCCCCTAAAATAACCGTACTGCGAAAATCACTGTATTCTATATCTGGCCCACAATTAATAGCTTTCAAATCGACGCATTACCCTGACTTAGAATAAAATATTTTGCGAATGAACTAGGGCAGATTTTATTAGATTGGAGAAATAGATACACAGTTAACAGTATTTAACATATAAGGATCCCAGCAACATATCAATACATCCTATTTTGACCTCCAAGTCAGCAATCCGCTGAACTGATGCTTCAAATTAGGATCGAATTATTTGTCGTAAGTTCCGAGGGTAAACTGGCAAGGTTTCCTTATTTATTGACTTGACAAACTGACCCGGATAAGTGGGTGTCCATAAGCATTCACTAAATACATACCTAAAAATAGATTTTAACTCGACCTCTTGCTGTAAGGATTTCTAAGATTCATTCAGCTACTGGGATAAACTTGTATGCATACGCTGCAAAGTTCTACTGGATTTAACATTGTTCTATTCGCCTCAGCAACAAATAAGTAAGTTTGATTACATTGCGTCATCTAGCTGACCAAGTAGATGTTTAGTCTCCACATCAGTTTCTGCTGGGTTTCACGGATTGTATCAGGAGTGTACCTACTTCACTAAAGAGTCCGAGAACCGTTTGCACCGCACTGCTTATTTATTTCGATGCCAAATCGACCACAATTGCACCCATATTAGATTTTCGTTCTTCGAAATGAATATATTATATAGGTGAATATTTTCCAACCAGAAACTTTACTCTCCAATAGATGTGATAGGCTGGGGTCATCTGAGCACTGCCTCAATGGTCGATTTAACTTATGGTATCATATGCAAAGACACGAGCGTATTTTACAGATTTAACCACCAACCCCTCATCTTTCATCAGAAGTAGAACCCGCAAATGCATGTCACTAAAGAGTGTAGTTTTGTATAATTACGGAACCCATCATGGTCCCGAAACGCGGAGCGACTACGTGACTCAGTGCAACTATTATAAAATGTGTGCCGTGAGAAAAAATTGAATCAATAAAAAGATTTGGCTTATAAGGTTGCCAACAAAAGAATCGCAAACATAAGCACGTTAGTACTATTCCGAATATGAAGGTTTACACCCGCATTAAAAGGCATTCAAGAGTAGCAAAGAGTGCTGAGAAGGTAGCCAACCCCATACGGGTGAAGTTTGCTTCAACCTTTTAAAGAGACGTCCGCCACTGTGGCACACCTACATTCCTAGCCCTAATATCGGCGCTTATTAACATCGATATTACTGCTAAAACTGTGTTAATGGAAATGCTCTCACAATGCACCTACAGGTCACTAGGAATCGATTATATTTACTCCAGGGCGCTGAACGAAGCAGCGACAGCGCTGGCTGGGCCAATATCGCATTTCATTAAAACGTGAATGGATAAGCAAATCGTGCCTACCAAGTTTCAACATAGCTTAACTACTTTAACCTTCAAAATCGGGAATCGCTCGGAGCCCGCCAACTATCGTCCAGCTTTTACTCTCAATGTGATGAGGCTATCATCTCTGAGGCTTTAGTCGACCATCTAGAATGTCACCACACCAGAGCACCTAAGCAGCACGTTTTTCTTCAACACTCTTCATGCCTTAACAACCTATTGCTTACACTCAGTAGTTGTGCGGCAGCAGACGATGAAGATGGAGAGACAGATATCATTTAACTCGACTTCTCCAAAGCAAACGACCGACTGGACTACTGCATCTTGCTACAAACGCTCGAAATCTATGAAGCTGGGCATCCTATGGTTGGGTGGATCAGGAATTTTCTGCAAGTGCGCTGTCCCATCCGATTCATATGGAATTTGGAGTTCCAAAAGGATCAAAGCTTGGGCAGAGTGTGTTTCCGTGTTCATTAACGAGCTTACGCGTTTGATTGCTTCAGGTTTCTTATTGTTCACGGATGCTAAGAAGTGGCGGAAGGTCATCGACCCAGCAGATTACAACGCACTTCCGTGAGACCTGGACAGAGTGTAGCAGGGTTCGCTCCCCACTCTGCTCCAGTTTAATTCGGAAAAGTTAAAGGTGGCCAAAATGTACCACCAGTTAAGCATCACATACAAGGTTGGGGGCCATGCCCTACAAGCAGTCACTTAGGAGTGCGACCTTGTGGGTTTAATCCAGGCTGATCTAGTCTGCTCAGAAAAATCCGAGAGGGCGCCAAAGTCTGGAAACCAACACGCTGGCATGCTTCGGAGAGCATTAGGACTGTTTGATCCCTAAATCTGTTCGGCGTTGCTTAACACCTACGTGCCGCCTCATGTGGAATATGCAATCCAGGCTTGGAAGCACTAGCACAAGTAAGAACTCGTAGGGCTCGAGACTGCACAGTGACGAGGCACGAAGCACGTAAAAAGGTTGTTCTATCCCTCTTACCAACTTAGGTTGAGGACTCTAAGGCCATGTAGCGGCCGGTACCGTGGAGAACTTATTATGGCCTACCTGACTCCCAGAAACCCCAGTCGCGTCTGCCGCCACCTATTACGATTCATCGACAACACGAATTTGAGGGACAACAAACTCAATTTGGCTACGAATTACAATCCGCTAGAATGTCCAAAGAACTTTCACCCAGTTTGTGGGTACCAGCCATGGAATGCCCTCCCAAATAACCTTATTTCCACCCCCACTTTTCCTGTGTTTAACAACGCCTTGACGTTGCACTCACGCACCTACCTGTGTGTCTCGACGGAATTAGCCAGAATTAACCTACACAACTGAGGTTGGCTCTTGCTGTATGGCACTATGTGAACACCGTGGTGTGTCCACCAAAACGATTTTCGTTTTATCCCTTATTTTTCAATTCACCATATCGTGATTCTCTTTCTGGCCATCTTAAGAGGCTTGCTAAGCATCCACTTTATTGTACGTACTATTCCATTCTTCCATTGTTCCATATCTACAAAAACAGTTAAGTTGCCTTAATCTAAGCCTCAAGTAGATGACCTGTTGACTATGTTGTTGGGTGGGATAGCAAATGCTTCCTTTGGTGCAACAGCCTAACTGTGTACATGCCAACTAGCGGTTCCCCTGCAACGTGATTCAAGAGAACTATCTGCATTATTGGACATCTTTATCAGTGGCAGGTAAGACGAGATCAGTAAATCTGTCTACAGAAAAGCAACATGGTCCGGCCAATACCTTCACTCCATCAGCTACACACCAGCGTAGTGAAAGTCGGCCCACTTGAAAAGTTTGGTTAGTGGTGTTTGACGAATTTGCACGGATGATCATCTAGCCAACGCGCCAAGATTAATTAATACAACACTCATGGCGAATGGATATTATAGCAGTTTTATAGAGAAACACAACCAGCCACGGAACCCGAAAGACATGGCTGCTCGTGGCAGCCAAAAAAGATCTTTATCGGAAAAATTTACCAGGGTGACATTACTGGGTTGAAAACCACAAAAGCCTAGTCTATGCTACGTAGAGAATATACGGGGCTGTTCCAGATGGGGCCATTAACCGAACTGGTAACTTGCCGGTGCCTCAAGCGTAGGAACCTCAACCGATCTGAGCCAACGCAAACTGCATATACTATTTCGTGTGCAGCTGCGTAGCAAGCTGCATAGGCAAAACCGATTGGTCTATTTTTCCGAATAAAAGAACAGGTGCCAGGTGGGTTCGAGGTTTTACTGACCAGCATTCATACCGCACTTTAGTTACATACTTGCTTAGGCCGCCAGCTTACTGAATGGGTAAATACCTACTGGTCACGAGTCACCGGATAGAGCTTGTATCAGCGTTCACACTTGTGCTGTCACCCTAATCCCCGCTTCCTCCGTTTCGCCGAGACTATCGCGATAAGCCGGATGAAGCCGTGTCTGCATGTTCAAAAGCAAAAATTTGTCAGCTTAAGGCTATCATGGATATTGGGGGTAGAACTTCTCTCATTTATTTTGAACCTGATGCTTAACTGATGCTTAACAATACTCAAGTATATATTTTCATACCGGTTATTGTTAGTGACACTGAAGCTGCAATGTGACGTGCACGCATCCACTAACTTTCATCTTCTTGTGGTGCTCTTTAAAATTCTGAACTTAACGTACTGTGGTTAAGTAGACTTATCCCTACTTATTCAGCACACACATAATCTTAGGAACCATTCTATGCGATTGTTGCAAAGGTGAACATGCCATTTAACACTGGTTGAGAATAGAAAGGCTTTTACAATATGCTGTACACTGAGCCAAACTACCAAGCTGAGAGGCCATCCGTTCACAAAAGCTACATACTAAAGTCGACTTGACTGTTGACGAAACGTTTTCTCCTTCCGTGTGTCCTGTGCCTAGAACATCCTCCGGACCCACCTTATCCTTGTCCCTACAAAATCGTTACTCGAAAAACGCCTTGATGAAACACTTTCCAACTTGCATTAGTTTATTTAGTTCGTTCCACTTGGAGAACGAAATAGCGCAAATCTAACCATGTGCTTAACGGTCCTCTCCGTAATGTGGCGGTGGGGATACATGCAGTAGTGTCCATGTGAGTAGCCTGGATGTAGCTCAACTGGATTAACATACCTCATCTGTCAAATGAAGCAACACACGTGTGAGCGTTGTCGTTTCCCTTCTTATATCTCACGTACTTATTGAACCATAACAGCTCGCTAGATTAATTTGTGTACACACATCTCATTCTCTTTCCAAACTATCGTTATACCGTAGTGCATTTAAATCAGTAGACGAGTAAAATGACGATTTACGTATTCGTTACTCCTTCCAATTTTAATTTTTAATCCAATCATCCTACGGGATTTGTTAAGCACATACCTTTTTACCCCGTGATAAATTACTGTTCGTTACATTGATTTGACTCGATAGAACACGTTGTAGGTTTTCCTAACAAATACAATGACATACCAAACGGTTGCATACTGCACTGTTTTATTTTTCCAGCGGCTGCTTTCACAGACATTTTCAACCGCATCAAATTGCATCCAGTATTGGTTGCAACTATTGAATTGCAAGTTGGTCGCTCCACGCGGTAGTTCAAAGTCCATTATTCCAAAGTTAATTTTTCCATCTCTAGTGGCATTCTGGGAAAAGATTTGGTGTGCATCCAGGTTGCTTTTGAGTACACACGGGTAAATTTAACCCATCCGTAAGAACCGCTCTCAGTGTCTTTATTTATCCCAGTTTATAATACGCAATATTGCTTGGGTGATAAGGTCCGTTTAGTCACTGAAGAACCGAACTTTACATCGTCACAATGCGTTTGTCGGGTACTTCCTTCAAAAATCCGGTTTGATCGGTAACTGAGGTTTCTCAGACGCTTGGGGTTAAGGATATTGTGACCTGCTTTGCGATGCATTGTCTTTGTGTTTCTGTGGGTGATTCATTGCGCCCATTTTGAACCATGTTTCACACTCAGCAGAAATAGCTATCTCACATTGACAAAGACACGTCACAAAGGAACTGACGCAAAGTGACGAAATTGAATTATCAGTAACGCTCCCAATGATTCTACAGTCGGTAGATGACCGTAATTCCTAATTGATGAGCATGTGTGACATTTTACGTTGTGAATGTTTTTACTGTAATAGCCTAAAGTAAACAAATCGTGACAAAACAAACATCCGTTTTGGTGGTCAATAAATCGGATCGACCTCAGGGATCTCATATGATGTGATCACGATAGGCGCCAGAAGACACACTTGCTACATCAACTCCGGATATAAAGCCATTATTTCACATTGCAAAGTGGTGAATACCAGATAAGTCATGACCATCTAAATTTCTCAGATTCCAAAGCAAACCCTTGAAGCAAATTAATCACCGAGCTAACAACGATGGTTTTTAAAGGTCCTATGGTTTTCGTACAAATTAAATTGGACTCTATAAATTGCAATGTCAGTCATCCAACGTGGAATGTCTGAGGACCACCGCAGATTTGTGCATCTCGAACAGGCATTTTTTTGATTAAACAACCAAATGCTGATGGCAATATTCAGCAATAGTGCTCTCCTAGAAATTCCGCTAGGGTTTTAGTAAAAACTGCCGAATAGTGCAAACGCTGATTTCCAGTTTTCCAACAATGAAAAATGCGCGATGATTTTATAGGGTCAAGAAGCCTTACTTTACAAGCCCATTTATTGGTCTGCTGTGTTAGCGAAAAATGTTATTGAAAATAGCAGTTAGTAGTCTTACTGTCAAAATAATGAACTTATAGTTTTTGATACAGTGGCCCTACACTCCGAGCATTTCCAAAGCTTCAATAGGCGAAAAAATAAACCAAAGTTGTTCCTCGGGAGTAGGAAGGAGAGTAACGTCAAGTGACAAGATGCAAGTGGCGGAGTGTTTCATCCAACCGACCTATAAATATGGCTAGCGTGCGCTGAAAAGCAGATTCAAGGAGAGCGTTCCATAGTTGACACACATGAATTGAAAAGCCAATTCTACGGCACGCCACGCGGCTGTATTTTTCGGCTGATTTGAAAAAGTGATCTATAAGTTTGGTGCTACTGCTGAGTTGCAGTAAAGTTTGGCACACATGATTTGAATTGTGTAAAATCAAATACCTCATACTCAAGTTGCCTCGTAGTCGGCGATACCGCCCACTGAATACTCCCAATCGTTTCAGCCTCTGCTCGTACGGAAGGTGGCGCATTCCAATGACGTTGAGGTAGGTCAAGTGCGGTAAAGTCGTGCTACAGCCAAGACAGCCAGGCTTGGATTTCGTATTCGACACAGGGACGAACATACACATTAAGCATCTGTCTGAAAATAATGGTATCTAGTTGTCCGAACGCCCATAGTAGCAATCCGATGTTCTGGTTACCAGTTTTCGAGGTCTCTGCGGATTGCTTGGAACAACCTAAGTTATCCTGAACCGGCACACCAAAGTCGCGTTCGACAGATGATCGCTGCAGTACCAGCGTTCCCAGCTTGTAGTAATAGGTACTCTGATGTCGTATACAGAGTCTTTTGCACTGGACCATGTTGAACTGTAAGAGATTTCGGGTTGACCGCTCATGTACCGTACCTAGGCCACACTGAAGTAAATTCTGCTCGGTATCCACCTGAATCTGGTGCCATGTCTTCATAAGGTCAGCAAACAGCAAGAAATTTGAAGCGCTTTCCTGGGCAAGGTTATTTCTCAAGACCAAAAACAATCGTGAATTTAGAACTGAGCCCTTAGTTAAACCGGACACAAGTGGTATGAGGTCAGATAAAGAAGTCCGTACTTTGATCAATAATTGTCTTTGCAGGAGAAAGTTGGTGACCCAACTCAAGATAACATTACCGTTCTCATAAATTTGGAGCTGGGAAACGAAAATCCGATGATCTCAGCTACTGAATGCCTTCGACAAATCCAAGTAGATCACATCAACTTCCACTTCAGCGTCAGCTGGCTCAGTCCAATTACTCCGTGCCATTAATAAATTCATCTTGCAAGATTGCTGTTGACGAAAGCCGTGTTGCTCAGGAGCAATCATGTTATAATTTTCTAGACAACACCAGCGAATGAGCAACGATGGATGGCATAACCTCGCAAAATATAGGGAGAAGGAACATTGGGCGGTAGTTTGAGGGCTCAGTCCTGTTTCCGCCTTTGTGAATCGGAGTTATTAGTTTAAGCTACCGCATCGCAGAAACATGGTTCCAGTCTAAGAAGCGGTGTAGAAACTGGGACAAAGGTATTGTTAATTGTCTTACCTCTACTTCCAGTGCCTCTGGGCGAATGGTGTTAACTCCGGGAAGCTGTGCATTTACCATCGTCAGCTGCTGTAATACAGATTAGTCAGTAAAATGTGTGTGAGTCCTGGTGGCGGGAAAACAAAATTGGGCAGATGGACTGATGGTTTGACACTTTGAAATATGGAAGCATTTCACGTCCGCAACGCGTTTGTTGTTTCGATAGCTGTTCCCTTTGAACCATCATTCGTCCGGGGCGGAAGAATTACCTGCATATGTTCCTCGTTAGTGAAAACAAGATCCAACAATGTTGGTCTATTACCTTTTCTGAAACGAGAGGGTGTAATGACATGATTGTAAAGTGGAACACGGTTATAAGCTCTTGCAGATCTGATTTGTATTTCTGTCCTATTGTTCAAGTAGCTTCTAATCAGTGTACACTGAAATCACCATTGAGAAGGATATGAGGATGATTCGCTTCAGACTGTATTTTAAAGCAGTCGCAAGTTGGTAGTCGATTTCCGGTGCAGAGCTTGGAGGGCGGTAGGCCAAAGCTATAAGGCAGGTATCTCTACCATGTAATTGCAGGCGGCACAAAAGAGAATTCGCGGACTGTAAGTCTGGATCCACAACTGCCTTGCACCGTAGGTAGCTTGCGCCATACAGAATTAACCCTCCTTCTTTCGTAAGCCCGTCATTTCTTTTGAGTGACATGCCCGGCGGCGAGACTTCAGCGTGCGTCATCCCAGTGTGCAACCAAACTTCCTTGACACAGATAATATCGCATGGCTTCGAAATTTGGCGATCCTTCAGTTCGGCCAGCTGATTGAAAAGGATTTGATCATTTGTTTAAATGCAGGATAGTTTCTCGGTCTGTAGGAGCCCAAAGAGAGAAAAAGGAGTCCAGTGTGGTAGAATGGCATCTAATGCCAGATCGGTCGTTATTCGTTCTTTTGTTGGGATGATGATGACACATTATTCGCAAAATGATTTGGCCAATCTAGTCCTCATTCTTATTCTGGACCTACTGCAGAATCGCGTGACCGAGTGCTAAAGTGATGCTCATGCGTAATCAATGGTAGGATTGTATTTTCAGGTAGGCTCATGTCCGGTGTTCGCAAGAAATCAGCAGCTATTAACCGAAGTTCAGATGTAAGGATTTTCCGATGTATTCGCCAACGTTCCCACACTTCCGTCGCTGTCTGCCCTGCCTGAACCAGGAGTTGTATGATTAGTGGTTCACTTCCTCTTTAATTTGGTGGTAGAGGTAACTTTTTGAGCGAAAGCGCCACAAATGGTCCAAAGACAGAGATCCACGAATGAACCGCAAAGATTCGAAATGTGCTTACGGGCCTCACGGATATCGTGGGAAGCAAGTTCTTGTACGCAATACATAAATAAGGTGATTAGATTATGAAACTTGCTATGTCCGTGTTCTGCTCCTCAGCAATGACTTATGATTGTTTTGGGGTTGGAAGCAATTCTGTTCTGATGCGTGCGCAACTAGTGTGTTAAACGTCCTTGTAAAGGTCTCCCAAGACACATCTGGGGGCATTCGGTTAAGAAAGTCCAAGGTGTATTCTTAACAACCTTAGATAACACATGGTAGTGCTTGCCAAAATGCAATTTATCATCCTCATTTTCAGAGTACTCCGCATAGCATATAAAATCAAAGCGTATAGTAACATGAGCACTGCGACCCAGTGATGTGCTGGTAACTATCCCGTCAACCATGAGTTCTTCGTTAGTTGACACAAAATCCAGTATCGACAGCTTGGTATCAGTTCGAAGTCTGGTGGGAGAGGGTACGTGGTTGTAAAGAGGGTGGCTAGCAATTACCTCATGCGAGCAGGCTTTAAACTGCATACCATCGGTTGCCGGCGTTTCTTTGTCTTGCACCTTAAAGTCTCCAGCGATAAGAATGTGGGTGTAGGACTTGGGCAAAGCAAACTGAAAAAGGTGGTTCAGTTTGGAGTCAATTTCCGACGTTGAGTTTGGTGGGTGATAAATCACGGCTAGTAGACATGTGTGCGTGTTTCGCAACCGTAGGTGGCACCAAAGTGAATCAGGAGCTCGGATTTCCGGGTGGTCGATAACTTCACATCGGAGGTTTGTAATATAATAACGAATCACACCGCCACCCTTCCGGTTCTATCGGTCCGAAGCAGCGATATACCGGGTAAATCGATCTCAGAATCGGTTATCTCAGCGTTTAAGCATGTCTCTGTAATCATGACGTGGTCCCGCGATTGTGAGGCATGTAGTTCTCTAAGTTCAAACAACTTGCTCAGAAGGCCTTGGGCGTTTGTGTACATGCATGCTAGAAATTTTGTTATTAGGAGTACGTTGACAGATGTCAACTTTGTGTTAGTTTTTAAGCAGGCCGTTGGGTAGCCGGCCATTAATCGTTTTTTGGTTTTGTATTTCAGTCAAGTTGCATGGCATTGTTGAGCGTTCCTGAACAGAAGTTTCACTCGTGCTGTGCTCTGTCCTGTTGTGTGCCGTGGGCGCAATTGTGTCGGTCTCTCCGCAGAACTGTGCAGATAAAGAATTTTTAGCATCTGCAAGTTCCATTGAATTGCTTCCGAGTTTTGGTCGTTTGACAACTGCCTTTAGCCGGAAATCTGTTGGCAACCAAGCTCGAAACTTTAACCAGCTATCCAACAGAACTTGCGTCATTCTCCGGAGTTAAGTATTACTTTCATTAGTCTTGGACCACAGCCCTTGTAGTTAGGTGATGACGGAACACTTGTCAGGGCTTTGACAATAACATTGTCAACCGAGAATGCTTCGCGGATTTAGCACCAGTAGTCTCGGTCATGTGTTCGCGCATCGTGATCGGAAGAATGCAGAAACTCGGGAACACAATGAACAAATATTGCATTCTTGCTATCCGTATAAGAAAATGCCACGTTGCTCAAATGCTTCTTTTCGGCGATCTTTCCAAGGCGAAGACGAACTGCTGAGAGCAGGGCAGCCTCTGTCTCATCTGCTTAGTCTAGTGTCACTCGAAGCATTCGAAGTTCACCAGAGTGCACTCAGGTCGGGTGACGAGCATCGCGTTGCAGCATTGCATGCTCAACCCGAATACCAATCGCCTCGCAGACGGAACTCGACTGGTTGCGATCGTCTTGCAATTTGCCATTTATTCTATCAGATTTGGACTCGAGAACGTTGGTGCACACGAGACTTAACGCAGCGTGGTTTTGTCTAGCGAGTTTTGGCTTTATAACTTTTTCCGGCAACTTGGGTTGTTTAGAATGCACCACTGGATTTGAGGGTAAAAGCTGCTTTGCGCCACGCGTGCTCGCTACAGAAGACGGACCCATGTGTGTCGCTTCCGGTGTGTTTGTCGAAGCAATCGATGCGTACGTTACCTGCTTGTTACCTGCACTGGATTGCCTTCGGCTCTGAGTTGTCGGTGTCATGGCTGAATCTTCAAGTAAAGCGTCTCTGTTTGGAGAAGCGGAACCAGGCTTGTTTGAGGCTTGTCCAATTATGGGAGTGAGGTGGCCAAATGGAATTAGAGTCACAGACGCTGCAGTTGGGTTGGAGCATCTAGCTCTCTTCTTCGGCTTAGATTCAGAGCCTACTTTTGCTGGGTGAGGTATTATCTTTGGCCATATTTACCTCCTTGAGACTGATCTTAGTATTTATAAACTGCACCATTGTCTCAGTCATCCTGTGGCACTTTTTCATGAGCAAAGCTAAACAGTTGACAATTGGAATGACTTGCCATGTTAGCAAAACCAAATTGTGTCAGCAATTTGGTTTGTCCGTCTCACTTCTTGGACGGATTTGCCTACACTTTGCGGCAGTACGACTTTATGCAGTTAGAACAGGTAACACAAATCTTAAGGACTTTACTGCAATTGTCTGCGCAACATAGGCGACTTTGAACCATTGGAATCAACTGTGCTGAAACTAATAATGTAAACACAATGTTCCGCTGGACTTTTGTCTGCAATGTTGTTTGCGCGGGTATTCGCCGTCCGATTTTCAATCATACGTATTACGCAATTAGCTAAGCAGTGCCAAACTGTCAGATGTTACCAGACAGCGGGTTAGGCTACACTGCCGAATCAGTACATACAGTTGTTGGACCGAATTTCATAAACACAATGGGTTACTTGCCGCATATTTGCCCTTTACTTTGTACGGCAAATCTCAGTCCTGATCGGGAAAGTAATAACATCGATCTATCCATCGCATTTAACACTGCCAAATATGTTACAAATCTTTCCCGCTTATTTAGAAATACCAAACCATTATGAGCGGATGTTGATCCTCCTTTGGCTCAGTATGTACTGAGAACTGAGAACTGGTGAGAAGCAGCGAGTAGAGGTTGCTCTGTGTAGCTGCATCATTCGTCGTTTTCGGACATGAACTTTTTATTTATCGTTTCGCTCTCTGTACTTTGCCTCTGCAAATTGTTAATCTAGTAGCATCTTGAATTTAGACACTGTGTTGGCTTCTACTACATGCTGAGGCAGGTCGTTCCAGACATTCACCACTCTGCGTTCGAAACAGAGTTGATGGGCGACCCGCTTCAAATCCGGGACGATAAGTTTATACCGGTGTCCTCGCGTGCAGCTTTGTGTGCGTAGATGAAGTAGTTGTCTCAACTTGGGGTAATCACCCAGATGTAATATCCGGTGTGTCATGATGAGGTCAACCCTCAGCCGACGATAAGATAGGGTGTATAACCCTAGTTTCTTACATCGGTCTTCGTATGACATACCTCGTAAGTTGGGAATCAGCCTGGTGGCTACATGCTGCACCCGCTCAAGCTTTTCTACTTCGCCCCGGGTGATGGGACAGTATGCGGGAGTGCCGTACTCCAGCATTGGTCGTATTATCGAGACGAAGAGGCGAGTGGCAATCTCTTCGGACCAAGTGCTAAAGCTGCGCCTGAGAGCCCAAAGCATACGAAGGCTGTTTTGGTACAGCCTATTCGTGTTGTCAATGGACTTTAGGTCACAGCGTGAGAGTACACCGAGGTCGCGCACGAAAGGAGCGGGATGCAACGGTTGACAAGCCACTGTGTACGTTCGGCCGTGATCATACTTACCCAACCTCATGAATTGCGACTTGGCAGGGTTGATCAGAAGGTTAACTTCTGCAGACCATGTTGCGAGGCGGTCGAGATCCTGCTGAAGTAAATCGCAATCATTGAGTGTGCGGATTACTCTCCACACTTTCAAGTCATCTGCGAACAAAGCACAATGTGATTGTAGTAGCTGAGGCACATCGTTTATATGGATTAGAAACAATATCGGGCCCAGTACAGTGCCTTGGGGCACGCCGCTGCTCGATGGATACCAGTCAGTTAGATGGTTGTCCACCTGGACTCTCCACTTCCGATCAATAAGGAAATTGCTGATCCATTTGTGCAGCGAACCACCAACACCGCACATCCTCAGTCTGTCAAGGAGCACGGCATGGTTAACCTTGTCAAAAGCCTTACTGAAGTCAATGTAAATGACGTCAACCGATTGGCCTTTGTTCAGCGCTTGTAACCATTCGTGCCTCGTCAACAGTAGGTTGGTGATGCACGAACGACCTTTCAGGAAACCATGCTACGCGGAGGTTAACAGGTTTTTCGACTCGAGTAGCTGCAGAAGGCTCTTTTTCACAATCTTCTCGAGCGTCTTTGCCAAAACTGCCGTCAGGCAGATCGGCCGGTAGTTATCCACTTTGCTTGGGTTACCACCTTTCGGGATAGGCTTTACGACTGAGCATTTCCAGTCGTCCGGTAGTAGACCAGTGGATAGTGACCTGTTAAACAGTTCAGTTACAGAAGGTGCAATTATGGTCGATAATGACTTGAGGATTAGTGGGTGTATACCATCTGGCCCAGCAGGTTTCGTCCCGTCGAGATTTGCTAGAATCTTGCGTACATCCTCAATATTGCAGTCCAGGCTGTTAAGTTCGGCTGGAGCGGTGCTCGTCGAACTCATTACAGACACCTGGTCACTTGCGAATACGGAGGCGAAGTGCGTTGCCAATGCTGACGCACGATCTGTACTTGAGGTTAGAAGCTGTCATTCTGAGCCTTCTAACACTGGGATATTAGTTATAGGCCTTAGGCGTCGCTTCACATATGCGAAGATTCTCTTGGGAGCAGTTTTTGCGGCAGTTGCAAGCTCCTCTTCGAAGCTTCTGCGTTTGCTTGTTTTCGCCTTGTTGCAGCGATTTCGCTGGACCTTGTAGGCATTGTAGTCCTCATCAGAGCCAGATAACACGAATTTGTTCCATAGTCTACGTCGTCGTCGGGCCATTTTGTTGTACTCTTTGTCAAACCAATGTGATTTGACTTGCCCAACTTTCCGAAATTTGAGACTAATAACTCACACAATCATCGGCTCTCCGTTTCCAGTGGCCAAGTCAGTAATGCCTGAATCTATTGATCCATCTGTACACTCCATTGGACATTCTATTCACATTCACCATTTATTCCTGTCCTTTCGTCTCTATATTACAGAGCACGCCGAACACTTGGTCGTTGCGTCATTACTGTTGTACCAGCCGCAGCGGATAAGCCATACTTCGTTGCAATTCAGGTAGATATGAGAATCCGTAGCGCCATTGCCGATCGAGATGAAATCCGTTATGATGTGCCCTAGGATTTGTGTGGTGACTTACTATATTTCCATTTTTCACTAATGGTTTCGCTAGTGTATTACAGTCGATATTGCTACCAGTTGCAGACTATGTCAAGTTCTGTCATGACATTAAGTGGACGACCAAACAGCAATGGAGAGTAATCTTGTTAGGACTTATACATGGTTATCCGAAAACTGGGTCCAGTTCAAATCGGAAAAGTGCAAAGCCGCAACTATGCGTCACCAGTAGACCCAGGGATGTCGACCAAGGGCTAACAGCTGCAACGTGCTTCTCAACTAGGCGATTTCAGTATAAAATACGAGTTGTCTTTGGTTGCTTGACACATACCAAAAAGGCGTCGTGAAGAGACACTTTTCATATTGACCACTTATGAATGGCTTTGGGGAGAGTTCGAGCAATTATCTCTCCACAACTGTTGAACACATATGTAAGGCCAAATAGGCAATACGCGATCCTTAAACGCGATCCGCAAACACCATGCTGATGCATTTGAACCTCTATAACGTATGACGTCGAGAATCATTAGGGGAATTTTCCACTTCCACACCAACGAAGACTGCAAAACCCCGGGCTTGTGCAGGGTTGTGCAGCGTCAATTTGATCTTATCATTGGTTAACTAATACTGGCGAACCCATATCATGCCTGTCGCGAACCGTTACAACTTAATCAGTAAAGTAAACTGATAGATCAGTAGTTTAAACTGGCTGCGAACTAAAGTCGACTTGACAGTCGACAAACAATTTTCCTCTGTTGGATGTTCCAAACATGGTATGCCGTGCCAGCTCACTTCATCTGTGCCCAGCCATTTGCGATTTTATAAAAGCCGTTTGACGACACGTAGTCCAGTGTACAATACGTGTTATAGTCCATTGCAACTGTAGGTAATAATAACAACACAAATAAATTTCATCACCATTCCTTTCCATAACATAGCCATGAGGAAACTTGCAGCAGTGTTAACTTGCATATCTTGGTGAGGAACTGAACAACCGAAGGCGACTTTTGTCTGTATTTTAGTTTCCGTATTGCATTTCCCCTCCGGTCATCCTGCTTGACTTTTCAGCAGAAGCTTTTTTACTGATATGAATCCATGTTCACTTTGCCTTGCCCTGAGCTATATGGTGCCCTATTCTCCGATATCATCTCAACTGCACACACTTATTTCGAGCGTATTCCGAGTAAAGTGCATTTCGCAAGGCCTTGCATCGATTTTTGCAGTCACGAAACCTTGCCTCCACGTCTCTCGACCAGCAGTGACTAATAGTATCCATACTTCCTCCCCCAACATCAGCTCAGATATTGCCCGTTCCATAGCGTCACATGTTGTGGATGCAAAACCATAGCACATGTCAACATCCGATTTCTAGTCCATTCGCGGTAGATTATTTTAACTACTTCATGGCAGGATAACATACATTAGTTTGGGACACACAGATAGCACATCACTTCTCAGGAACGCGATCTTGGAGTGTACATCCAGTGTGACCTTAATCATTGAAAACATTCTGTGGTAGTTACAAAAAAATGCAAAAAGCACGTCGGCCTGCTGCGGAGGGCATTCGACTGTATGGACCAATCTATCTTCCTAATGATGCATAATCCGCAGGCTGACTCTCAGGTTGAATACCAACTCTAAGCTTGGCAACTTTGATTGGAGCGTGGCTTGGGTTACTAGAGACACCACAACGCAAGGTAACAAAGGACATCAATGGCCAACGTAATCTGCCGTAACAGCAACGGCTGCATTTATTGATAATTTTTATAGGACGCTACCGAAGGCTACGCTGCTATCTCCTATTAATGTACCAAATGTTAAATGACTCCAATCACATATGTCGCCATTCGCTGAAACAGCCGGAACATCCAGCTCAGAGGTAATATCGTGTGAACAATACAACCATACACAATGGCAATGGAATAATTTTTCATCACGGGTTTACCAACCTTGGAACCCTCTCCCCAGCTCAGCTCTATTCTCCTGTAACTTGGTTATCTCCGAAAAATGGTTGGATGCAGCACTAAACACCAAGCACTACTTTACAACAGCTGTTTTACTCTGGGTTACCTTAAGCATGCCCTCATAAATGATGAAGGTGGCACATCTACGCAAGGAATTACTACATAAGTGATCGAACTTACTTTATTTTTCTCACATGATACGTTAAATATCATTGTGTTCTATCTTGTTTTGTATGCTTTCATTCAGTTTCTATTGTACGCTATCATTATTCAGTAATGCATAGAACTCCATAGGTTCTTTGGCAGATAACGGGCATATCAAGGTTTTGCGGTTTTCACCCTAACAATCCTACGGAATTTGGCAAGAAACTTATTTTAATCGTGATTAAGCATTTATCATGGAACTGTGTTCAGACACATAATCGTTGAAGGAGTGTAACGATTCTCCCGTAGCATGGGTCACAGATGTTCGCGAGTTGCCTAACCTTTAATAACCGTTGTCTGACAGGGTTCACGGCCGACTCCGCCTTTCCATTTGATTAGTTGATGCACTAATGCCCACTTGCTTGCAAAAGATTAAAGTATGAACCTGGTAAATGTATAGGTTGTCGGAGGCCAGATTCTCCGGTATTCGGTGCCAAAATGGTGAGTAGCTCATAGTTTGAAAATAACCCCCACGACAATCTAAGATGATTAGGAAATCCTTCCAGTTAATACAGCAGAAATTCACAGCCACTTTCTTCCACGACCAACGTAGGGCATCATGCCGCATCAGCGAATCTCTTGTAAATGGTATACATTACACTTCGACATATGCTTCCTGATTTAACCAGATATTCCTTTCCGAAACATCATTAAAAACACTCAATAATTGGTATAGTGGAAATCAAAGTGAGAGCCATAGATGCTTCAACATTGCTTCTCGGAGCAAAGACAGGATAAGAATACGGCCTCCATCGTACCGACAATATTTATAGACGGTAAGTTCATCTCAACGATTCAAATATGGTGTTGATTCCTTCCGCGGCTGCTTCCTTGTGCCTGGCCACACATTTAGGACAACGAACTGCAAAGCTAAAAGCGTGACATCTTCCTCTGTGTTTGGCCTTATTTAGTTTGGACGACTTTCCGTTGCTGTTACGTAATGTACTGGATTATTGCGTACGGTGCTCGTCCTTCACGTGCTCCACAATATCGTCTTCAAGGGAGGTGCGCTACAAAAGGTTTTTACCCTACCAATGTTTGTATGTGCTCTAGTGGCATAAGCTTAGTATTATAGACTAGACAATGCTAAACTGAGGCATTTTCTGAGCTGACCACTAGAAAGCCGAGATCACTGCATTTATGTGGTCACCTGCTCACACGACTGTTTGCAAATATCGAGTTGTTCCGCAAATAATGGAAAGTTTGACTCCAGCAATTTTACCATGTCTTTTAGGAACACTTGGAATTATGGCAGTCTTATTGCTTATCTTCGTGGGAAAAAAATCTGCCTCTATCAGCTCAGAAATAAAGCTACGGACCGCACTATTTAACGGCGTTAAGGTTGAATTGGGGTATCCGGACCTTGACTGGTTAACCGATCCTATTTCTCGGAAAAATATATAAAAGAATGAGTGGAACTAGGCTTACGATAAATAATGTTAAGCACCATCTACTCTTTCTCTAGGTTGAACGGATTCAGGCTAGCTGGCTAGTGGTCCTGCGAAATCACTTAACACTTTGAAGGTGTGGAGCGTACACAAACAATGGGACCACTCTAGTTAGAATATTCAGAGTTGAATTGGCCGCCCCAACATTGTTAAACATCAAGAAAAGATTGTCCGCCAATGCAAGGGCAACTAGCTTTCTACAATGCAATGGCTGAAACCTTGCATCCAGGTGCTCCGCAAGAGAATATTCCACGATGAATTCCACGACGGAGTTTCATTGTTTCGTGGTATCGTTGAGAGTAGAAGGAGAAAGACCCGTGTCAACTCCTTCACCTTCCATTCATTGGCTGGATGACGCGCATGCTTGCTAACCTGTGTTCGCCAGGGTATCAGCACAGCTGACGCAAAAGTAGCGGAATGCAGACGTTCTCAGCAGGAAGTTATCCAACCACTGCTTGAAACATTCCTCTGGATGGGTACTGACAACATATTCCGGGAGGTTGTTCGATTGCTTCACCACCCGGGTCTATAACGTGACGTCGGATGGGGTGCGGAACCTCCGCGATTTAAACAGCTTCCAGCTGTGACCCACGTCGTTATCTAACTTGAGTTGGAAGAATTCTTGCACCTCCGTCCCCAAGTCTTGTGTATATCAAATCCTTACGGCGAAGACGACAGTCCAAAGGAAACAAGTTCATTCGCTGAAGTCGAAGAGGATATGGCAGCACTGATACAGAATTGGATTCACTCCTCAGAACCTTCTCTATTGAAGCGCACTCCAACTTCGTGAGGGGATGAAAAGCGTGTCCTCCGTACTCCAATATTGGACGAATGTGGGAAGGAAGCAAGAACTTGAAGATCTCAGACGTCATTTTTGAAAATAACCTCCAAGGATGCAGAGTACCCTGTTGGTGGAAACGACTATCTGCAACATGTACGGAACGGCTTTCAATTTATGGGATACCATCACACCCAAGTGCTTTTCATAAACCGCATTGCTCCGCAGGAAACCAAAAATGGGTGGGGCGCCGAAAGATTGTGGAGAACCGACTGGAAGAACACAACATTTGTCATGGATGATAGGTAGCCGCCACTTCACAGACTAGTTGTGCAGCAGATCAAACGTGAGTCGCAATTTGTTCGAATCTTCGAGCCTAGATAGTTCTGACATAATTTAAGGTCATCATCGTAGATAAAACAGTAAGTTTGCAGCGTCTTTGGAAGGTCATTGATGAAAATTCTGAGAAGTTCTGGACAAATGACTGAGCTCCGTAGAACGCCACTGGTCATGAGGACAGGGTCAGCAATAACCTCATTGACCTTCAAGGTCATAGTACGACAAAACAGGAAATCAGTGATCCAGGAGAGAACATTGCCAGCAAGGCCAATGTTCCGCAGCCTGATAAGGAACCGTTCATGTGGAACCCTATCAAATGATTTGCTGAAATCAACATAAACATCTAGACGATTTCTGGAATCCACTGACTTTGCCCACTTCGCACGGGCAACAAGTAGGTTAGTGCGACAAGAGCATGTTCTCCGGACACCTGCCAAGCAAGAGCAATGATGCCCAGAATCTCGAGATGAAACTGAAAGACACTTATGAAATTATTTTCATTGTCTTACGAATGATCAACGTCAGGTAGATCTGTCTGTAATTCCCAGGATCCTCTCGGTTTCCTCCTTCCTGGATTGGCTTCAAAATACCTAGTCTTCAATCAAGCGTAAGGTGTCCAGTCTCTAGGGAGTGCCGAAAAACTTAGCAGATTGGCTCAGCAACATACTCAGCCACTGTCTTCAGGAACAGGCGATGTAATTCATCAGAGCCTAAAGAAGCGTTCCGATCTAACTGGAGATAAATTCTCAGCACCACGTCCGTGGTAATTTCTATGTGCTCCAAGGGAGTGAGATGGTGGCCACACGGTTTTTGAATACCTGGGCTTCAGCCAAGTAAATTCTGAATATTGCTAAGCAAGGAGAGAGGCACTGCCTTCATGGTTCTGATGTATAGTCTCATCCTCACGCGAATACAGGGCAGGTACACCAACAGCCACCCTAGTACTTCTTTTCAGGCACGCGAAGAACTTTTTAGGATCAGTACAAGATTGCCCAGCCAGGCAAGGATCATATTGCTTCTGGTTCTAGGGATTTTCAGTGTACACAAATTCCTGAGCACTTTGTAATCATCATAGTCAGACACCAAACGTGAGAACTGGAATCAGTCCCACAGTTTTCGTCTTCTTTGCATCAGGGTTCTCAGCTCTCTACCAATCCAAGCAGGACCTTTAGACAAAGGTCTGTCAGCAAAGGCTGGTACAAATCTTCCCCAATAGAGAGTACGTTTAAGTGGAGGAGTTTCCAAGTTTTATCAAGAGCAAACTTAAGGGTGGTACTCCAGTTCATAACAATTGCAGCCGTCTGTAGGCGGAGTGGATCGGCCCGCCAGTAGTTCCGGCGAGGCACGTCCTAGTGGTGAAGGGTGTCCGCTGGTCCGTAGAAAGGAAAGCACACAATGATCACTTGACCCAAATTGCTGGAGAAGCTTTAGCATAGATACATCATGTGATTGGGGCGTGGACACGATGTCGAGGATGTGCGGCGTTCGGCGCGGTATTATCTGAATAGTTGACGAGAAATGTTGAGTTAGACCCACATCGTGAACAGTTTCCAGTAGAACAGTATCGGAGGATTCTGGGTCGAAATCACAGTGCAGTAAATCCCAGTTGCCGTTGTGGGCATTGAAATCGACCATTATTAAGCAATCTTTGCCCCTGCCGTACATTTTGATCAAGTCCAGTACTCAGGATCCGGAAGCCATTGGGAGTCTTAGACAACATAAACCATGAGCGAATTGTGTCCGCCGTGGACATGACACCAAATTATCTCCCAACCACCAACTGTATCACAAACAGCCTCTACAGTATCAACCCTCAACTTGGTCTTATAATAGATTGTGATGCCACCTCTAGATCTTATACCAAGACGGTCAGCCGGAGAAAAATAATAATCAGGAAGGCCTTTATCAAAATCCATAATATCCGGCGACAGCCAAGTCTCACTAAGAGCCATCGGGTCAGGATGACAATGTAAAGTGAGGAGACGAAACACATCAATTTTACTTCTCCGGTTTGCACATTGGCGGACATCACACGCAATACAATCTTATACCCTAGATCCCGGGTGAGACAAACACGGGACGCCATCGAGCTTTCGAAGTCCATTGAACTACAGGTAAATCCACAATACGAAGATTAGCCTCACCATTGGTTCGGCAGGTCCGTATTTTATAAACGGCGTTCTTCATCCTCACTAGGTCTTCAGGGCAGCGATCCCTCTAAACTTGGAATGTTTCGCATTTAAGGCGCGAAGTCCGCCTGAGGATGAGACGACATTCCACTTCATTTTGACAAGCGATTTCCAGCGGACTCAGCTTAAAGGTGCCCTCTCGCTTTCGGCCAAGGCGAAAGTCAGAGACTGCATTGATCCCTTGTTTCCCTAGGTCCAACGGTAATAAATCAGCCGCTTTAGGATAACCTGGTCATCCACTATCCTGTCGGTCGGCGTTTCCTTGTTAGATTCGGGAGCGTTCATGATGATCAGACATCGCTCACGAGAAGGAAATCTGCTTCCATCCAAAACAGGCAGCGATTATGGTTTTAGCTGTGCCTTGACTAAGGCTTCTAGTTGTCTCATACTGTCAAGTACCAACTACAGTTGGGAACTTGAAGAGTTAGTTGTATATAAGGCTTGCGACACTTTTTCGCTTGGATCTTGCGTCCAGATGCACTCAGTCTCTTCGTTAACATGACATTTTTATTCAGTACGGCGGCATATGTTTTTGCTCACTTGGGTTACGCTGCTTAACCGTCCTCAATGGTTCCGGAGATGAAACAGATGAGACTCGACTCCGTTTTCCCTTATGAGTAGTTGGGCAATACGCGGGTAGACTTAAAAGAGGGACTTGGGTTGTTTCTGCTGTACGAACCACAAATTGGGCAGGAACGTAAGGTGGACTGTGCGGAGGTAGACCGGCCCCTAGACGTTTATCCATCAGTATGGCTCGATAAAGGTTAAAAAGGCACTTGACAACCGTGGAGCTAAACTGCTGAAGGTTTTCGTGCATCCGCACATCGATATTACAGCAATGTGCAGCCATCCCCCCAACGCAAGCATCTGGAGCTCATGGGGCGTTGTATCTTAAAATTTCATATATTCGTCGAGAAGCTCTCAAAAGAAATGATATCTTGTCGCTTTTCTTCACTAGGAATACCTCTGTGGAAAGGAACACCCAAAAGAATGTAGTTATCCGCAGTCACGAGTGCAATGAACAAAAATAAAGAAACGGGACAAACTTTATGAGCCTCACTATTTTCAAAATGATATAAGACACTATAGACCCCGATGTTCAAGCGTTGGGTCCGTAAACTGTGCACATATTTCATGGGAACACTTTCTACACAAGTATTTCGACAAGAATTGACCCATCAAATGAATGCACACCTAAAGTCGGGAATCACCGTTATTTTCCAAGGTTTTCGTCCCAGTAGCTCCCAGACTACATAACACAGATTAGTCCGGAAAAGCACCAGAAGAGTTTCGCCCTATTGGAGCTCGCAAGCGGTGCTCATTCCCTCGGTCTCCTATGGCATCGAACCCGCGAAACGCAGATGCTAACTACCGAGCAGCTTAAGCCACTGAACCATGGAGCATGTCGGCTGAACTACATAATTTGCAAGCTAACTGGGATATAGTACTGCCTATTTTCCACTGCCACGCAGTTTACTAAGAAGACAACAGTGGCTAGTGTCCGAAGGTCATGACTTCATCTCACGCTACATCCAAACCATATGAAAATAGTACAGCCAACATTTTATATTACTAAACATTGTAACTAAAAGCTTCCTACACATTAGTAAGCAGAGTTATTGTCCGTATGTGGTGTGCTAAGTTGATCTAGCACATGTAGCAGAGAATATGTAGTCTAGATAGGTAGGCTGAGAATATATATGTCCAGCGGCATAACTGTTTGTTGCATCAAACAGCGCCTAAAGGGAAAAACGCCACGTTCTCTCTAAACTGAACCCGTCCAATCGGCACCCTGTGTAGGAGCCCAAGCCTCCATGAAGCAGCGCCTAGGCTGTCACAGTTGTCTCTCTGCCCCATTTGTCAGGCCGCAGGTGAAGTGCAGACTCGACTGCAAACTGCATCGTCTGACGGCCACTGTGGCGCAGAGACTCAGCCGAACTCATTAACCAAAGCATACGATAACCTGACTCCGATACAAATGCGAACTGAATGGTAAACCGCTAACGGAAGACAGTGTGAGGGCAACCAGCGCTGACATAACCAGTGTAGGGCGAGGCTGGTCACAAAATACACACACACACACACACACACATCGCAGTCAGGCTATGACTAGGCGAAGTGATGAAATTCTTGCCATTCGTTTATCGGATCACTGGCTAGACGATGGATCACGGGCATAAACCGCCAAGTTACCCTCAACCCGAATCGTGTTACTTGCCTGTTACTCAGCGAGTGATTATTTTTCATCTGTATGATGGTCTGTATGATCTGTATGGTCGATAATACAACACTATCCACAGTGCCAAGCTGCCCACCAACAGAGGGTACGTTCGTAGGCTAGTGAGAAAATATGGGAACACTGGGAGCGTCTGCGACTCCCGAAACAACATGCCGCCTCGCATCCTCATGTTTTCACACAATCCAGAAAGTAGTTTGTGACTGACTTAATCGGGAAACAAAAAATTCTCATCCTAATCACTTAAAGATCGTGGCAAGGATAAGAAATTTTCGTTTCCGGGTTTCATCACTCGCTACTATATTAACATAACCACAGAATTTTTGCTACGCTTCTAACAGTGTCTTGTACATAACGCAGGTTGTTGCCGTCGGATACCGAAGTCCGTAACTTGCCTCGTCCAGTTGGTCGTGGCCAGTTCTGTCGAGTCAATGCAAGCAAATGTGCGATAGCGATCGGGGAGCACATGCACGGACGAATGGAGATACTAGGAATGGGACGAGGATTGTGCAATAGGACGCTTGACACGTGGTCTTACCACTGAAATATGCGAGTCTGATCGCAGTGAGCATGGGGTGATCGTTGGCTAGGCAACGGAACGCGGCCGATTTTGCACTGTTTAACATAGCGCACTTATGGTGCATGTAGAAGGTCAGATACTTGTACGGCTGTACCCACGGACGTCGCGGATTTTTGGATCAACGTGTGCTGGATACTAATTTTGCCTCAGATTACTGTGTTAGCAGCGTTTTATCTGTGTGAATTGTACACCATTATTCTTCTTTTGGCGTATTTTCCAAGCGGTGCAAATTTGGCGTCTATTCTTTGGCTCATTCCGGAGATCTCAATGATTTGCCATACTGCCATCTCTGTCCACCATCTTGGATTTGCTCTAGCTTGTGATGCCGTCTCAAGCTACTTGTGGTTCGTGTTCGAAAGTTGTGGGAAATAAAACTCATGCACTTCGATGCTTCGACTGTGATGTTTTGCTCCACATTTCGTGCATTGGCTTATCCGTTGACGTGTTTCAAAAATCGCTCGACATCCGACATCGTTTTTTTTCAAGTTATATGTGATAAATGTCGCGGTACAAGACATCAGAATTCGCAGCGACCGCAAACCACTACGGAAAAATCTCTCTTTCAGATAGAAACAAACCGTTCACCACGTGGGATCAAACGCCCTCGTGAAAGTACCTCTGTCTCCTCGCCTTCTATTGTCACCCCGCGATCTGCACCACCACCAGCGTCTTCGACTCCGGCCGAACCCCAGGTTCAATGTTTCCCACCGAAGAACATCATGCTCAGGTGCTTAAGGATGGCCCAAACAGTAAATGGGGCAAAACAAATGCACTGAGCACAGTTATCATTTTCTTCTGACCTCTGTCGATTGGTGTGCACACAGTGGTTTTTGAAGCTTCATGATGTGTATGGATTTTGTTACAGGAAAATTAAGCTAACTGCCGGTATTTTTGTGTAGAGATGTAGGTCATAGTCATCCGACACATTACCGAGGTTTTACATGATTTTTCACACAGTGTAGGATTTAGTGTGTAGGACAGCAAATTAACATTAATCTCTAACATAGACAATGTAGTGGTTACATTGTAATGTGCAAACTTACTTTACTTAAAGAATAGCACATATTATGTTAATAGCCCTGTAGGACACCCTAATCTAAAAATTTCTAAGAACACAATTGGACTTGAAATCTGAAGCCCAAATGAATACGTATACTTTATGGAATAATACTGAATTGTATGGCATTTTTATTCCCCTCGATGATTCGTAAAATCATTGTGCGAAGCTGGGGGCTTGTAGCCTGTTAGATAGGGGTTCAGCTTCCATATTCGTTTCTGCTGGTAGACACGAAAATTTGCAGCCGTGCACTCCACTCACGAATGAAACCGATTCTACTTTACTTGCACCCGGTAATTCAGCAAAAAACCCAAGTCCGGCACCACTTACCGAGATGGTCGCCTGAGTGAGCATGTCAGCTACAATAGTTTAGGGGTAAGTGCGCTCAAAATCTGAACTTGTACGCTTAGACGCATTATTCTAATTCTTGATAAACGCGTTTGCCTATTAACAGCCCTAGATCACGCTGTTTGTTTTTCTCACTGTCGTCTTCCGCAGATCATCTCCCCGTCTTCTTATGTTTACTAGACTTAAACATGATTGCTTTACCTATTGATTACAGTCATTCATTGCACCGTTAATCTCACCAGATTCGGTGGCGTTCTGAATGAAGATTTCAAGTGCAGCCAGGTTGCTTTCGATTGCACATTGGCCTTGTATCCTTGTTCGAAATAAGATCTGTTTGGGTCATTCATCCGCCGCATCCTTGCGATCACCTAAAGAAGCGTGTGACAGCGTCCGTCAACTCACCATGGATCCTATCGTTAACACGCAGTATGCCCCTGTCGTTTGATTCCTGCCAAAATCGGAGCCTATCGGTTAATGAAGTTTCCCGACATGCCGGTGTTCTGTGTATCATGAGCTGAATTTTGATAACTGGTCCGTTTAGTGCAGTCGGATTATTCTCTACACCAGTTTGGAACCACGCTTGACGCAAGTCCTAAATAGCCTCCTTAAGTTGCAGATGCACTGGATCACGAATTTGACTCGATTCAGTCAAGTTGCGTGGTTATTACGACACACAATGCCACTGTCGTTTGAGGAAGGGTGTAAGTCCTAGTTGATGAGTAGGTGTAGCATTTTACATTGCGCCTGTGTTTATATTCTAGTGGCATGTTTAAAATCCAGTGGATAGTTTCACACAAACTGACTTCACTTGTTACCAAGGCAGTTAAATAAAGGCGACAATTTGACGAATTTCTTTTGATTCTGAATAGCTTACATCTTAGTGCAACTGGTCAAGGGTGTCGTAGATCCGGAGCGGCAATTCCGCAGTTTGGTCATAGTCGTTGTCTATTATGCCCAGGCTTTTAGACCTACCTATTGCAGTTTGTTAGGGCAGCATTTGAAGAATAATTGGATGGTTCAGACGTAGAGTTTATGCTACAGAGCCGAAGGTTCGACAAAACCAGCTCCCGACAATGTCGACGACTGAGCTTCGGCGTCTTCAGCGACTAGTTCCATATTCCAAAAGGTTATTGCTATTAGTGTTGCCTGAGGTATATTCCTCCATTTCACCGGGTCATTTCATTAATCGCTGCAGTATTGGCAATACACGCGTCTGTTAAAATGATAAAAAACTCTTAACGAGGTTACGGGTTTCCGGTACCCAAACACGATAGGCGCCGGAAGTCGCATAAGTGCCACTTCGACTCCGTATATACCAACATAATTTAACACCTCATAAATGTGAAAAAAATAACTCATGACCCACTAGATTCTGGCCATCCACATTGAACCCTTGAAGCCAAATTGCATACAATTGGAAAAATAGTTTTTAAATATTAGCTAATATAATTCCAAGGTAAAACGGACTCTATAGCGTGAAACTCGCATCTTCCGAACGAATAAGGCAAGACACATCGCATTGCTTTCGGACAAGACTACCGTTTTGTTTATGCGGAACAGGCACTTCTTCCGTTAGCTATCAAAGCACGGATAGCAAATTCCAGCTCTCATTTTTTCCAGATGTTCCGCCTAGCGGTTTCTAACAACGGAGAACTAGCACAAACTGCGAGCACCAATTTTGCAAGGAAAATCGGAATATTTTGCGATACCCCAAGGCTTTGTCATCTGATGATTCATGAACCCGAGCTACCAGTATTTCGAAACATTTTAATGTATGACAGAATTAGTGCCGGCAACATCGTGTATATCGCACACCGGGACTCAATTATGGTCGCCACGAAATTTCGGTGATGACATATTAGCGAAAATAAAGTTGATTATCTAATCCCACGTTAGATTGCACTGCCGGATTGTTACTTACAATGACCTGGCTGAACTCCGAAATCGCAACGGGTTTCGCACCACACATGTGACTCTAATTTTTGGTGCTTGTCCTCAGATTATCTTGCAACTTTACGTTGTATGTTAAATTGACACACTGGCGTTGGAACTACCGCCTACCTAATGCTAAGCCGACGTAGCATAATTTCTTGACGGGAAGACATTCTTAGGTCGGTTGATCGTGCTGGTTATCAGCTTCATCGAACTCTCGAAGTTATACCGAAGAAGAATTTTGCCCGCTTTGAGATTCCCCGTGCGCGTGCTGTGAATGTAATACTGTGCAATATATCACGTTGTGGGGTTGCACCCACAGGCCGGATTATCATGATTATCATAAATCCCATTTACCCATTATTTACCGAAACAAATGCAGACATAGTTTGTTGGTCCAGCTGCTATTGAACAATTTTTCTACCTGATGGTCGATTATGAGTGTTATGGCATACGGTGTCAGTTTGCTCAAATGTTAGTATCACAAATGCTTAGAAAACGCTAGTAGATTTTTTGCCAAATTTGTTGTACTTATTGGTTCCTTCTTATGAGTAAATTAGAAATTACGGCTACTTAATCATTCCTCTTTGCTTACTTCTCTGTACAGCTTCCGTACCCAAGCTATCATTTGCTTAATTTATTAGCTATACAGTAGAAAACGGGCTACTCAAGTGTGAGGTCCGCTTAGTTTATGATTTCTCAATATTGAGGGACCTATTTTCATCACTGAAGGTTAGGGTTACATTGCTGTTAGGGGCTGGATAATAGAATATTTTATATTATGGGAAGGAAATAGGGGTACGTCTCTGTGTATTGAGGCTTGCAATGAGGAGTCAAGCGACGGAGCAATACAGACTTCAAAAAGTCGAGGTTTCTCAGAACACATAGTTCCGTAGTGGCAGCTCCTATTTAACTGGTTTTGGTGGAGGATTTTCTATCAAGAACTTAACGAAGCAATTTATGGTCTAGAGCACAGACGTACGTTCAAAGTAGTAAAGATACAGGCCTGCGTTATCAGCACACAGATAGTAAAGCTTAGTTTCAAAAAAGGTTAGACTAGTCCACGACAACCCAGTGTGCATCTACTCATTTGCCTGCTCATTTGGAGCGGGATATGTTGGTCGTACCACTAGATGCATATCCGAGACAGTGAAAGAATACCGTTCGGTATGATTGGCGACTGGAATCAGAAGGGTACGTAACAGCTGCATAGTTGCCTACGTCACTGACACAGAGCACGGTTCGCTCAAACGTTAAGACTGCCTTGGTCCACTCTAGGCGTGACGTCTGGCCAACGGATTTGTGTGCACATCACAGTTGTAAAATAACAAATAGTAATTGGGCTTGATCAGTGATCGTGTGCTGAACACAAGTTACCAACTGTTAAGTTGTATCCACCATTTCGCTGTTTCTCACATATAATTGTACAAACTTGAAGAAGAATACTTGAAAACAGTTGTCCTCTTGCACCGATCTTTAATAAGAAATTAGCCCATGCATACAAAATAATCCACACTACCCTCGAAGATGGATCTAGGCATGCTGGTAGACGGACACTGGAAGCAGCTGGAGCTATCGCAATTCGGCTGTACGAACCGAGTATGTGCACTCATAAGCGAATTATTTAAGCCTTACGGCTGATCTGATCCGATTGATTCATGGTGCCCAATCAGTTTGTTCACGTACAGGGGAATCATTGACCTAATTTACAGCAATCGTTGACCTCTCCTAAAGATTGGTTTTACCTTCCTTTTAACGACCTCGGTTTGCATAGTATATAGCTGTAACCGTTGGTGATAACTTATGCAAAATGTATGTTTGCTCACACTGAGTTATGATAATTCAAAAAGATTTAAACGGCACTATTATTTTTAATCGACGATTCACTCTATTCTAAGTTGCGTCAGTGGCCGAATTGTACATCAGTGGGAATGTTTGAATTCCAGGCTTAACGTATGATTCATGTGCACAGCGGCTGCTCAACACAGTCTGGCAGAAGGTTGTTTCGTGTTCATCAAATACTGGTCTGTAGGGATGAACCATGAGACACTTGCGAACAAGGGACAATAAAATTATAGGCAATTGGATCCGACGTGTATCGGAAAGTCTGAAAGGAATGGGGTGCGTATCACAAAGGACCAGAGGCAACGCAGCGCGCAATCAAGTATGGTACAGTGCGTTGGGAATGTACATTCAATAAATCAAAATATTCCCGGGAAATTGAAAGGTCGATGATATCCAGGGACATGAATTACTAAAGGAGTACATGTTTCGGGTTCACAACAACCTCAGAACCGCCGCACTAACCCACAGTGTATACAAAATTTCAGTCCAGGTGCATAAAATAGCGAAACAGGATTGGATTGTTTGAAAACAAAATGGATGGATAACTATTTCCTTGCTGAAAATGAGTTCCACTTCATTCGACATCATTTAATAAATATACCCAAATGAGTTTTGAATGTAAGATTTTCCATAGCGGTGAATCAGTCTTTCACAGCTGCGTGATTTGTATGTTTGACTGTAAGCCATATACCGCTTCATGCCTCAAGAGTATACACTGAGTCCTCTTCGAATAAATTATCGAGGTCAGGTATTTTTCAATCATTTATCGGTCCTCCTTCCAAATTGTTGCTGTTTATAGATTTATGGCTGCAATTCTATAAGTTCTGTGTTCAATCAATGCTGAGGAAACGGAACAATTGTATACTAAGGACACAAACGTCAAGGCTTGATAGGTACAGTGGAGCGGTTATTGTGCATTATATAAACTAGAAAAATAAGTTACACTATAGAGAAACGCGCAGTTGTAAACTCACATGATTGGCGGCAAAAGGTACCGGGTTTTTCCATCACTGCGGCCTCCACTGGACAGCCGCAGGGCGCCTGCGCTTACAGTGGGATCAAGGGAGGTGTTACCGCAGAACTAGTTGTTTAACGGCGAGCTGACGACACCTAGGTAAACACGCAGTATTGGCTACGCAAATTAAGGGCGATGGGCAGAAAAAATTGTACTGAAGCAACCGTGGTTCTACATAAATGATAATGAAGCGAACTGGAAACCTACAACTCGCGAATATGTGAATGTACTCGTAACTAGATAGAGATCCAATTTCACGTGTTCAATTCGAGCAGTCTGTCCTCATTCAATTACATCATAAGTGATGCATAAACTTAAAATGTCTGAGGTTCTGAGCTTCGCACATCCTTGTCAGTAAATAATGAAAAGTCATATAGTAATTATAAAGAGGAAAATGTAAAATAGGCAGTTCAGCAGTTTCTTCAGATTCCGAATGCGACCAATTGTTTAATGTGTGTTTAACCATCGTGGTTACAATTGTGAAGATAAAATGTGTTACTTGTAAATAGATAGTAGCAAAGATACACTGTGGAATCAGGGATGCACAGAATCAGTTACCTCGGTGAATTAGGATTTCAGACTCCCCCGGCGATTTTCGTCTCATTGTTCTTCTGGTCATCCTACACCTATAAAGTCTCCAGTAAGCACACTTTCCATACGTCTCTGCGAAATGTTCCTTTGTTCGTAGGCACCAGAATTTCCCGAACCAGTCCATCGCACCCAGTTTTCGCCTCTTCCATTATGCCTTTGGCCACAGACCTCTCGGCATCCAAAGTTATGGGGTCAGAACCCGGCAGCGGTCCGAGAAAGGGGCACCACTGATGAGACCCAAGAGGTAGAAACAGCGGTGCCTGGTGCTTTTCCGGATGTGCCAAAGCTTGTTGACTGAGAATGAACTGTAATGAATTACCTCTGCATTAAACAGAAGCCCCACTACGCCTTGGTAAATCACCTGTTTAAAACAGTGCCATTTCGTTTGCCACTTTTGACAAGTCTGCAGATTCAGTACAGTGAACAATGCATTTATGCGGGCTAATAAGCTTTGATTAACAAGTTCCGTTGGATAGCCGTTTGGAAACTCTGCATAACAATACTGTTAATAATGAGAGTAAAACAGTTAGTACTTTAAATATGAAAATAAGGAGTTATCGTTTGCTCTGTCGTAGTCCTGCTAGCAGCTTAGATTCACAGCACCCGCAGTTAACGCCAAATAATTCCATGGTAAACCCCAGTTGTAGGTTGGAGACGAAGTGCAATGTGATGAAGTGTAAGTGGATGAGTGCAGCATGCAACCGTCTTTTACATACTGTTAGTGCCGTTGCGGTGACGACCGATTCTGGGACAATATTCCACGGGTGACCAACACGAAGGGAAAAGAAGCTTCAGTTGCACTCTAGACCGCTGTATTGTTCTGTGAGTTTCAATGTGTGACCCTTCAGGGTTGTATTGGTGCTGAGTCGCAGTACATAGCGGCACACATGATGTGGGTCTCGCAGAATCAAGTATGCCAAAATCATGTATCCTCGTAGTCTGGGAAAGCTTCCACTAAATACCCCCAATCGTTACAACCTCTTAAATTATGAGAGATTGCGCATTCCAATTAGGTTCTACGATGCCCGACGTTGCAGCTGCTCAAGTGCATGAAAGTCTTGTTTCAGCCATGGACGCCAGGTGTGAATTGCGTATTCGATATGTGGGCGAACATATATACTGAGCATTTGTCGAAATACGAAGCAGTTTATTTGTGCAAAAGGCCGTCACAACATCCCGGTGTGTCGGTTCCCAGTTTTTGAGGCATTTTCGGATTGCCTGGAGCAACCCAAATCATCTTGACCATCTTTTCCTAAATTTGTCTTACAGATTCTACTCCTGACGCCATGGTTTTGCCAGTCGGTAAGGAAGCCATTTCTGCACACTGTCCAGGATCCTGTCAGCTGTTACTGTTAACAATTGACTAGGTGGCATAGTGCGAATTCGTCGGGATGGAAGGTGATTGGGTATCACGGATCTCAGATTAAGTATTCTTTTTAACCCAATCATCGCTGTTTGAAGAAGTTGGTTGTTGGGAAGTTTCTTCTCAAGTGCCAGCTTAAGCAGCATTCACGTTGATCGGCTCAGGCATCCCCACCTACCGCAACTATGAATTGCATAAGTAGGATGGAAGATCCATTCACAATTCATTTCGTTCGATATCTGGTACAGCTGACTGGGGTTCTAAGATCTTATAATAGCGTTTAATTGACCTTCAGTTTCCTGGAAATTTTGTCAGTTATTGCCATACACTCGCAGTGTTATTCCATTTCTTGATTTAAGTTTTAAAAAAGTGCACATGAGGAAATCTTCATCCAAAGGGTGCATTAATTTTATATGTAGCGGTCTAACTGTGAGATAAGTATAGTTATAACCGTACCGCTTCCCTGTTTCTCTTATTTGGTGGACGCATAATGATCCGAAATATTCGATGTCGACTTTGGCAAACGCTGGTTGATATTCGTGCAACTGTTATCGATGAGAGGGGCCATCTGTTTTTGCAGGGCCTAGCCTTCCTTGGCTTCCAGAGTGTCCCGGCCTGCATGGCTTTTCAAGCTGGTGAAACACCGAGTAGGATCCAATAGTGCTAACGCATTTCGGATAAAAGTGCGATGATCCGACATGACCATTTCATTCATAACACTGTATACTAATCAGCTTGGTCACAAAATATTGAGCAGACAGTAGGACGGGATGTCTAGCATCATACCACAGTGGTGAGCTTTTCAATGTACCACCTACTGGTTGAGTACCCTTATGCTAGTATGGACACAATCCATTCAAGATGCCATTCGAACGTTTTTAGCATTTGACTGCTTCGTGTTTTCATCAGTTTCCAGTCACGTAAACTCATCCGCAAAGAAGAATATTCGCATATTTAGTACCACTTCCGTTCTTTCTTCCTTAAAATCGGACAACATCAAACAAGCAATGGTTGTGTTAGTCCGATCTCTCCCACATCTTTTCCACAAATGCTCTTTAAATTTGAGCAACATAGCCACACGTCGTTTCAGCTTGACCCAGATATTGTAACTTTTAAGCCTAGCTAGCCAAGTGTTTGTTAGTACTGTGCATTCGAAGACCTTTTCTTGCATGATCCACTCGTACGGAATTTCGTACCAAACATCCAGTGCTCCGGGCCAAAATATATTATCATCTGGACTTCATCATTTCCTCGCAGTACACGAGAGGCTATGTCTGCAGGCTTCAACAAGGTTTCGAGGTACCTCTACTGATTTGGGCTGGAAAACTGTTGAACATCGGTTAATCTGTTCGCGACGATTACTGAATGTTTTACTCGTATTCGGAATCACCTATGGCATCATCAAATAGTCGGTCCAAAACATCGGCGATCTCTCTAACTGCAACTCTTGACCTGCTTGAGCGACTAACCTGGGGGCAAACACCGCCGCTGTTAATTCTAATCGTGGTATTACAACTGCTCTTATCGGCGAAACACGCGAATTTAACATAGTGAAGGTAGACCAAATCAGATTGTTCGGTCGACAATCCTAACATAAATGGCCACTCCCTACTCAACTTCCGAAGCATCTGAGAAACAACGGATCTGCACATCGTTATCAGTGAATGGCTTTGGTTGGTTACACCGGGCCATCCTAAACCCTTCAAGTTGCTGGGTGTCTCTCGAGAAACGATACCATTCTTCTCTTTCTGATCCGTCTACTTCAGTGTCCCAAATAAATCCTCTTCGTAAGAAAGATTGCAACGGTTGCTTGGCACGCAGCAGTACTGGGGCTAACAAACCTATTGGGCTGGCTCGCCGAACAAACTCACCCGTGATGCCAGCAGAATGATAAAGGTCAATCTCGTTCCAGTGAATGATTTGCCGGCAGTGTTACAGGACGTGGTGAGTTACCGCCTAGCAAGCGTTCTGCCTATAAAAACCCAAAACTGCCTGTTTCACATCAACGCAACGTGGCGAACGTGACACGTCATGAACTAAAGTCACTGCCTCTTGCGTATCAGTATGATCTTACGCAATCCACCGATTTCGGTCATCCATTAAGAAGATTATCATTCACCCCATCTCACTTTAAAAATCCGAGCAAAACGTTCACATATGCGGAATTTCGTTGACAAATTAGACAGCACATCCATCGACATTTACCCTTGAAAACATTCAAATACTTCCATCACATTAGTTCAAATGGCACTGATAAATGTTAAGGTTATTTACGTCTACCTGATCTAAACTTGGTATCACCATGCTCATACCTGTGCCGGCGAGTCTAGCATTGTCGAGAATAAAACATGTATTTATTTAAAACTCCAAGTGACGATAGATGAAATCGAGTATCATGTGCAATTCTATATGAACTTTGTTATACTAAAAGTCATGAACTCGATTGACAACTTCCACTTTTACCCCAGATTTCGTTGTACTTTCCCGGGTTGTGGAGTTAACCGAACTGAGCCGTTGGATTCTGGGCTCGTCATGATTTCGCGCGGAATTTGGCAGTTCTTAAACTTCTATTTTCTTAAGCGAAATTAACTACTGGATGCAATTGCTCAAACCTCGTACTAAGATTGCCAGCTTCTTTTCGGCTGCGACAGCTGAACAAGCAATCGTCAAGGTAAGAACATGGCTGCATCAGAGTCATTATCGACTCAGGACACTCAGTATTGCAGTATTCGATGGCTTTCATAAGTGAAAATGACGCACAACATAGTGACGATATTGTAACGGGTGGGTGAACCGTGACACATAAAGTTCGGTAATTCTAGCAACTGACCAATTAGAATTCTAAACTCCTCGGATTCGGTTTCATTATAACACGGTCTTCCGGGTTGAGATCCGTAGGGACATAAACATATTCCCCTTGAGCTTCCAAGTCCGCTTAAGAATGCGGCAGCCTTCGGTGTCATCTTGGCAGACTATTTCACGGGGACGAAACTTAGAAGAATAATGCAGCATTTTCCTAGGCGAAAGGCGAAGACAACAGTAATCTCAGGTTCCCCACGGTCAAACAGTAGAGAGACAATGGGTTTTAGAAAGGCTAGGTCATTTAAAATCCTTTCCGAAGGTAGTTGCTTGTCATATTCAGGCATATTGACAATGATCAAGCACCAATCGCAGGGAGGTCCGTTTCCTTCTAACCAAAATGTGTCAATTTAGAGCAATGCTTTGAAATGACAAAGACAAATTCTAGTAGTGTAAGTTAGGGTCCTTGGAAAAATAGACCAAGGTACAATTCAGTAGAAATTTAGTCAAAATTAGGATTGCGGTACGCATAAATTACAATCAAAAGATGAATTAAAATGACCACAAACAAAGATGGAAATCGCGTGAAAACCTCCATAAACCACGGCACATCCACGACGCGTTTCGAGGTAAATTCACCTCATCAGCTGGAGAGAGCAAGCCTCGATCCCGCGCCCACTGGAATAGTAGCCCACACCAATACCACTTTGGCTACCGGGTCACGGTGGGCAAATCCTTTGTCACAACGGAAAATGACTTATTGGAGTCTCAAGTATGGAATACACGTTGTGTGGTTGGATTACGACAAGCAACCTCAACGTAATGGACAGTGATTCACATTGAAATGAACCTTACTCACTGCGATCACTGGGACCGTATTCAAAGTAGATGGAAATCGGGTATTGGCCGACAGAATACACTGCACAACCACGAGGCGTTTCGATGTAATTTCATCTCATCAGGTGGAGACAGCAGGCCTCGATTCCGCGACCACTGGAATAGTAGCCCACACCAATACCACTTTGGCTACCGGGTCACGGTGGGCAAATCTTTTGTCACAACTGTAAATGACTAATTTAATGCTCACGTTCTTACTACACGTTGTGTGATTGGATTGCGAAACGCAACCTCAATATAATGGACTGCGATTCACATTGAAATGAACCATAGTCAATGCGATCACTGGGACCGTATTCAAATTTGATGGAAATTGGTTGTTGCCCACCAGGAAACACTGCACAACCACGACGCGTTTAGATGTAATTTCATCTCATCAGGTGGAGACAGCAGGCCTCGATCCCGCGCCCACTGGAATAGTAGCCCACACCACTACCACTTTCGCTACCGGGACACGGTGGGCAAATCCTTTGTCACAACGGAAAAGACTAAATATATTATAAAGTGTGGACTACACGTTGTGTGATTGGATTGCGACACGCAACCTCAATTTAATAGACTGTGATTCACATTGAAATGAACCGTAGTCACTGCGATCGCTGGGACCGTATTCAAAGTAGATGGAAATTGGGTATTGCCCACCCGAAAACACTGCACAACCACGACGCGTTTCGATGTAATTTTTCATCTCATCAGGTGGAGACAGCAGGATTTGAACCCAGGACCATTGGAATAGCAGCCAACACTACTACCCCTTTGGCTACCGGGTCACGATGGGCAATGCTTTTTGTCACAACGGTAGATGACTAATTGGAGGGTCAAGTTTGGATTACACGTTGTGTGATTGGATTGCGACACGCAACCTCAATTTAATAGACTGTGATTCACATTGAAATGAACCGTAGTCACTGCGATCGCTGGGACCGTATTCAAAGTAGATGGAAATTGGGTATTGCCCACCCGAAAACACTGCACAACCACGACGCGTTTCGATGTAATTTTTCATCTCATCAGGTGGAGACAGCAGGCCTCGATCCCGCGACCAACGGAAAAGTAGCCCACATCAATACCACTTTGGCTATCGGGTCACGGTGGGCAAATCCTTTGTCACAACGGAAAATGACTTATTGGAGTCTCAAGTATGGAATACACGTTGTGTGGTTGGATTACGACAAGCAACCTCAACGTAATGGACAGTGATTCACATTGAAATGAACCTTACTCACTGCGATCACTGGGACCGTATTCAAAGTAGATGGAAATCGGGTATTGGCCGACAGAATACACTGCACAACCACGAGGCGTTTCGATGTAATTTCATCTCATCAGGTGGAGACAGCAGGCCTCGATTCCGCGACCACTGGAATAGTAGCCCACACCAATACCACTTTCGCTACCGGGTCACGGTGGGCAAATCTTTTGTCACAACTGTAAATGACTAATTTAATGCTCACGTTCTTACTACACGTTGTGTGATTGGATTGCGAAACGCAACCTCAATATAATGGACTGTGATTCACATTGAAATGAACCGTAGTCACTGCGATCGCTGGGACCGTATTCAAAGTAGATGGAAATTGGGTATTGCCCACCCGAAAACACTGCACAACCACGACGCGTTTCGATGTAATTTTTCATCTCATCAGGTGGAGACAGCAGGATTTGAACCCAGGACCATTGGAATAGCAGCCAACACTACTACCCCTTTGGCTACCGGGTCACGATGGGCAATGCTTTTTGTCACAACGGTAGATGACTAATTGGAGGGTCAAGTTTGGATTACACGTTGTGTGATTGGATTGCGACACGCAACCTCAATTTAATAGACTGTGATTCACATTGAAATGAACCGTAGTCACTGCGATCGCTGGGACCGTATTCAAAGTAGATGGAAATTGGGTATTGCCCACCCGAAAACACTGCACAACCACGACGCGTTTCGATGTAATTTTTCATCTCATCAGGTGGAGACAGCAGGATTTGAACCCAGGACCATTGGAATAGCAGCCAACACTACTACCCCTTTGGTTACCGGGTCTCTGTGGGCAACTCTTTTGTCACAACGGTAGTTGACAAATTGCATTGTTAAGTTTGTACTACACGTTGTGTGTTTGGATTGCGACACGCAATTTTAATTTAATGGATAGTGATTCACATGGAAATGAACCTTACTCACTGCGATCACTGGGACCGTATTCAAAGTAGATGGAAATTGGTTGTTGGCCACCAGAATACACTGCACAACCACGACGCGTTTCGATGTAATTTCATCTCATCAGGTGGAGACAGCAGGCCTCGATCCCGCGACCATTGGATTATTGTCCCACACCACTACCACTAAAAGTCACTAGAAATTGCTTTGTGCTTTCTGCCGGCACCATGTATTTTATTCATCACCTTTGCTTTAAATGCTATCGCCAATAATTCCGCGTGTTTTAGATAAAATAAATTCTCTCTGTTCAGTATTTCAGTTGCTTTCTTTTCGATTTTCAAATTTTTCAACCTTTTGTATATTTATTAAAATCTTATTTTTCAAAGGGACTGGTCTCTTTCCCTTCTGCAGAACAAACGACCCAAAAACGGAAGTTTAGAAGCAACAGTTTTATGGCAGGTGTAGCACGGATGATAATCAACATCATTCAAAAGGCTTGAGGAAATTAATAACGGTTCAATGTCTTAGCTTAAGCAGATATAATCTATATGTAACACAAAACTATGGCAACCCATGTGGTGAAATTTCGGCCAACACTAACTTGGTCTGGTCAACTAACCAAACATTAATTCATCATTTAGGACTAACTAAGTTACCGGTTTTCTTGGGAAATCCTAATTGCTTTTGAAGCATCTTGGTCATTAACATTGTCTACCCCAAGGCATTCAATGTAAATAATCCATGCATAAGAATTGCTTCTTTTTATCACAACAAAATACAGAGTTAACTTCCTGCCAACAGCATGTATCCATAGGATTTGATCAATGCTTCAGAATCTTTTGGCCTCTTGAATGGTTTCTGAAATTATCCAAGTTAAATTAGACATAAATTCTCGCTGCAGAAACCTAATCAATCCATAAACTGGTGACTTCTTGCAGTGTACCTTTTACATTTTTTAACACTACATCCTGGTCAGCTGATAACATCCCCAGCTGTATCGACTATTCTTTCAAACTCCTCATACACTTCAACATCGATCAATATTGTTGTTGCATTGCCGGCTGACTCTAGACCACTTCGTGTACAATATCTGGGAGCCTCAAAAATACAATCATTGGAATACACATTTTCAATTCTTTTTGGCATCCAAGAATGACGGATTATTATTCCAGGAACTCCGCAACCTGAAATGCGATACCACATACGTGCTGACCAAGAAAAACGATAAGTGGATACGATAAGTTTTGACCCACCGTGAGTTCGGATATTTAGACTAAGCAAACATCATCCGGTGTGTCGGATCCAACTTTTTCATAACTCCACCATTTCATGTACGCTAATATGACTGACCAGCAACCCGGGGGAAATTAACGCCGTATCTACTAGTTCTTTACCAACATATTGGATACAGTATCAATAGCTATTATTTATGCAGCCGGAGTCATCTTTTGAAATCCATCGCATGCGTACGGATGCCTTAAAGGTTCATCACTTTATTTCCCGACTCCCACCTGAAATGTTGCTCCTGACGCAGGATATCCTTAAAACGCGCATAACATACCAACAGTTAAGAGACTTGTTAATTCGTGAGCTTAGCCTTGGCCAGCGTACAAGGGTGCAGCGTCTACTTAATTAAGAGCAGTTAGGCGATCGCACTCCTACGCAACTATTACGAGGCATGCAAGATTTGGTAGGTGAAAACCCCTAAAGAATTCCATTTTTAAGCAGTTATTACTTAAACGGCTCCATATACATGTACCACAGATGCTGACTAACGCCCACCAGGATACCGAACTAAAAGCTTTAGCCCTTATGGCTGATAAGATAATGGAGATACAAACGCCAACGATCTCAAACTTATCACATGGTACACCTGACGACGAACTCCTTAAATCCGTACGCTCCTTGCAACAGCAGCTGGCTTCCATTACCATCACCAGACGAAGGAGCAACTCCCGATCTAACCAACGGCGTACCCGAAGTGTTATCAAGATATGGCGAAGGATCAGAGGACCGGATGACCATGAACGGCTCCAGCACGATCTTAACACAGTGTCGAACTGGTCAGTTCAAAACGCTCTACCGTTCAACGTGGACAAATGTCGCGTAGTACAATTACGCCATAGACATAACTACACCTACATACTTGGGACAAACGAATTGCAGAATAGCTCCCAAGAACGTGATCTTGGTGTGATCGTACAGAGCGACCTCAACTGTTCAAAACAGGCTGAGGTAGCTGCGAAAAGAGGCAACCAGCATGTCGGCATGCTGCGAAGGGCATTCGGGAGATTTGACCCATCAATCTTCCCAATGATGCTCAATTCCTACGTGCGCCCGCAAGTTGAGTACGCAATCCAAGCTTGGCAACCTTGGTTGAAACGCGACCTAGAAGCGATAGAGGCACCACAACGGAGAGCAACCAAGAACGTGATGGGCCTGCGGTATCACTCTTACCACCGAAGGCTGAAGTTGTTGGGAATTTTCAGCGGACGCTATCGAAGGATGCGCTGCGATCTCATATTAGCGTATCAAATATTGAGTGACCCCAACCACGTATGCCGCCATTTGCTGAAACTTAGCCACAACACGCAGCTCAGGGGTAACTGCTTAAAGTTGAAGGAACAATATAGCCGTCTAGAGTGTAGACGGAATTACTTTTCCCTTCGAGTTTGCAAACCATGGAACGCACTCTCAGACGCAGTTGTATCCTCTTCTACCCTGGATGTTTTCAAAAAACGATTAGATGTTGCCCTCAGCTCCCAACATTTTGTTACCTAAGCTCCTCTGTTGTGGATTACGCCAAGCATGTTTTCAACAGGACTAATGTATCAAATGGACCTAAGTGAGCGACCATATTTTATTTTATTTTCTCACTCCTTACCTCAACTATCACAGCGCCCCACTGTCTTTCTGAATGTTTACGCGCGATATTTCTTTTTCCTTTTACACTGATGTTAATTATCAAAGTATTCATCTCGGCAGACGTTCGATAGATGACCCACACATATTTTAATTGCATCATATTCACCGCTACCATCCTACGGGACATGTCAAGCACTTGCTTTTATCTCGTGATAAATCGTTGTTCATTGTTCATTGTTCATTGTTCCGTGGCATATGCTGGTGTCACCGTAGGTTCCGCAACAAAGCGAAAAAGTGTGTGATCCCGTGTCGGTTTTCCGATTCGGGAAACGACCACGCGAGCACGTAATGGCGACGACGCAAGCTGGCATATGCGAGCTACGTCGCCTATTCTACTTGCGAGACGTAAGATCCGGCATGCGATTCCTGCTAGTCACGGGTGCCCAAGTCAGTGTAGTTCCCCCACGTCCAGAAGACCTGAAACACTGCTCGGTATCCAGCCTCCAAGCAGTAAACGGCACACAAATCCGATGCCATGGCGAACGTTCTATTACTCTAAATCTCGGTCTTCGTAGACTCTTTTCTTGGATTCGCATCATAGCTAAAGTGCCTACTGCAATACTAGGCTTCGACTTCTTTCAGCACTATGACATTATCGTAGATCCTAAGCGCTGTCAAATCATAGATGGCCTAACTCAGCTATCACAGGCTGGTTTTAAAAGTTTCGTAATGTCTATGAGTCCGCAGCTTGTCCCGCCTCCAACTTCTCCGATGTATTTTGATCTGTTGCGCGAATTTGCCAGCGTAACAAAGCCCGGATATCATCCTGGTGATATCAAACATGAGATCTTTCACAGGCTAACGACAGCAGGCAGTCCAGTGCTTCATCGTCCTTGGAGACTAGCGCCAGATAAACTTTCCGTAGCGAAGGCCGAGTTCAGTCATTTGTTACAACTGGGTGTAATAAGTCTATCCAGCAGTATGTAAACATCGCCCGTACAAATGATCCCGAAGAATAAACCCGGAAACTGGGGACCATGTGGGGATTATTGGGGACTAAAAGCGATAACCGTCCCAGACAGATACCCCATTCCGCATTTCCAGGATTTCTCATCCTTGCTGTACGGAAAAAAGTGTTCAGCAAGATAGATTTAATTCGGGGATACCACCAAATTCCCGTTCATCCTCACGTTGTACCTAAGACTGCCGTCACTACTCCATTTGGCTTATTTGAGTTATTGTGAATGCCATTTGGTCTTCTTAATGCAGCTCGGACGTTTCAGCGTTTTACGGATCAGGTCATTCGCGAGCTGGACTTCGTTTTCGTACACATCGATGATGTTTTAGTTGCAAGTCGAAATTATGACGAACATTTGCTTGATCCAGGACAGCTTTTTGAACGAATTGCTCATTATGGGGTAGTTACAACGCCGCCAAGTGTCAGTAAGGAGTTGATATAGTAGACCTTGTTGTTCACTCTGTTTCCTCCGCTGGAATTGCACCTCTACCGGACAGAATGACAGCCATCACTGAGTATCCCATACCTGATTCCATCAAAAAGTTTCGCCGGTTTTTTGGCATGGTTAACTTCTACCGAAGATTCATTTCGCACTGTTCCGAGTTAGCCCAGCCACTTACCTAACTACACAAATTAGATTCTAAAACATTCAGCCTTACGAAATCAGCTAAACACGCGTTCAGCTAGCCAAAACACCAGCTAGAAACTGCCACACTTCTTATGCATCTGGATCCTAAGGTCCCGTTACAGTTTATGGTGGTTGCCTCAGATGCATCGGTAGGTGGCGTGCTCCAACAAAGACAAAGAGATGAATTGTATCCGATTGCATTTTTCTCTAAGGAAATGCAGCCTGCCGAACGACGTTGTGGCACGTTCAGCGGAGAACTCCTAGCTATTTACTTCAATGTGCGTCATTTCCGACATTATTTTGGAGGACGTACGTTCCCGATATTCACCTACAATAAGCCGTTAACGTGTGCACTGCGTTCTGTTTCTGATCATCTTTCCCCACGAGAAACTCGGCAATTAGATTACATGTCCCACTTTCCTCTGATATACGGCATTTGTCCGGCGCGAATAACACCACAGCAGATGCCTTATCAAGGGCGGAGATCAACGCTCTATTCGAACATTCCTCTATTGACTTACAAGAACTAGCCACAGCGCAGCATCAGGATAATCAGTTTCTTCAACAACTGCAAGAAACCAATATTCAAGTGAAAGCCATTCCGCTGCCTGGTAGTTCGGATGTTTTTATGTGTGATCTTTCGAGTGGAAAACCACGACCTTTTGTACCACCAAATTATCGACGAATCATCTTCTATTCAATTTACGGTCTATCACATCCAGGCATCCGTGCAACTCGCAAGCTTATTTCTGATCACTTTGTTTGGCCAGCAGTAAACAAAGACGTGCGGATCATGGTGAGAAATTGCCTCCCATGTCAACGTTCAAAAGTGCAATGGCATACTCAGGCACCACTTGGCAACTTCACCTTTCCCGGTGCTCGTTTCAGTCACTTGCACATAAACATCGTTGGCTCATTGCTGTCGTCGAGTGGATACAAGTACCTACTGACTTGCATCGATCGCTTCACTCGTTGGCCCGCGGCAGTACGCATCGCATACATTTCTGCAGTGACGGTAGCACATAACTTTGTGGCTCACTGGATCGCGCATTATGGTGTACCATCCACCATAACAACTGATCGCGGTGCGCAATTTGAGTGGACGCTTTTTCGAGAGTTAACCAATACTCTCGGAACCAAGTGTATAAGAACAACTGCGTACAACCCATCATCGAACGGTTTAGTCGAACGTTTCCACCGTCATCTCAAAACAGCTTTGATGGCATGTTCCGACACTACACTTTGGACAGAAGCCTTACCGCAGGGTTTATTAGGTCATGAAAGACACCTAAAACTGATTTAGTTTGCTCCACCGCGGAGATGATATATGGTACCACGTTAAAGCGCCCGGCTTATCTCCTTCAACTGAACGGCATCCACGCCATAGATCCCTCAAACTTTGTCCATTGGCTGCGTTCATCTTTGCGTGAACTGCCCTTTATCCTCACACGCGCACACACCAGCAAATTTTGCATACGGAAAGATCTCGAAATTTGTGTACACGTGTGGGTAGAAATGATGTAGTCCGCAAGCCATTACAACGACGGTACGAAGGACCATGCGAAGTGATCGCTAAAACCGAAAAAATCATATGTTCAATAGGAATGGTAAAATGGATACGGCTCCCAAATCTTTTATCGTACCTTACACACAGAATATTAGCCTGCATAACTCACATACCTCAGCCTCGGGTATTTCAAGCGACACTCTACCAGGTAGAGGTCAGATTTTACCGTCTATTCCTATCGGGTTTTTACTCCTGGTCGCTTGAAAATCGTGCGACTAGCGCACTGGTGGGGAGATATGTAGTGTACCTTTTACCTTTTATTACACAATCTTCAGGTCAACTGATAACATCACCAGCTGTATCAACTATTCTTTCAAAAACCTCATATACTTTAACATCGATCAACATTCATGTTGAATCGCCGGCTGTATCGAGGCCACTTCGTGTACAATATCTGGAATCCTCAAAAATATAATCATTGGAATACACATATTCAATTCCTTTTGGCATCCAAGAATGACGGGGTATTAACCCAGGAACTCCGCAACCTAAAACGCGATACCACATACGTGCTGACCAAAAGGACGATAAGCGGATACGATATTCTCTCATTATTATACATATGTTTAATGCACCTCGGATATTACTCAGAAAATTTTAAAAGCGACATTGTCCTCTTTTAACTGATATTACCGAAATCATAGTCAGTGCGTAAAATGAATATTTTTAACAGTTCTTTTCAAGTCTCTAAACTTCACGCTTAGCTTTCTAAACATATTGAAGCAATTAGATTTGCACGCATTGTAATACACATGCAAACGTAGACGACGTCATGTTTATGCCATCTACGAAAGAAACAACGTAACTCCAGTTCCAAAATCCATTTGAGCCAGCGGCAAGCGACATTTGCTAACTTGGATTTACATGTCATAAAGAAACCAGTGACCTGTGTGCCAAATAATATTTGACTCACAAAGCGCAGCGTTAAACGTTTACGTACTTACTGGCGATGTGGAGCCTTGAGAAATGATGAAGTTTAGTGAGGGATTGTGCTGGTCAATCACAGGAGCGATTTAATCTAGAACATTTTCCTTTACCATGGTTGTCCCAGTAACAACAGTAATGCTATTGCCGTTGCTTAAAGCACAATTTGTTTAACTATTTAATTATCACATTTCGTGTATTTGAGTTATATACCTCGAGAAATTAGTGTTTGGGATCAACTTGTTACTGCTTTGCAGTTATATATCTTGTGGTTTCAGACTAGTTTAGGTGAGTCTGCTTTCCGCATTCTGTGACTCACAATAGCTGTGCCTCCATTATTTAGTGCACTGCTGACCGTGAAAGTTATCTTGTAAGGGAAAATTGAGGTTATCGCCAGCTTGTCAAAGCTGCGCATTGCCCTTCGCAGTGCACCTGATTATAGATAAGGACTTTCAATGTCAGCTGCTGTTTGCACGAATTTTTCATCAACTATCGAATAATGAAGGAAGTGGCGAAATTAAACGGCGAAGGCACCCACAGTTCACGCTCACTGGAGGCAAAATTGGGCTAAATGCATAACTAATAAAGGAAGCAATGAACAATGTGCGAGACGAGCATGTCTTGTGGAACATAATGATGAAAGTATTTTTAGCAAAGCTTTAGCTATACACCACCTGGTGACCTTAGCAATTTACAGAGTTCTAGATTTCAATGCAGGTGATAGGGCAAACTGAAGCACTTCGCAGTCCTACGTCTAAATTTTAGGCGCGTAATATCATTACGTCCGTTTTGTTACGCAATAACTGTCGCAAAAATTATTGACAGAAACATCGCAGAATGCGCTGCTAATATCTTAAAATACATAATTAATTCAATAAAAAGTGACAAATTGATTTTTCCCTCAATATTTCTTTGGATATAGGAAAACATTCAGAGGTACCTGCCGGATATTAGAGATCAATTGCATTAATCTTAGAACTTATTCCTATCGAGCAACCTGCGAGTCTCTCACGATCCATTTTCTCTAACGTACTTGGGATCATCACCAAGCTTGTTGACTAAAATAGTTGCACCTTACTTTTTTATAACGATGAACTGATTGATGTACTGAGGACCAAAATCAGCTCTACCATGAAGCAGCAGCTTGGAAAGGCAGTTTCATAATGGGATTCATACAATCCAACTTGCTTTGGTGATTATGAAATAATATAAATTTATATCGATACGTAAGGCCGCGCAGGTCAATTGCATTTTGTTTTGCAGCTATTAATGTTGCAATATTTTTTCATTTTTTCGGAGTAGGTTGTTGTTAAAAGCTTGTTAAAACGCTGAATGTTCCCAAAAGATACTACTTTTGTCAAAGCTTTTAGTATCATAGCAAATGATGCCCGTATGTAACAGTGAAATCTTTTGTATTTGTGGTGGAAACGAAAGCCTTCCAACCAAAATCATACTAAAAAATGCAGAAAACATATCCTTCCATTACGTTTGGTACCGAGCGGTCCCTGTCTGATTATAACTAGCTTCTTTACGATTGCAAATGTTGGTTATCAAGTTTTAAGTATTGGAGTCAAAGAAAACCACCCGGAAGCAATTTGGGATAAAGCTACTTTGTTCTTGTTATCAGCCGTTGTAACAGTCATCATCAAGCAATCTTCATTTTATGTTTTTGCGTACAGGCATGGGTTGGGATTAGATTATGCGTTTAAAAGTCCAGAAGCGGATAAGGATATGATTAAATTAGCCGAAGCATGTGCAGTTGAAACCAGTTGCAAGTTTTGCAGTGTTGCCGTGGCAGTGTTGGCTAAAGGCTTATTAGTGTGCGTAGTTTTATATTACATTAATGGGACGCTGAGCACAACAACATGTATGGTAAACATGACATAATATATCTCGCCGCTATATCATCTAACTCGGAGTAACAGACGCCAACTTTCTGTTAAGGTGACGCTGAACATACGAATGATTCCTGCTTGCTTATGTAATATATGTTCCCTCAGAACCAGTTGATATATGTTACAGAAAAATTTAATTGCCTTTAGGGAAACTAGATTATAGCATTATTAATACCACCGACTGGAACCAGATTTACCCACGTTTTTCGGCTCTTAAGCACACAGTGCGTTAAGTACCTGCCTAAATTGGTTTCACATTAATGGGACTGAAAATAATATAGTGTCCATCACAGATACGTTTACTTAGGATATAATTGATACCAACACCTAGTTATAAGTTGGCCACTGCGCACATGCCACTAGTAAAGAGAACATTCATTCTACAGCATTGCATTCAAACAGGGGTACAGGTAACATCTGTGATACTTCAAGTTATGCACGGGTATACGTGTAGTCCTTCGTTTGCCACAAATGGATGACGACAAATTTTCAATGCTACTGCAAACGCACGGATGATTTCATACCGGATTTCTTTGGCCAACGCATATCTCATCTTTATCCTCAAGTCTCCTATCCAATTAGCACCATTGCTCACGTTGGTTTCTTTTAATCACATTAGTTAGGTACATTTACAACTAACAGACTATTCATTTTACTCTTGTACTTTCCATTCATTTTAAACATGACAATGCCTAGTTATAACACCCCCTTATCTACTTCACGTGAGCTACTCGCAGACAAACTAGTATTTTTAACTATATCCGTAACCACGTAGGCACGGCAAGCCTCAAGACAACCACGGGCGATTGAGGAAGTACTTTACCTCAAATCCACTCTCAAAACGAGCATACATATATCGCAACAATACGCATCCCATACTATTGGACTGAAGCGCACGATTGCATCTACGTACCCAGGGCATACCGCTGCCAAAATATGGAAGCCCTTCTTAACGGAAATGTACTCAGAACCATCATATGAGCATAAGTGATAGGTCACTTATTATGGGTAAAACAGTAATTTATATATTAGTGTCTAACCTGCTATTTTTGCACAACCTTCTATTAAAGCGGCAGGTAGAAGCGCCGCCCACAACATACAATTACACATATTTGGATTGCCCCTCTTCTTCGTTATCTTCCGTTCAGGCAATCAGATTTTATGGGCATTTGACCACATATTTCTCCAAGCATTTCCATATAGCCCTGAGGAAGCTCTTGCTTGGTTGTGCGGAACTTTTCCTAGCAACAATTGTGAAAAACGTTCAACAGCTAGAGCTACGTTTTGAATGGTTGTCTGTTCTTTTTTTTCTTATGCGCTTAGCTCTGAAGAAAGTATAATAAGCAAGATATTAATTGTGTCTCTTTTTTCATTTTCCTCAACTGCTCTTCATTCTAATTTTATGTTCTAGCATCTAGATCATCCATGTTATGAAAGCCAGATGACATACGCACTTGGCCCATGGCTTTAAACCGTCCCGTGGTGTTAAGCATCACCAGCTTGCCATATAATTGAGGTTTTAATCCTGAGGGGGTACCGGGCGCCCCTTGCAGTGTCATTGGCCCACGCGGGACTAGTAGGTGGTTGCGCGGCTGCGTAGCGTCGATAAAATGCACCGGGGTACTTTGAGTGCCTTTGAATGAGTAAATGATGGGAATTGTGCATTCGATCACATGACGTCTGGTGAATCCATGCTGATTCCGGCTTACTGTTTTCAAGTCAACCATTTGCTGATTCCCCTGTGGTATCTATATTCATTCCAGATAATCGAGATAATTATGACATCAGAACTCATAAATACCTCGCTGTTTACGAAGGAATTGAATGTGTAGGTATAAGTTCATCAGACATAAAACACATTTCCTGCCGCTAGGAATCGTCAGCAGCGCGCATTTTATCAAAACCCTATGACCTCATAGCCGAAACTCGAACGTAACTAGCCTGTGATTTAGACCCCATCGCATCGAGACTGGATCAAAACTTGTTGCGATAGTTAGTGTGCCTCAGTGATCAAATGATGTGCGCTGTGTTTTGCTTTCAGTATTTTCATTGTCCTTCATTCTAGAATTGTCTATGGTTATAGGTCAGACAAAATTAGTCACCTTATTTCCAGTTTTGGAGGTAGGACTAAGGGTGCTTCCTTACTCCTTAAAACTGAACCTCTGTAGCAGAGTGTCAAAACCACACCTTCCTGCGGTAATGTTTTTTGAACCGAAGGCTTTGATTGAATATCCTAATCGTTTTCCTGCCTTGGTCTAAGCAAACTGACAATATCCTGCTTACGCAATGCAACACCATGGCTCTTCCTTCTGACAATCACTTGGTTCTGTCACCGTCGTAGTAGATAATAAACCGTACATTAGCTGCAGCATCGGGCATGTTACATATAGGTTTGAATGACACAGCTCAAACCATTCCCTTCTTCTTGTTCCCATTTTGCGATTTCTCTTCCTTATTGTCCAGATCCACCTTGGGGTGATCGTAAAGAGTGACCTCAACTGTTCAAAACAGTCTGAGGTAGCTGCGAAAAGAGGCAACCAGTATGTCGGCATGCTACGAAGGGAATTCGGGAGATTTGACAAATCAATCTTCCCAATGATGCATAATTCCTACGTGCGCCCGCATGCTGCATACGCAATCCTAGTTTGGCCACCTTGGTTGAAGCGCGCCCTAGAAGCGATAGAGACAACACAGCGAAGAGCAACGAAGAATGTTAATGGCCGGCGTTATCACGCTTACCACCGAAGGCTAAATTTGCTGGGAATTTTCAGCGGGCGCTATCGAACGTTGCGCTGCGATCTCATATTAGCGTATCAGATACTGATTGACCGCAACCACGTACGCCGCCATTTGCTGAAACCTAGCCACAACTCGCAGCTCAGGGGTAACTGCTTAAAATTGAAGGAAAAATATAGCCGTCTATCGTGTCGACGAAATTACTTTTCCGTCCGGGTTTGCAAACCTTGGAACACACTCCCTGACTCAGTTGTATTCTCTCCTACCTTGGATGCTTTCAAAAAACGATTAGATGTTGCTCTTAGCTCCCAACGTTTTGTTACCGAAACTCCTCTATTGTGGACTATGTTGATATGTTGACATTTGGAAAGTCTGCATAACATTTGGTATTTGATTCCCCTTGTGGGTTAAAATGAAGTTCATAACTGTGCATTCCCTTGAGTCAAATGACATTTCTGGCAGTAATTATCCAGTTATACAAATTGCCAGTTTTTTACAACCCACCGCACGTAACCGAGTGCAACTTTTTAATGTCCAACATGAAAATGCTGCAAGATATATGTGATTTCAAGAATTGGACAAGAAGATTTTTTCAGAAGCGGCTTCATCCCTCCTGAAGCAGAACAATTTACTCGGATGTGTCTGAACATAGTAAGCTGTTTTGTGTAAATTTGGCGAATTTCTTATATATGCTTCACTGATCTCTTCAGCTTCCTTTCCTTTACTGTTGTTAGTAATTGTATGCGAACATAGAAAACAACTGCCTGTTATTGGTTGCTAACGTAATCAGCGGCAATATAGTGCTTAGCGTACTCTTACTGTGAACAGTATGGACGTAATTCCTTATCAGTTCAGTTGTACGTCCTTTCACCCTCTTTGCTTAAGCTTTTGCATCTACGATTTCTTATTAGTATCTATCTTACTACGCACGTAGTATTACTTGCACCGTTGCGACAAATATATGTTTAGATTTAGAAAGTGCGCCGACCAAATACTTGCTGAAGCTATTAAACCCATTCGCTTTAAAGTGCTCTGTTGCCAGGGTTTCTAAGTACATAATGCCACTTTCTACAAAATCTTAGTTGGCTAAGCTGGTTGACAATGCAACGTACTAATTCCTATGAATACATATGCATTATGACCATGGTGTGTGGAAATAGATCTATGCATTTAATTTACGAACAAGTTATTTACATTCGCTGAACCTGCAGCACGGTTTTACGAATAGAAACGAATTAATTTTTGGGTTGACTTAAAAACGGTACGTTTCTCTTGGCATTAACAGAATCCCTGGGTCCGGGTGTTGTTGAGTAGGTCTTTGAGGATTCCGAACAACTTTTATGCTCTTGGGCTACTTATGATAGTATGCCACGGTTTCAATAACCATAAGCATTGTGCCCATCGGAATCTGGTAGATTATTGGCCACATCTTCATTATAAAACAAGTAGTTGTACTGTTATGGTAGTCCCCACGATATATCAGCAACATCCAGCAGAATGTTGGCGTAGTCTTTGTCGAAAACATGGTACCGATAAAAGATATCAGGAAGAGCACTAATGTCCTTTGCGATATCCTCAAAAACGTAAACTTTACTTTTCGCTTTTTCTACTGTAATAAATACTGCTGACATGGATGAGTGCTGCTCCGCTCTGATGAGGACTGTTTGCCTCATTATATCCTACCCTTGAGCACACGTACGTACAATAGAATATGATAAAAGTAATTTGTACAGGAAAACTGGTTCCACTCCAGAGCACCTGCAAAGCACTGATGTCACCCTGATGACCAGATGAAAACATTTCCTTCAACGAACCTGTTATATATTTGATAGACTTTGATGTAGAAAATGAAGCAGCTAGAAGTCTTTTAGTGCAATGTCAAACTTACCTAACTTCTCAAACAATTCAACTTTGAAATGATTATAAATCAATCAAAGTAACAAGCAGCACAGTATTTGGTTTCTATTGAGCTAACTACACTCAGTGTTACAGTTGAGTTTGCCATGTAATTTCACAACTTATAGAAGCATTATGAACCAGTTTAACAGAAATGAGGATCATAGCCAACTTGATATAATTTTAATTGCTCCTGGAACTGAACCTTCGTGTTGGAGGTTGTCAACTAGCTGTTTCGTTGTAACTACACTGATAGTAAACTTGGTGGGACGTCGGCGTGATTGAGTTTAAGGGGAAAATTCACAACACTTGGCAATTACTGGGCACTACCCAACTTGGTTTTCTTAAATTGAAGGAATGACTTTATGTTCTGTGATCTAAAATGACAACGAATATCTTCCTTATGGATCCGTTTATGGAAGTTTTGGCATTTAGGTCTCATGTACAGGTAGAATAGAATAAAATCCCACTCGGCTCACGAACATTATCTTCGTTTCTGTGACCCTAGTGCAAGATTATATGCTCCATTACGTTTGGTTACCGCGCGGTAAAACGGAAAACCTATTTTCGATCAGGTTATTGACGTGGTTCCATCCAATTTTTATCTTACATTGGCATTCCGGATCTTAAGCTTGATTTGGTACAGTCGTTCCCTACTTCCACCTCATGCAGAACCTGCACAGGCGGAGTTACTATTCAGGCAAATCCAATGATAAATCGTCAATACGGCAACTTGGAAACTTCATATTCATGCTTAGCATCCTCTGTTAATGCTCTACAATGACATGCTTAACTTTTAGCCATATGTAAGCGCGGAGAAAATATACTGACATTAACGAGAGAGAATTAGGTATAGGAAACAAACAAAGAGCTTCAATTGGCGCAACGCCCATCGACTGTTTTGAGCTTAGCCAATAATGAAACATTTGTGTTCCTTTGCGCTACGTTTTGCATATGTAATGCGGTCTGTTGACAGAATACATAAATCAAACTTATTTCAAAAAATAAATGAAATCATTGTTATATTTTACGGCAAGTGGCATGTAGCCACTACATAGGAGCAAACGTTTGTATACAGAAGTAGTGTCATGGATTTTTAGTCGAAATTATTAAATTACTGATGCTAATAAAAGATAAATATGGAACATCGTGCTAGAAAGTTTTCCTCTGATCACTATCCCGACCCGTTATAAGGCAAATTTAAAATACAAGGACCAATATGTTATCATTAATTAAGTAGCAAAACCAGGTAGTACTCAAAAGCACCATATTTTTGTGCCCGTTAAATACAAGAGAAATCTTATGCACTGTATTTATTATGGCGCCCCAAAATCTGCAGTCCCGAAACGTTGGACGCCGAGAAGACGTTTACTCTCATAATGTTACAAAACAATGGCTATCCCACGAAATTTATCCACAAACATTCTGCTGTTTCTGAGCAACTTTAAGGAATACCAACCGTAAAGGAAAACGATGTCTTCCTTTCGGACCCCTACAAACGAAATTTCGCCTACGAGCTGCTGAACACATGATTGTCCATCGCTGTTAACCAAACATATCCCGTTGCAAGAGACCACCTTCTTTTCCAGACTATTCCGGTTAGCACTAAAAGCGTCAAACACAGCCTCACGGCTCCTTCCGAATCTTTCGTTGTAAATCAGTTCACTTGTAGCTGTGGTGCGGATACACTACCATATGTCTGTCTAAGAGGATGGCAGAACACTGTCCCGCCACTTTGCTCCACAGTATAGTTACCAATGCACATAACTCCGTCCTTGAATACCTGATTAAAACAGAGCTTCATGTTCTGACTGATGATGCTTCAAAGGTGCTTTGAGCCTTATCTAAGCGCAACCCAAAAGGACTGAGGAAGTGCCCGTTGGATACTTCGGAAGCAATGGCTATCACGCTGCTGCAACCGGCGTTATGAAAGCAGAGGACACTTGTACAAGTGATCAGGCGTCTTGGCCGGAACGAGTGACGCCGTCCGTACCTCACTTTACGTAGGGGAGCATAGTTTGCACAGACAGGAAAGTACATTTACTAGTACAAATAAAAAGCGTAACTTAACTGTAGTCTACCGGCTGCTCAAATATTGTTCGGACCAGCCCTCGTCCGTGTTTCGGGTGATTGTTTTGAGTCATGTGTCCATAACACGTTCGGCTTGGTAAAGTAATTCTCCAGAGAATATCGGAAAATGACACTGATAACACTCATACTTACCGGTATGGCTAATCTGCTCCTAAAAAATACATATACCTATATACCTTAAACGAAATTATATCGGTTATGAATAGCAAACTGTTGGGGTAAAACTGAGCCGCTATGACGGTTGCGATAGGTGCGATGTTTCCGCATTTCAGTTGCTTTACTCCTAACAAAATCCACTTATTTGAATTGTAAAGTGAAAAGGAAATGTTGCATAAAGCGCCTCAGCTGAAAGATACTTATTCTTAGGTGGCGACAATGATCATATTAATACAAGTTTGAGCAACGCCACAACACTAGCTTGACACACGATTATTCGACATTTCCAGAGTTATCCTCTCGTTCTTTCTTGCTTGATCCGAGTGCTATGGCAAAAGTAGAGCAGGTCTTGTATTTATTTTGAATAATGTAATCATGTTTCAGAAAGAAAGATTTTCGAGTAATGCAGTCGAATTGTTGTCTGGAGCTTGTGATATGGCAGAGTAAAAGTTCCGATAAACCACAGTTGTTGGAATATCCTATATTCCCAAGTTCCGAACTGCATGGCAAACACAACGCTATGTATATTGTTAATGATTGGAAGAATATTACTGATAGTGCCAAAGTTTTAAACCTCTAAATCAACCATATTTTAATGTAAATAGCGCAACAGCACACAAGTAGTATTGCACGACCTATACGCAGAAGAACACAAGAAAACATTTTCGCCTGATTGGGGCTCAGTCGTTTATTAGGGACCGAACCTATGACGGCCAGAGTATGATGTAAACTGGCCAGCAGTTTAAACCACTGAGCTGTGGGGCCGGTAGCTGAGTTAAATTAATTCTAAGGTGCATGGAGTATAACCCGATCTATCTTCCACTGCCACAGAGGTTACTAATGGGGCAGATGAAAGTGACTAGCCACGGAGGCCATGACTTCTTTTCAATACACGCTATCTCCACAAGATTTTAAACTAGAATGGCTGAAATTTTGAAACGAAAATCCGCTTACTCAAGAAAACTATAGTTGCTATGAATAACGAGAAGAATTCCTGAGTTCCAACTGAATCTTTAACATGAAACATCCTGATGATACTCTAAAGTATGGCGGCTTTTACTACTGTGTACCAAACCAGTGTGCTAATAAACTTTCACAGATATGTGTTTCCGCAAATATTTTCATGCTGTTTTGACACGTTACTGACTGCGCAATCTACCCGTTGCCCAATCAAATGTACAGTGAGGTAGCTTAGCTAAGAACATGCGGACCGCAAGCCAAGGTGCCAGTAGGGGTTAAAGCGAAAAAGTCACATTAATGGGAAGGGGTTTAGGGTGCCAGCTACCAAATAACGAGCGATGTGATGTAGCCGGATTTGTAGATTTCGTTTATACACATATCATATCAACAGTAGACCTGTTTCCTTCCACGGCGTGGTTTTAAGGGAAGAGGGCCGTCGATAACTTTCTAATCTCTGAAGAGTATGGACTAGGATACTGGCAGCACGCCCACATCCGACAGGAAAAAGACTTGGGTCTTCAGCCAAAGCCTTCAAATAAATGTACACCCGAAATTCAGTGGACCCAGCTCCTGGTCATTTCCCTGACTCATGCGAATTCGGGTCCTCGATCTTAGCAGAGAGAAGGGCGTAACGCAGCGGTCGCCACGAGGAGGCATCCAGGACATGAGCCCATGGCACAATTGATGCGGCAGTGGTAGAACGTCTGTCAGAATCTAGCCACCACCAGCCTCAGCGCAACGGAAGCTATGAACTAGCATGCTGACTTAAATATTTACACAAGTTGCTTTACAAGTAAACTGACAGAAATAGAACATGGGTTCGATCCTCCTTAGAGGACCGAGGGAATGCGCGCCACTGACGAGCCCCAATAGGGCGAAAAGCGTCTGGCGCTTTTCCGGATTTGACTCGGCTATGTAGCTTGCGAACTGTTGGAATGAAAGACTTATCAGATTTACAACTGAAATCCTGCTACTATTGAGTACCAGAAATAAAACAGGTGAATTTTAACGAAAATGAGACCTAGATGATACGTTAAAAATGAAAGCATCCTTAGTGTTTGTTTTAATTTGTAAATGTGTCTGCAGAACCGAACGCACAACTAGATGACAGGTTTAAATGCTAAGCCCTGAATTTGCTCGATTCAAACTCGTTTATATTACTCGTCGTAACACATGTGCAAGCAAACGCTTGTAACGTAATGGTTTTCGTACCAAGTTCGTTCGTTCATTCTTTAACGCCTCGGAGCTCCATCGTTCCGCTACTGTCCTGTTCCGTTTTGTAATGTTTCCCTATTCCTCCATTATTTCGGTTTGTGTGTTACGTACTGACCATGGGACATGTTTCAGCTGACCGTCGTTCAGCACTTGGAATGTGCTTCACTGAATCTGTTACAATTGTGGGCTGCAAATTGTATTTCATACGGTGTGCTTATTTTGTAATCTTCGTGCTATGTCTCTCATACCATCCGACCTTGATATTTAAAAACTACTGTACTCATTCGAGAACCCTAGCTAGTTTAAACTACGATTTCCTGTTATACCTGGGAGAACCATGGAACCTCTACAGTAGCTCCGCACTTAAATTAATGAAGAATACGAACAGGACTATGAAACATGCGGATGATAATACTAAAATTCCACATGCTGCTTATGTGAATCCTCCATCTTCTAAACTCTGAAATAAATAGCTCAACGCTCTGTATTATCGACAATTCTCTACCACCTTCACATATGAATTGACCAATCAGATAACGGTTCCTAAAGTTAGAGTTACTACATTCAGAAAGAAGATTCTTAACTTTGGCAATATCTATGATCAACTCCCATAATTTTGTGAACTGATAAGAGGATTCGTAAAAATCTCCCTAGACCAATATTGCAAGGTTGGTTCCTTAGTATCTTTAAGCCCGTGTCAATCACACGAAACCCTTACCTAAATCTTAAAACGTCACTAATTTCAACCTGACCCGTGAGCTATATTTTAACAATAGAGCCTATTATTCTAGTAAAATGCGGTATTAATGGACTAAACTTATATGCCAAAGATTGGTGTTGTGGTCACAAAACGAGAAGCTGGCGATAAGCCCTCGCAGGTCTAAGTTAAAATGTTGTCCAGAGTTGACTTTGGATTCCACAGCGTGGATGCTGAAATCGCCACTGATAAGTATGTGGCCGTAACTTTTTTTTATTACCCACCACCGTATGGATAACTAATTGAAGTCCATCTCGGGATCGGTAGAAGGATGGAGGTAAATGACCGCCATCCAGCAAGAGTTGTTGTATCTCAGGTGTAGACAGCACCTAAGGTTATCTTGCACCGTATTGACAGGTTTATCCAAATGCTCATATTGGAGCTCGTTGCGGAGATATTAAACCACTCCAGACCATTCCATAGGTCAGCATTGCCAAACAGCGAACATAACTGGAAGCGCGACCTCGATATCCGTTACCACGGGGCACAACTATGTCTTCGGTATATACATGAGGACGAGCATTTGATCTCTGAAGGAGTCGCAGTGTGAACAAATAATTACTGGGAATTAGTGTACATATAAGATGTATCCATGGACGTTAATTTCATTCAAAAATGATTGTATGTTCATAGCATTTTATGCTGTAGAATGAGAGACAAGTAACTAATCGTCCTTTACGCCGTTTGACGGTGGACAAAAAATAACATCTAATCACGACAGGTTTGCATTCCATTCTCCATTGCTACCCGTCTGGAAACTTGGTCTTATGATTGCTTTAAGACTCAGTTGATTTTGTTTCCTCCATAATATCAGGTCGCTATGATTCTCTGAAAGCTGCTTTTAGTCGTAAAACCGATGGACGTGAGTTGCGCAGCATATGTCAGCTATGCATTAATTGCCTTGCCCCCTTTGGTGACTGAACCACATGTTTTATTATTCTGAGGCTAGTGCCATTGTACTGAGGTGACAGGATTATTCTTGAAACTAACTAAAATATGACATCGCAAGCACAGACAATTTCACAAATGTATCGCTATTCCTCTAGGTCATGATCACGGTCTTCCTCATTGGCAGCTATTAGTACCTTAGGTACGACATAAACAAAAATTGATTCTCCTGCTACTGCCTGCGCGCTTGTCATTTTACTTCAATTCTTTCAGCTGGAATTAGCTTCATGGGACATCGGGAAATATTTATCCCCTGGAAACCCAGGAAACTTTGGGTGAATGAGTGATAGAGCATCGTAATTCTGTCCGGTTTGCTGGATGTGGGTTCGTGATGATGGGTGACTTTGGCGTGGACCGTGCAGCTTTTGCATGTTCCATGGTGCGAGTTGCTATTCGGGAGACCAAATGTACAGGAATCGCATTCTAAAACACATCAGTCAGGAACTGTTGCAGAATACATCAACTGACAGAAAGCCTTGGATTCTGTATGTCAATCGGAATTGTAGGTGTTACTGAAGTTACATTAGTCTAGAACATAGACACGAGAATAAGGGAGGTGAAGCCCTGTATAGTACAACCAATCGCGACGCCTGATGATCGCGTGTGTGCACCGGAATTATTTCACTCGATTTGTGGCAAAGATTTGAGGAGTTGGATAAAGTGAAAACCCTGCTATACTCTCAACTAAAGAAGTAAATGTTAACTCATAGAAAGTTTAATTTCAGAGCGTACACCGTCCTATACTCAGCGCATAAACTATGTAGACCCAGCACTCTGTTATACCGATTTGCTTGGTTTTAGGACGTTGTATTGCAGTTCGAATGGTAATGGCAGGTAAACTAAAAATTTGCTAGTCCTAATTATGACTGACAGTTTACAACTCTCAGCTACACAAACGTTTTTTTACACTGTTGATGTAAACATTATGGTTTGATTCCTCTGCCTGGCGGGCCTTTCTTGAGCTAGTGAGTTGCAAGATGTTCCATACTTTCGGCTTTGTTCGACTGCGGATACTGCTCAGGCCGGCGTTGCAGTCGGAAAGGGCAGGTAAGCACGGAGTAGAGGTCTGTTTCTCTCCTCAGTCCCTGTGATTGGTTAGGCATAGGCACCGTTTTGTAAGGTCACGGATTATGTGATGATTTTAAAGGTAATCCAACAATTCCGATGTAATGCATTGTACCGAAGAATGCAAAGCAGCGATTCCAGTGGTTTTGGGATAGCACAATTTTCGGTTAACTTCATGGCATCAATGATAATTCATATTTCAGCACAGTCACTTCTCAGTCGGACAGGCTTTTACCTGGCCGTTCCGAGCGTCCGAATATCGTCAGCGCTGTGCATATCCGACCGAGTATACATAACCCAAACATTTGAAATTTGTGGTACTTGTATATGTGAGCTTCGGCGACAAAGCCGTCAAAAATTTGCCTTAAAAAACGTTATGGCGATATGAAAAATCCAAAATACGCATCCACTTTTTAAAGCTGATAACTCTGAGTCAAATGATTGTCAGCTCAATGGCATGTAGCAAAATGGTGAGAAATAAACCACAAAAGTGCAGTCGCGGCGCGTCAGTGAGCTGCAAGTATGTACAAGTGCCCACGATCGGACAACGAAAAATGAGCCGTTGTATAATGGTGGGTTCATCACTGAAGCGAAGAAGCGAGTGTCCACCTTTTCAGACAAATTGAAGAAGCTGCGTTTGACCACCAGTAACATGCGCAATTCATTGTAATATTGCCCCTCTGTGTTCCCCAAGGACTTGAATTCGCAGCGTGAAAATATGTTCAGTTCCTTTACTGAGTGTGTGGTGTGTAGCGGCCATAGTGCACCTACACCAATCGCACATAAAAGATTGATATTTGAGCAGTAGACAGACCAAAGCAGACCAAATGGAATACAGTCGGGTACATGCTAAATGCATCCCAGTCGTGAGGAGCATCAATTAATCTCTATACTTTCAGATGTTCTGCAAATTAGCGTAAGCAACCGGCGACGCTCAAGCACTTCGTTGAGGTAGCTAAGGAACAAAACTGACCAGCGTACTATGTCGTGTGGAGTACCACAATTGCAAGGGTTCCAGTCCACCGGTACCAGTGCATTTTACATAATAGGAAAGTCACGGATCTCTTCGTGCTTCTGTAGGAGAGTCTCAGGTTTCTCTGTCGAAATCAATGTGGATTACGTCGACATAAGTATGCTGCGCATTGTTGACAATCATTCACTTAGCAGTGGTTAATAGCTATTGGCTAGTCGAATTCTGATGATTAATGAGCGATGTTTAATAAAGCCGGCTGTGAAGTTGTCAGAAGGTTTTTCTATGTCAGTGATTGCAGTGCGCTAGTTTCACTAACTTCTCTAGGAACTTGGTCGTAACGGAGATGACACACGTTTGTGGATAACTGCCCATCTTGCTTGGGTCAACGTCTTTCAGAATCGACTTCCCCAGCGAGCTTTTGTAACCATTACGTTATGTGCCATAAAACCTCTATCTACTTAGCAGTTCAATCCCGGAAGTTGTGATGATATCCAACAGAGGCTTAAGCATTTAGTCAAAACAGCAGGCTTATTATTATTTAACCTATTGAGGAGATTGGCTAAATGTTTTGTGCTACAACACACGCTGTTGATTTCTGCTAATGCTGCATAACTAGTGCTCCGTGCAGGTGCATTTTCATTTAAGACTCCTGTTACGAAGTGCTCCCCAACGCTTAGACATCCTGTCAGCTAGATTTCATGAGATATTCTTATCTCCAACCGTAGTAAGTCACCAGCAGATCCCAGGTGAAACTGCAGGATTGCGGAAAGCCACAACCCGTTGTTAATTTCTAAGCCATATTAACAGATTATTTCTTGCTGGATTCCTCCTGAAATCTGAATAAGTTCGTGGAAACTACTCTAGCATTCGGTTTACAACCAGCATACTAAATATTTTATCATTTCACAGCTGTATTTCCTCTGTTTAATTTATGATATGTTATTATCGCTTTATGCCCCACAACTGATCCCATATTAATCTCGGATTATTCATGTTTCAGAAATATTCATCGTGGAGGGCCATATAAAAAATTGTCGACAATAAAACTAGTGTGTTATGTGCCGCGTTAATGGTCACAATTCTTATCATGGGCAATCGGTTGAAAACTTTCAGCATCACTGTCAAATGCAACATGATTTCGTACAATTTATATTTAGGAATTTCAGAATTATGATGCGTCCTTGTCGTAGGCTGAATCAGTACGTTGCAAGCGGCTCCGATTTTTTGGAGTAACACGCCAGTCCCAAACGCATCCAGCTTCCAAATATTCCTTGCTTTTCTTTTTTGTTATATTCACTAGCACAAAGTCCTACATCTGCGGGCAGCCCTGTTTCACCTGACATGAATCCTTTAACAATCTGGTATCTTCCAACTGCAGATATCCTTGTGTGATAGTGCCTATGTACTTAAGACACCTGGAAAATAAATTCAAAGTTCAAATGCAGGCCAAATTCCGAGAAGCTCGATGAAATCTTCGCCCTGAAAATCAAGCATGGTTGACCAGAAACCTTTTATTGTCATAATATTCCGCAAGCCTCAGTCCAGTGATTTAAGTCCTCATATGTTCTACAATCACGAGGTCGGGCTTTTACCAAGACCTATTGCTAGATTTCGCGATTTGGGTGAGAGCGGATGGAAAGTGAGGAATTTTACCGGTTTTGGAGCCGTCAACAACAAAATCATAACATACGAAGCAACTTCGTGGACGATGGCAGTCTGCACACCTAAATATCTTTAAAGGTTCGAGGATCCAAGCTGGTTTAGATTTTATCCGGTGGATCGAGGACGGCTCATGCTTGCCCTTATTGAGCTGAAGGGACGAAAAGATATGTGTTAACAACTATCGGTATTCGACCTATTCGGATAGTATCCATGCTTTCAGGAAGCCGGATAAACACATTACGCACAATTCATGCAGACCCAGTTAGTGCTAAGGCGGCCTGCTATTAGCCTTAGCAACATTTCCAGCCTTATGAACTGGTATAATTTACTGTGTCTTTTCGTTGAACTTGGATGACCGGACGTAGGCGAACTAGCACGGAGGACTGAATCCTAAGGTGATTGCGCAAGAAATCGAGCTCGGTGGCTATACATGCTCCCGTTGCGGCACATTATCGACTGCTCACGGGGAGGCCTTGCTTTTCATCCCTACTTCCTGCGCGAAAGCATGGTGAACGTTTATAGAAACAATGTTGGCCTGTGTGACCAGATCTAGTAGCTAATCCACATTAGGCGCGGAGAGCAGCCAGTGGGTGCAGTTCATCACTTGCCACTGAGCCTTTGTTTCGATTAATTGCCTCATCTCCGTGGCCACAAGGGCCGTCCCCATTTTATACTTATTGCTGATTTCAATTATCTTAGAGTATACTGATTTGCAGCCCAACTAATGTCCCGACATTTTGAGGTCGAAGCACAGTTGGTGGACTTGGAACTTGATAGTGAAAGACGGCAACCCATGCGAATTGACACAAATAAAAACGTGTTGAATTCCATCGTGCCTAGACTTAACGTTAACAGTTTCTGAACAAGATGCGTATGATGTGCTGATCCTAAAGCACTTTGCAGCAAGCGACCACCCTGTGCTCATAGCCAGCATGGATCGATCTTAGCAGTATTCCAGTCTGCTGGAGTGAGATCACAACTACTAGGAAAGTGACGTCGACGGACTTACTCGAGGTACTAGACAAGTGGATAAGTCTCCGTCTTGAGTTGCGATTGGAAAATCTTTTGGTCTGTTGTAAGAGAGGGAGAAGCATTTTGGTGTTCTAGGTTTTACCCATGAAGTGTCAAATTTTGATTCAGTCCATGGTTAATAGCGAAATTACTTTACGGCTGCTTCGATTGTAAGAAAAATACCTCCTCTCTAACTCTCCTTGCTAATACGAGGCGTACAAGAGGCAGGAAAATAAACGCAACAGTACAAGAAAAACTAACTTTGACAGTTGGAGGAATAGCACTCAAAGGTCTCAAAGGCAGCTCTGGAAAGAAGGTTTGCTTACGACAAAAGGCGCCTGAACCCTGCAAGTGGTATCCTAGTGCTAGAGGTCTCGGATAGCTTCAAGTCTGTGTCCGCTTTGGTGGTGCACTTCTACTCCGTGTTGGCCTGTGATCTGGTGTCCTCACCGAGTTCAACGCGCACCGCGCTTACCAAAATCAGCACTTTGGTTTGCGTTGTACAGGTGCATCAGCTACTGGCCAAAGTTGATGTCATAAAAACGCAATGGCCATGACAGACTGCATAAATACGCAAGTCCCTGTGGCCATCATTTCGCCTGCCGTGACTTAGTTATTTAAGTGGTCAATGACCAAAGGCTATTTACCGAGAAAATATGGATGCTCAGTGTGAAAGCTGCGTTAGAAAGGTGGTAATTCCAGTAAGGTGAATAACTACAAGTCAAGTTGCCTGATACCTATTAGGATCAAGGTAGATGGAAACACCTATAATTTAGCTTTATTACAGCTGTCCCAATCAAAAGAACTACTGATGCCAACACGAGTTGGCTTCCCTTCACTCCGTACCATCCACTTTATTCGGAAGTGGTACAAATTTATTATCTAAATGACTAGTTTCTCTCCAGTAGTTGCGTACCCGAAGACATGGTGCTGGGGCTCCCAATATTCGTAATCATCAGCAATGATCTACTCCAGCTTCCTTGTTTGTCGTGTGCTATGTTTGAGATCTACCTGAGGATGTAGCGAGTAATAAGTGCCATAGACGACTGCAGCCTTCTTACTTACGACCTAAATCGCCTCTCCATGCGGTTTGCTACTTTCACCTTCCTTGTCAAGCCAGGTAATTCAGTATTCATGCACTTGAGTAGGGATAGTGCGTATCCAACTTACACCGGTGACGTCCAGCGATTATATCTTACGCCATCCGCCAAGGACTTGTGTGTACTTTGAAGTCCGTGCACTACAGGTATGGGCTATTTTATGGTGAACAGCGCAAGCTTCTGTACTTGGTCTGAAGATGTGGCCACTCGCCTCTTCTCCTCCATCATGAGACCTATATTCTTGTACGGCCCGCCCGCCCACTATGCAATCACCCTTGATGAGACAAAGGAGAATGAATGAGTCCAGCAGGTCGCCACGCGGCGCATTCCGGGTTTTAATGCATTGCCGAACGATGGTCGGTGCGAGAAACTACACGCTATTCTATGGTCGAGTGCGAGTTGATCTCTTTTTGACCTACCGCCTAGTACATCGTGGTGACATCCTCATGTTACGGCCGCTGTTTCATTTACGAACTCCATACAGCAAGTGCAATCATCGGCACAAGTTGGTGGTGCCAGATATAAAGCGACTTCTCCAACCCTACGTTTTAAAAGGAAAATGCAAATTTCTGGAACAGTCTACTAGAGAAAGTCGTGGGGGCGCATTCTATACGGCAGTTTAAAATGTTGTTGGATTTACTTTCACCAACATTCTTTACTAAGTACAACTGAAAACTAGAAATAACACGTTACGTTGCAAGCCCACTGTTACTGTAGCCGGTACCTGTTCTGAGTTACGAGTCAAGGAATGGTCCGATGTCCTTTGACCACTGGTTGATTTGGCTTCTTTGAGTAGGCCTGGAATTTAGATCAGTTATACTGCCGTTGTACTGAAGGAGTCGTTGGCCAATGCCGATATTTTATTTCTATCGCATCTAGACTGCAAGGTGAATAATGCAACAGTCACTGCTCTGAACCAATTGCAAGACGCGTTGGTTTTCCTTTTATTTCAGCTTGATTCATCCCGTCTTTGTGGGCCAATTACGAACGAAGTACCTTGATCACAAATCGCAATTGGTACACTTGGTTGAAACTGCGTGCAGTGGGTCTCTAGTTGCATGTCAGTAGGTCAACTGAGTGACAACTAAACACAAGTCGCGCGCAATGACCAATAAACACGCAATTTTAGTTTTTGATTTTGGAAGCCGGTTGTCTGTGGTGCTTCTTCAATTGACCAATCTCTGAGGGTATATGAAGGCTCGAAAGAGATTAATATCGGCATCTTTCAACCACCGGCCCCGTTGTCGTTCTTTAGGTTTGGCAACGTTTGCAGTGGACGACACCATTTAGTATGTCCCCATTTTCATGCACATATCCGAGTGTTGTATCATTGGACTGTAAATGTCTTCCTGCAGGCGCAGAGCCAGTCTAAATTACATTCTTCGGGGCATTTTCTCATTATACCCGGCCTACTTTTATTTTATTTCAGGAAGATGAATTTCGGAATTTGGCTGTGTCTCATCTTCATTGTCGGTAAGACAGACTTCTCTTATGTACTCTTCTTGTTTCCATTAAAAACCACCGTTCTACCGCGTTTTCTTAGACATCACGTATAAATTTTGCACACTGTTAGCCTTGTTGTAAATGATTTATGTTAAGGATTTACTCAAACAAAATGCCGTAGGTAAGGACGGTCTAAAACTTCTGGGGCCATATTTCCCCAAATTAGTACTGTATCTATTCAGGCAAACGATGTGAATGTAAACGAGGAGCTTGCGACCTAACAAGTTGCCTGTCAGCTGTTTAACGCTTTCTCTCTCAGTTAGAAATACGCAGGTCCGTGGCAATTTGTGTTAGAAGACTCGTACTCTGTGTGAGGACATTGCGCACAGCATGAGACAGCTAGACGTTCACTGCAAATAGAGGGAAGTGCTTTCCTGTATATGTGGTGACTGCCTGGCTGATCCTGGATGCGACGAATCTGCTCAAATACATACTAAGCCCCCTAAAATTTAGTAATGCTACTAGCATTTGCGTCACGTGCGCAATCTGAAACAGTACATGCATTTAATTTTGAAGTCAACAGAGAGATGGTGAGTGTGACTGAAAGTGTCATCGTCCTCTACCTGAACTGAAGCCTATTGGATTTACATAAAACAAGTAATAACTTCGTTCATGTGTTCTCTTATTATAGCTGCACGAGCAAGATTGCAAAAGCGCATATTTGGTGGCATCGTGTTGCCCAACTCAAAGTACACTTGGCTAGTCAGGATTACCAAATGGGAACCGGACCCGAGAATTTGTACAGGTGTACTGATCTACAGGAAATATGTTTTAACCACGGCCAGTTGTTTGGGGACAAATGTCGACGAACTATTTCGGTAAGTAGCTCATCACAGAAGTGCTGTTTAACTGCTTTCTGCTGTGCATTTTGGGTTCCCTCTTGGTAAGAAATCTTCATGAGAAAAGTGGTACCACGGGATCTTTTAGCGTCTCCTGAGAATTTGAGCACATTGGGCTTTTCATTTTAAGGGAAGAAAAGCTACAGACCTCATTAGATTTTTCCTTGCTTCGTCCATTTTTTAGGTAAAGGTAACGATCCGAATGTTTATTCTAATACCATTGTCTCATACTGAGTTTCGGTATCCCGCTGACGGCAATGGGACGTTTATATCCATCTGTCTCTCCGCAGATACCTAACACCTAAGTGCGGCCTCATGTAGAATATGCAATGCAGACCTGGCTGCTCTAGACCAAAATCGATACCGTAGTTCTCACGGAATAGTGACACAACGCACAGCAATCTTTTTTCTACCATACTATCAACCAAAGCTGCAAAGCTTCATTTTACGACAGTTACTAAAGTCACCTACCTGGTGGCTTAATAGCTATCTACAAGATACTGAGGAACACTAACCAAATTTTGAACAAACATATGGACTCTAGCATAACCCATCTACATTAAGAATTGTAGCCGGTGTGATTCGATATAGGATACAGCCTTTAAATGGCGCAACGACAAGCATTAAGTTACAAAATGCAAACGCGCTGCTTCTCGCATAACTCTTGCATACACTATAGTGACACTGCCAAAAGTATCTTCATTGTATCACCATAGTTTCCTTTCACTGTTTTTGTCTTGATTATTCCCACCGTGAAAATAGACTGTTTAAGCATTCAATTTTATATCCGCAATACAGGGACTATCCAAGGTACCAAATGTTCTGTAGCATAGCCTGACAACATTGTTGATCGACGATTGCTTTCGGCTCAGTATAAAATATTCAACGACTGAGCTACTTTATTTTTGATCATATTCGAGGAACTGTGTGGATTATTACGCTATTTGAGGGTACACAGTCCGTGTGTATACGAATGAAATATCCACCTTTGCCGTAATATATAATACACAGCCTAAGAGCACCGTATGCTCGCGCAGAGCCGTAAGCTGTAATACAGCCTGTCGGGAAAATTTGAGATATCATAACCTGTGGTCTACTGTGTGCTATTAATTTCTTCGGTGTTAATGAGCCGATGATTTAGATACATGTCAGCTGTTTGTTTTATCAAACTTTACTTTTGCGTGTTCAGGTCCATGATGTCACCGACGTACATCGATATGGGAACGCCTGACAGAGAATTTATGGTAAGCAGTTGCGGTAGTAAAACCGTAGTTTCAAGATGCAGCTTCATTATGTTATCACACGAAAGCTGTAGGGACTTCTTGTGATAGCGTCCGACATCATGAATATATATGGTACTTGTTCTTCTTGATGTCGGCTTCCCAGTCTGTGTATTATCATAACTCTTGGTTGTGTATACGAATCACTGTGCAAATCACTGTTACAGAATTCCCTGTGGCCAGGATTCGCTACCTCGCACAAATCCAACTTTGTAGGTTGATTACTCAATGCAGACCAAGTGAAGGCATTGTTGACCAGAATGACACTCATAAGTGGTGAGATTAATACCTATCCTGATTATCAACGTATACAAGCGTAAAGGTGAACTGTGCGCGTACTAAAAGAGAAGGCAACAATGGATAAAATACGACAGATATTTGAGGGCTGCTTTTGACAAAGGCCGATTCACGGAAATTCAATAAAATATGAACAGTAATAACAACAATAGAGGCCCCATCAACTTAGAATTAAGGCACGTTCTTTATCTAAGGTAGTTGAGGACGAATACTTAATTGTTAGTACCACTAATAAGCCTTGTAATCGACTTCGCAGCTAATCTGTCTTTAAGGCACTGAGTAACAAGTGGAGTGGTCTCTGCGGAAACTTGTGAATTTGTGGTTGGGTAGGTTCTCGTCACTGCAGCGGAAAGCCTTCTATTCAGTAGATCGAATGCAATAACATCATTAAACGGAACCATGAGAAACACATCCCTTTTTAAAGCTATGACGGCATGCTTACTGTGTTCACTAACAACAGCGTGTTATTTTATAAAAGATGAGGGATAACCGTTTGAGAGCAGCGTTTTAAAAACGCTTTCTTTCTCCTCTGCTAACGTCTCCGGGCTGCAGATTTTAGAAGCTCGACAATACATGCAGCAAACTAAGTTATGTTTACACCTCAGATTCACGAAACACAGAAACTGCTTGTATTGTCTAACCCACGAATCCTTCCCGAAGGCGCTTCTCTCAATAGAACCGTCTTCCCGTCTCACCAAATGACATCCAGGCACGACAGGTTTCCGTCATTTCGATTATATTAATGAACCTCAATGCTGAGTGTGCACCGTTGGGTTGCTCGAGTAAACCAAATCAGCGCTTGCACGAAAGAGAACGAACCTCTCCTCCATCTACTTGCAGAAGGAAACCAATGAAGTCATAACAGGTCGGACAGGACAACATTCACGCTTTGCAAGAAAGACACTGGGGAGAAGAAGTCCTAAAGCGCGAACCCATAACAACTCCGTCAATCTGACAAAAAGCCGCTAAAATCTGACATAAAACAAGAACTGACTGTTGCAGGTGCTTCGCAGAACTAGTCCCTTCAATTTCGTCAAGATAATGCCAACATCTATTTGTCTTTCGGTTATGTATTCGCAAAGAAATTTGACGTACGCAAGCAATTGGACTTCAGTGAAAAGTGATACCCACCAAATGAGAGCATAACTTTGCCGTCTACATTCATGTATTTGACTTTTCCAACAAATTCAAATTTATTATTAGGGGTCTTATCTGGTATCCGTAGCAATTGTCACATCGTGACTCAATCAGATAGCCATCATACGCCCGGAAAAGCAATGTATGCGCGCTGTATCCCTTCGGGAATCGTCAGCAGTACGCATTCCATCGGACCCCGGTAGGGCTCGAACCCCAACTACAATGTTGTCAGTTCGTGCGCTCCGGGGGGGAGAGGCAACAATCGCTGTGAATAAGTTACTAAGGGTGATATAGCGCCCCTCACTCTCCATTGACTTGCACGTTACTGCAGTTCAGAGAAAAGGGTAGCCCCCTCAACAAGCCACGAAATTACCAAACTTAAACCAGTTAATTAACCAATAGCATTATAACCTATTTTATCTGCATATTGATTAAAGCGTAATAGTAGAAGATTTTATGGTGTCGGTAGTTATTTGTCACTTGATGAGGTGGCTACCCTGTCCTCTGAACGACAGTAACGTACAAGCCAGTGGATAGTGAGCGATGCTTTATCACATCTAGTAACTTACTCACGATAGTCATTACCGTCCGCGTAGCTCAGTGGGCTTAATTACGGACTGACAACAGTCGAGGTGCGGTGCCCGATGGAATGCGCACTGCTGACGATTCCCGAACTGATGAAACGCGTGTTCAGTGCATTTCCGAATGTGTGATGGTAATCTAAGTGGGTCTAGGTGTGACGAATTTCTAACGATAAATATCAAATGCATCCTTTTGAGAGTGTATGGATAATTCATGACGTTCTACTTCCAGAAAAATTGACAAGCCATTTTGCAAGAGTGGAAAGCGGAAGCCGAATTACCATTCATAGGACCTAAAGGGACGGATGGTTTGTGTACTTTAGGTAGACCAAGAAGCCGAAGTGCTAAAAGTCTACATTAGTTGCTCGACGAGATAAAGGGTCATTTATCGCATGCAGCTGTTTTAATTCCTCCAAGCCGTTCATATTTTCGTTTCATCTTCTGCAGTCATGTCTTCACCACTGTATCACCCATGAATTTGCTCTAGTCTTATAAAATAATCGGAAGTTTCCTGACACTAGGTTCTGTCCAAAAACATTCATCCCGATCCTTTATCTGGTCAATAGCTTGAACCTCGTTAGCTAACAAACTGTACGATCGATCCAATATTTCAGTCCATAATTCAAAGTCCAATGGAAAGTAACTGTAATTTGTGCTGTGGTGAGTACCAAACCACAAAGCAACTGAAGGTTAGAATAACACATCAAACTGAGTAATAGTGGTCAGGCCGATGACAACTGAGTGCGTTCCGAATGAAGTACCTCACAGCCCATTTTCTATTCTGTGTATCTTCATTCTACGCAATTGCACCATACAAGCTGACCATGAAAATGAATTGCTATTGCGCAGTGGAAATTGAGATAAAAGACAGTTAACTGGCGCCGTCCTCACCAAATGAACACTGAAACATCGGGTTGGGCTTCAATCGCAGCCAGGCTCATTTGTTTGCTAACGTTCTGTCAATAGTTGACGTGCTACAGTTAATAAGCAATCGGATGGATTCGTTCATGAACACGGCTGTGTCCGCTGAATCCGAGTAGTCTCCATCAAACCCTAGGCTGTTCTGAATGGAAATTTCAGCTGTTATTAACGGCATTCCACCCAGACTGGTATTCTGCTGGTATATTCGTAAGGTTGTGAAGCGCCATTAAAAAACCAATGAGAAAATCACACTAGCGCAAGAACAAGGCATACAACCAGAACACACCCAAGTACGTGCTGTACAATCTAAGAGTGATGTGCAGTAATTTTCACTTGGCTACTGCAACAGGACTTTGTTGCAATTGTGCTATCGATTAAGCATATTCCAGATGTGGTATCTTGCCTAGAGATTACATAGATGATTTGATGGCTCATAGGCATTTCGACACTTGCATGAACTTTTCTGCAAAGTACCTAAGTAAACACTTCCATCCGATACATACTGCTCCCAAGCACATTATCTCTCTCTCACGCGCGTTCAAACTATAGCGATATATCAGCTTGCACTTATTCCTTTCGTAACAAAATATTCTCCTATATGTCACGTTTCTATTCGACCCTACGAAAGCCATAATTGCCTTGCGCCCGCAGCTCCTTAAAGGACATCTACGTACTGCTGTCTGTTCAAATCTTCAATCTGTATTTTTCTATTTTTAACTGGTCCCATACATACAGTGTATGCAAAGTGATAGGGTAAATGCTAAGAATGCACACACTGAAGTGGATCAAGCCTATTTTGACTTGACTTGACATGAACAGTATCGCCCAGTTAGCCTGACAAATCAGCTTTCGACGTTCAGTTTGAATGACCAGTATTATTGGATGTTGCTGACGAAACTTTCATTATGATTATTTTCCTACGTTTCAGGAGGCAGCTGGCGGTGTGTTTATTTTTTCGAAAGAAAAATATGTTGCTGGTTTGTTAGCCCAACGTGCGGCGAACTATGGTCCGCTAATTTTTACTCGTCTGTCATATTACCACAAGTGGATTGTGGAAAATTTCGTTACTCATATATAGTAGCCTACATACTGTATGGCGATATAAACATTAGCGCATTACATTCGCTAACTTTTATCGTGTAGTGGCCCAATGGTATTTGGTCTACCCCTATGTAACACTGTCAAAGGTTGCACCAAGCTCCAAAATGCGGATTGGTCTTAGTAAAAGCAAAGTGAAATCTTGCGTTGTCTAAACTAATTGAATTGACAAGCAATTACGCTATAGTAATTCGAGCTTATGCACAGAGTAGACAATCGCTCATTACGTAACGAAGTATCCTCACACATGTCGTTAATACAAATTAGACATAATGTACCCATTGGTAAAACTTGCTGCATGTTATAGCAGCAATGAGGTTGGAATGGGGAATAACATGCAATCAAATCCTTAAAGGAAACTGAATGTGCGCATTATTCAAATGAATGTTTTTGTATTGTCCCCCATACTTTTACTGGGGTCCACAAGATAATGCCACGTGCAGGAAAACAACACGCTAAATTTAGGACGTATAAAAGAACAGCAGTGTGCTTTTAATAAACCATAATGTAGGGGCGAACAGATTGGCTTAAAACTTTGGAGTAAATGTCGGCCCTTGCCTAAAATACCCAGTAACGACAAAATCAACCAGAGACTCTGTGGTCAACCCACTATATTTGTATATAAGCATATTGAAGGGCACATTCAAAGTGAAAGTTGAGCAATTTAGTTACTGAGAAAGGAAACGGGCTGTCTCAACTTCATAACTTAAAGTACATTGTGCTGAAAACATTTTAAGTCTCTGGGTACAAAAGGACAATCTTCGCACCTTGTGGAATGTTTCAAATAGGTGTTTTGATAGTGATAGAGTAGGCGCTAACTAAACACCCCGTTGCCTAACAGTGGATGAACCGTGTCTTGTGATCGCTCACCATTTTGCAGCGATAATTATTTGCCATAGTCGTATAATTGTCAGGGCGGAGGGAAGAGAAATTTACATTGCAGCATTCTAAAACTTTAAGAATGAGGAATCGGAATGATGACAACGAATAAAGATCACCCGAGCCGTTTTAGAGAGCTGCTGATGATTATACCGTTGGAACGATGCTGCCACGAACTACGTCGTTATGTTACTTACAAACAATAAATTGGGGAGGAAACTGGAGCATTTCGATGCAAAGAATGGCAAAGGGGTCAGGATGGCTCCTTATCCAATGCTCCAATCATTAAGAAAATTGGTGACTTAACACTTTGCCGGGTATAAATGAGAGCAATTTACAGAGTGATTGCTCATCAAAACCCGCTGCTAGTTGCACACCATTCGCAGACAGCTTATTACGCAGCATTGATCTGTTAACGCTACACAAAGGATTGCAGTATTCAAGGCAGATTAACCTCACAGTTTTGCATTTCGCACCCAATTCAGATTCTTTTGTTTGAATAACGTACGCTACGACATTCAAGGTGAAACGTCTGTGTCTGGGCAAACTGCGATACGTCCACTGTTGGAGAGTGTATTGATATTCAAGGCACAATTAGTCTCCGGAAGACTAGGCATGGTGGACGTGCGGGCGATGGAAAGGACCTCCAAGTATCCGTTTCGCATTGGAGTTATCCTGACAGATCACCAAATGTCGGGAATACTTCTACCGTGTAGGTACAATTAAATATCTGTCAACAACGTGGTGAGGTCATCAGTATACCAAATTATGACAATCCATGGAACATAGATTTCGCTAGCCTACCTTGAGTTCAACTTCCTGTGTTCACTGTAGACTTCAAAGTGTTGTTCTGAAAATTTGAGTCATAACTAGAGAACGAAGCCAAAGAGCGCGAAGATGAGGAGAATTTTCCACGTGGTTAAGAAAAGAACTCAGAATAGGGTTACCCCGCTCCACGGAACCATGCTGCTTAATGAAGCTTTTACCGCATATCTGCTTTCTAAGTCAACACGTGTCTATGTACTTATGGTTGCATAAAGCGGCTTCAACTTATGAAATATTCAATCATAAAATTGGCATGGGCAGTCGCTTTATATCTATAGACCTGTTCATTTTTCATATAAGTTGTTCGAGTAATGCTGAGGAATATATATACTCGTAATTAGATGGCTTCGACCAAATAGCACCGAGCAAAGCCAAAGTTAAGATAATAAGTGATGGGTTCATACTGAACAGACAGGTCTTCCTTGGGAAAAGCTGGAAAACACATAGTTGACAGTGTTGCTTGGAATCTGTAGGACTAGTCTATGCTAGTCCGTGAGTGTCCTTGCTCTGGTGCGGATACCAGAAAACCAGAAGATCGGACACAGCGGATTGTATTGGAGAAAGGCTACAACAGAACGAAAAAACGGATGAAGCGACAAAATCATACCTCAGTGTCGGAACTCACCGTGGACTACAGTGATGAGCCGCATGTAGGTAAAAATGGCCGTTGGGTTGGTCTTAAAATAAAAACCAATATTGTACGATTGAGTAAAATACTGTACATAAGCTAAGAATTACCTCTTAGTTGCTACAATTCTCGCAATGTTGGTGCTGATGGGTCTTTCACTTCACACTTTTGAAAGTCATAGTTTCCGATGAAACGGGATAGGTCCTGCCATAAACGAAAGCGCATGCCTTTAAGATACAATGACGAGGGCCATCAAGAGGGGCAAGCTTTTGCGTAAAAATCAGCTAGGTATGGTTTATCAAGGCAACATTTGCTTGCTGTTCTGATCTGGTCATAAAGACCAATATGTTAATTTAACTAAATGCTTTGACGAGCCTGGTACTGATTATGTTTAAGTCCGCAGTGATGATACTGACCAATCTGTAAAGATTTCTCGGTAACCTGCTAAACAGTTCATATACAAAATTTTCAATCTCTGGTGTCGGTGTGTCCTTAGTGATGTAAACGTTACCAATTACCAAAGAAATGAAAACAATAATAGCTTTGGCTTAACCTAAATCAGATTACAGCTGATTAGGACGGTTGATTATAGGAAATATATGGATGCAGATGCACATATGCGCTAAGTTATGAAGGTGAAGAGACTCTGGATGATTCCGAGGCATTACTCGGATCTGCTGAAGACATAATCATCAGAGTGAGTAACATCAGAATGCAACAAACTTTCTAAGAAAGAAAATGGCTGTATTCGAATATACATTTTGCTACACCACAGCAATAGGTCTTAAGATTTTCCTAAGGTTTCACAAATAATGCTGGATAGTATCAGCAGTATTCCTATTTGACAACTAAGTTGCCAGCCAACTCCGTGTTTTCTTAAAGTTCTGATTCGGTTAATTTCATTTCCGATCTTGTAGGCGTATTTAATGATATGCGGATGAACAGCATATCCAAGACAGCTTTCAAATTATTGACAGAATTGCAAAACACCGAAGGCAACCCAGTAATCTAGATTAACAAAATGGTAAAAATGTTTTGTGTATTAGATAACTCCGCAGTAGCTAGAGGAAAAATGAGTTTCCAAAAAGGAAATAAACAACAAATTTGATAGTCACGCCGCGTTATCCGGATAAGATTGTGGAGCTCATAGGATAGTAAAACAACCAGTAGTATCTGGTGTAACCAGTCACACTGCCTATCCGATATCTTGTGAGGCATATTTTAGCACAGACCACTGTGACAAAGGAGCTTGATGGGTGCTGACGACCAGCTGAATAAAGGTGTTTTTAAGTATGTCAGTCATTCATGGAGATGGTACATTTGCAGCATTTTGCAATGTACTTTAAAGCAACATCATAAAACATGTAAAATTGGAGGAACCTTGGCATATGACTGCCTGTACAGTCTGGCCATCCGTCGCCTTGATAAAAAAATCACTAATGTCAGTACATATGGACGCGTAATGCCATCAGTTCGATCTGGGGAACGTCAAGATACTTGGATGAGCAAAGCACCGCAGAGAGGTTGAGTTCATCTTGGAGTGGCATTAGGGCCAGAACTCAATTAACAAGCATGTAAAACTAGAAAGAATCTACGTAGCTCTTCAAGTAAGGTCGAAAAAGTAACTAACGGGTCTGCAGGGCGTAGATATGACCAGTTGACAGACCCACTTGAGCCAGTCAAAGACACCTTCAAAGTAGGAGACGATCAATAGTCACGAATTTGGCAATAGCATACAAGAATCTGCAAATCAGACTTCTGTGGCCCCACTAGGTGTTACCTAGTTTAGCAACGAAACGTCTGCAAAATAATTGCCTTGGTCGGAGAACACAATTCTCTCACATGGAAAATTACGCAACTAAACAATTGGCATCACGAGTCATAGTCTCATTCAAATAAACGATCCTGAATCCGCAGCAGCTTGAAGGTACAGTGTTGAAGACTAGTGTTGAAGACGTAGGTGTTTCAACCGACAAACGCCTTCTGATAACTTCGTGGGTTATGATCAGTATCTCATCGTCCATTTTTAAAAAGCAACGAACGCCTTGGTGCCCTTAAAATTGTCTAGCAAAAGCAAATGTCAAAAAGCTCAGTGGAAACTGATAAAACTTTAGCAGATAAAGTATGAGCGATTTGCTGGTGCATAAGCAACGGACGAGCTAAAGATACCGTCACCACCTGATGCGTTCAGAAAACAAGAAAGGTATGGGAGCTCCTCAGCATCATTTACAAGACCAGGAAATTCATTGTCAGAGATCCTCATGATAAAGAAGCATAGTGGAATCCATAAAACTTGTCGGATTTTTTTCAATTTAGCCCCGTATTTTAACGGTAGCATTAGTTGGAAGTAAAAAATCCCGAAAAGTAAGAGTCACAAATCATTTATGGAAGGTTGACTATTAGGGTCTTGAGAATGAAACAAGCAAACAAGAATTTCTAGATAGCAAATAGACCATGCTATCCAGTGAGACAGATTGGCATGGAAAAGTTTACTAATCTTTAAGGAGGTTACCCGACACGTGGGTTAAAAATATTGCAAAGCGCTGCAACTTGCAATGCAATAATGCATGCGCCTAACTTAAAGGTATTTTCTGACTCAACTAAAGTTAAGTATACAAGTAGTAGTCCTGCTATATCTGGCAATGGAATAAAAAATTGTAAAAAGTCAACCGAGCGCTATAACCTTGCGACCGGGTAATACAAACTTTAACCCATTTTTATAATGTGATGCATAGACTAAGAAGAACCCTAAAATAGGGGCAAATACTGTGAAACGTGCTGAAAACCTCGAAAGGAGGGACGACATGAAAGGCGTTACAAATGCACGTTTTATTCTGGTTGGTGTATAATATTCCATCGCAATAAGAATGGACCTTACAGTGGTGACATGGTTTACGTGCTTCAGTGATCCATTGAGCTACGCTTGATGGTGCAGTTTTGCACTTTTAAAGTCACTCATACCAGGATGGTCAATGGTTAGAGGCTAGACAAAGTCAGACTCCTAGTCCTCCAGGTTAGGGCATGAAATGTGGGTGAATTCTTATTCCTTAAAACTGATTTTTCAACGCCTTGCGGTCAGATTTTGAACCGAAAGCGTTGATTGAGAACCCCAGTATTTCGCCTGTCGAGGCAGGAACAACCTGAGAGTATCCTGCCCAAGGAATACTATGAAAATTTCGTCAATCAATTACAAGATGCTCTGGCCACCGAAGGGGATAAATAATGGTGTGATATATTTAGCATCGAGCAGTGTATAGGTGTTTACATGCTATTTAACAAACGTTCCCGTATTCATATTCCCAAACAAAGTTAATCATACTTATCGTCTCGTTCCAGCTTCAATTGTAGCAATTTTGTTTCCAAAACCCCAATTTTCGGCCCAATCTTACCTTGATTGTAGTCCCTTAAAAGCTACAGGCAGGCTAATAGTATATCTCAAGCAGCAACCTTGCATGTTTCATCAAAGACCACCTGAAGAAAACCCGACACCTTTATTTTAAATTGATCCCGTCCAATCAGCAACCATGTAGGAGCGCAAGCTTCCATGAGACTGGACGTAGGATGTCATAGTTGTTTCTCTTCCCCCTTTTTCAGGCCGCAGGTGAAGTGGGGACTCCACTGTAAACTGCATCGTCTGATGTCCAATCCTGCGAGTATATTTCTCCAAACCCATTATCCAAAGCATACGATAACCTGACTCCCATACAAATGCGGACTTTAAGGTAAACCACTAAAGGAGGATAGTGTGAGTGCAACAAGCGCTGACCTCATCAGTGTAGGACAAAGCTGGTCATAAAGTGCACACACACAGCAGTCAAGTTATGATTAGGCGAAGTGATGAAATTCTTGCCATTCGTTCATCGGATCACTGACTGGACGATGGATCACGATCATAACCGCCCTCACCAAGTTACCCTCAATCTGAATCATGTTACGTGCCTGTAAATCTGCGAGTGCTTACCATTCTTCCATGTGATGGGTGGGGGTGAGCAAAGTTGCGAAAACTGGGGAAGTTGGCAACGCCAAAAAGACAGGGTTGCCTCTCATCACCCGGATAACAATTCTACTTGTGTGGTTATTGGTGAAGTAACCAAAAGCTGCGATCTAAGAATTCGTAAATTCGCCCAAAAATGTTGCGACGCCAGATATGCTGTCTATAGGACTTTGAAGGAAAGGAAATTCCGGAATTGCAGCGCCTTCCAAGTGCAGGTTTTAAACTCATGTGATTCTGAGAAACGGCTCAATTTTGGTCGTACAATTTTGTCTGCCATAAACATGCATTCATTTCTTTTAAACGACGAAGCTGTTTTCCGGTTGCACAGTGCGGAGAAGCAACAATTTTGGGCAGAGAGTAATTCACGTTGATGCAGCGCTTCACGTAGGCAACATGGCGCAATGCTCAAGGTATGGACAGTGTTAGCTGAACAAAGAATCGTGGAATCATTTTTGTTTTCGGGTAATGCGATCGGTAGGTTGTTGTTTCGCAGTACAAATGCCTTACGCCTTCTAGTATTCTCGTACAAGTAATTGCTGAAATATAGTGACAATCCGAAACTAGAAGCCACTGATTTATTAAGTACCGTTTGGTTGCAACAAGGTAACGCACCTGCACACTACGCACGGACGGTGCAGGCTTTTCTCAACCAGACCTTTGCTTGCCGTTGAATTGGGCAGGGAGATATATACATTGGCATGCACAAGACAACAGTGGCTAGTGTCCGAAGGTCATGACTTCATCTCACGCTACATCCAAACCATATGAAAATAGTACAGCCAACATTTTATATTACTAAACATTGTAACTAAAAGCTTCCTACACATTAGTAAGCAGAGTTATTGACCGTATGTGGTGTGCTAAGTTGATCTAGCACATGTAGCAGAGAATATGTAGTCTAGATAGGTAGGCTGAGAATATATATGTCCAGCGGCATAACTGTTTGTTGCATCAAACAGCGCCTGAAGGGAAAAACGCCACGTTCTCTCTAAACTGAACCCGTGCAATCGGCACCCTGTGTAGGAGCCCAAGCCTCCATGAAGCAGCGCCTAGGCTGTCACAGTTGTCTCTCTGCCCCATTTGTCAGGCCGCAGGTGAAGTGCAGACTCGACTGCAAACTGCATCGTCTGACGGCCACTGTGGCGCAGAGACTCAGCCGAACTCATTAACCAAAGCATACGATAACCTGACTCCGATACAAATGCGAACTGAATGGTAAACGGCTAACGGAAGACAGTGTGAGGGCAACCAGCGCTGACATAACCAGTGTAGGGCGTGGCTGGTCACAAAATCACACACACACACACACACACTGCAGTCAGGCTATGACTAGGCGAAGTGATGAAATTCTTGCCATTCGTTTATCGGATCACTGGCTAGACGATGGATCACGGGCATATACCGCCAAGTTACCCTCAACCCGAATCGTGTTACTTGCCTGTTACTCAGCGAGTGATTATTTTTCATCTGTATGATCGTCTGTATGATCTGTATGGTCGATAATACAACACTATCCACAGTGCCAAGCTGCCCACCAACAGAGGGTACGTTCGTAGGCTAGTGAGAAAATATGGGAAAACTGGGAGCGTTCGCGGCGCCAAAAGAACAGGGCTGACTCGCATCACCCGGATAACTATTCTGCTTGTGTGATTACTCGTGTGGCATCCAGAAGCTGTGATCCGAGAATTCGTAAATTCGCCTAGTATTTCGGAACCACCAAACAAGCTGTCTATAGGATTTTGAAGGAAAGGAAATTCCGGAATTGCAGCGCCTTCCAAGTGCAGGTTTATGCCGTGATTCGGAGAAGCGGCTGCATTTTGGCCGCAGGTTTTTGAATTCCATGGACATCCATTCACTTCTTTTAAACAACGAAGCTGTTTTCCGGTTGCACAGTGCGGAGAAGCAACAATTTTGGGCAACCAGTAATCCATGTCGATGTAGCACTTCACGTATACAACATGGCGCAATGCTCACGGTATGGACAGCGTTAACTGGACAAAGAATCGTGGGACCATTTTTGTTTTCCGGTAATGTGACCGATAGGTTGTTGTTTCGCAGTACAAATGTCTTACGCCTTCTAGCTTTCTCGTACAAGGAATTACTGAAATATAGTGTCAATCCGGAACTGGAAGCCTCTGGGTTATTAAGTACCGTTTGGTTGCAACAAGGTGATGCATCTGCACACTATGCACAGACGGTGCAGGATTTTCTCAACCAGACGTTCCCTTGCGGTTGGATTGGGCGGGGAGACATAAAGATTGGTCTGCTCGGTCACCAGATTTACATACATTGGGTTCTTCCTCCCGGTTTACTTGAAACAAGTAGTTTATAATACAAATCCTAACTCTCTTTGGGAATGGAAGCAGAGTCTTTTACACGAATGTCGCGGGATCACATTTGTTAGTTCGGAGAAAATGCTAACAAACGCCATCACGCTAATGCTGCACCGTAAGAAAAATGCCGGCGGACGCTTCGAACTACAAATTCGTTGGCAAACCTGTGCATTACATTGATATCCTATAAATATATATAACATGCAATGAATTATCGACTGAATTAGTGCGCTGGCTAATGCTCTATTTTCCTTGGAAATGTCTGTTGTCCGTTTCTCTTAGAGTTTTGCATGCGTATGTCGTGTTATAAATAGCCCGGGATATCCGTTCTCCCGTAGGTCGCCCCAAACTTGAAACCTTGTCCCTTGGGTTCAGTTTCTCTATTTCACCAATTCCATATGGTAGAATAGCAGTCGAGGCTTTTTTTGCAAATTTATATGAACATCTGCCCCGTTGAACACAGACCAATGAGGAGACAAGCGGCTGCTTTACAACTAGGAGGGTAGATCTTGCCAAAGAGCCCTGCACTAGTGACACCGAGAAATGACGTACCGTGACGAAGGATCATTGAGAGTCCTTAACGCAATAGCTACGCAATGAAAAAGTTGTAATATTGAGATAAGATATGGGATCAGTTGTCATCATAACGGGAAAACAGGGCTACAATCAGAAAATGCAAAAAAATTCTCGCAGGCTGTAGTCGATTTGTTCGTGGTGTGACAGGCAGCAATAAAACTGAACAGGTTATGAAATAAATAGTCCGTGAACTAAAGACCTTAACCACGGTGGGATGGAATCACGCGAAAACTTTGACACAACCGATCACTCGACCATCTCGGCTTCCTTATTTGTAAGGACTGCTAAATACCCACAAGCAAGTTATCTCCTTACCACCAATTATTTCAATGGTAGGCGCATGGTATCAAAAGTTGGCCAGATGTGTGACCAATTTAAACGAGCCTATTCTAAGGAAACTAGCCGACTACAACCACTGAGACCCATTTGTTGATAGGATACGGAATTTAAACGTTGGCGCGAAACATATTCTCCTTCGATGTATGCCCTTTGTTCGCGTCTTTTTCGGACACCTGGAAACTACCACGTTGCAGTCTCGTATACGAAATGTCCACTTTTAACTAATTACCTCTTTCCCTGTACTTTCGGTTGTAATTACCGTGGCCGTACCGAGAGAATGTTGTCAGAGAGGATCGCAGAGAATCTTATCCCTAACTTGGTTGCAAAGTGGCCCAAGCTACCTACCAGTTCGATTGCCCGCTACACACTCGGTTGCATCACGTGCCAAAACCCTCATGGATTGTTCAGCATAATTATCAAACAAAAAGGCTCTATATCCACCTATGTTTGTGAATAGCCAAACTAAACTTTTTTGATTACGAAGCGAAATCTTTTGTTACCCTATCAAGTTCATGGCGCTGGCATCGGCCGTGATTACGCGCATTGTTTTAAAGCAGGTATCTCTTGCGCAGTGTTTCATTCATATACTGGAAAACAGTTCGCAGACTTTAATATGGCTTAATATATATATCTGAGCGTAGCGAATATGCCGGCCGTGTGAAAAGATGCCCTAAGTTTCTTAAGTTTGTTTTCGGACTTGTTCAGTTGTGTATGTTTGTCTCATTGCCTGTAGGTGCGGCTCTTTACCACATGTGCCAGTACATCAGTACACGCAGCAATGTTGTTGACAAATTCACCGGCAGAGATAGTCGGGTTGTTGGTTCAGAATGTCGACTCCCAATTCATAGTGCAGATAACTTCCTTAAATGCATTCCAGTTAATTCGGTGCAGGATATGAGTGGGTTGCAATTTAGTATTGCAGTGGCTTAGTTCGTTCAATGTTCAGGATACAAAATGTCGCGTTGTGGTCACAGCCCGGTAGTGGACTGTCAATGAATACACAAGTGGAATGGATCCTCATGGTGAATGCAAAATGTAGGATATTGACATTGCCGGTGGTTCCTCTGACATACGTGATGCAGCTATTGAAGTGGATAGAGTACGTCATTTCGTCTAGTCCCGTTTAGACCGTTAGGTCCATGCAGTTGCCGGTTAACTTCTGGTGCGTTGAAATATTCGCACATAAGTTTGGACCGGTAGGTAGTGCTAGAACCTGCATTGATAGCATCTTTTAGCTGCTAGGTTCTATGGTGGGTTGCTCGGGTAGGGCCGTAGATACAATCGACTACGAGATACAAGAAATGGTACCACGTTTCGCAACATAACGTTTGAAACTTGGTGAAATGGTGAACGTATATCGAGAATTATTCTTACAACGAACATTTCAGCAGCAGCAACCACGGTTGTATGTTTAAGAACTTTCAACTTGAACGTCGCAGCTAACAAGGGGGGGGGGGGGGGCGGGGGGGACTGCAGAATCATCAGGTTCTATCTAGTGTATTAGATTATTCCGAGCAGTAATGAAATATAACATCCCACTTTTAAACCGTTCGTTGCTGTTCCAGACTGTCAGAGTCTGATTTAATGGAGAGGCAACCAGTTATGTTGCTCTTTTGGAAAAAGAATACCACTTTTTTCTTTTTCCCCTTTTATATTTGACGACGTTTACATTCATCTCAATCTTCTTCATCTGGTGCTGATAACGCCTAACACACGTCCCCATTGTGGGAAGACGGTATCAAGGCTTGGCAGACCTGGTTGAAGCGCAACCTCGCTGCTCTAGAAAGACGCTAGGCAATGAAGATTGCCAAGCGCTTGCGACACCCGTATCCGAACGATGATAGAGACGCGGATTGCTCAGTGGAAGCTACGGGGAGACCTCATAATGTTATACCAAATACTCGCCCTGGTACCCGCAAGTCAAACATGCCGACACGTTTGTTTTTAAGCTCAACAGGAACTCCATCTTGACAGTTAACAGTTTAAAATTACGCCAAGATTACAGCCGTTTAGACCTTTATCAACCTTACTTGTCGCTCCCATGTAGCTAGCAATGAAATGCTCCTCCTAAAATTAGTCGCTTAAGCACCTTTACATTCTCCACCGTCAAAACACTTAGGGATATTGAACTCAGTTCCCTAAACTCAGTTAGCCAAAGGGTACACTGCAATATATTTATTTGAACTAGCGGCTTTGTTATTGGAAGCCACAATGAGGACGCAACTTGCTGAAGGCAAAGGAGCACTCCTATCTATCTTTACTTATCACAGGGAAAAGAATGGCATTGTACCGATACTTCGCACAGCATCATGCTAGGAAAAACCATATCAACACTTATGTTGGATCTGGGAACAAGCGTCTACATGTTACAGTCAATATACATCTTATAAGGGGAGACGGTGGTCTTTCACCCATGGGTTTGCAACATTGGCCTCAGTGTGGATTCCTACGCATTTTGTCACCTTGCCAAGTTTCTGGCATTCCTCGATTATCTCCACTCTCGGTTTTCGTGCGGTTATGACCCCAGCTAACCAATCGCCTGTCCCACCCCCCCCGCCCCCCCCTTAATATCTACTAGCGTCCCGATTTTGAAACCCTATAGAAGAGATTCCCCCCCACCCCAACCCCCCCCCCCCACCATCTGAGGTCCGATCTGAACTTGCATTCACGTCTTGGTACCATCGGGCGCTCTGGTCGTACGGCCATGGGTTCAGTTCACATTGGACTCTTGAGTGACACAACAACCCGGGTGACTTTGTTCTCTAATGCAGGAGCGTAAACACAAGTATCCCTTGCTGCAGGTGTTTTTTCCAGTCATATCGAAGGGAAACATTTTCATATCGTAATGTAACGGGTCGTACTGACCCTCTACCAAGCACTCACCATACAGTGCGCTATGTTTAAATCGGTGCAAAAACACGGTCCGCTTATCCGTTGCCCTAGCCAACGAACACCCCATGCTCACTGCGATCTGGATCGCAACCATCTCCCCCCCCCCCCCCCCCCCCCCCCCCCCCCCCCCACCCCCCCCGCCCCCCCCCCCCCCCCCCTGGTCAGGACACGTGTCAAGCGTTCTTTTTGCTCAAGTCCCTCGTCTCTTTCCTAGTGTCACCATTCGTCTGGGCATTTGTTCCCCCGATCGGCCATCGCACGTATCTGCTTGCTTTGACTCATAACAGAAACGGGCCCGCGACCAACTAGACGGGGCAATTTCCGGACTTCGCGTATCCGACGGCAGAAACATCTGCCACTTATGTACAAAGGACCACTGTATAAGAAGCGTCGGCACAATGTTCCTATGAGGCAATGGTTACAATAGTAGTGAAGAGCGTACTGATACCCGGACTACAAAAAATTCCTCATCCTGGGCAGCCACCCATCTTTAATGTGGCTTAGGAACGAGGAAATTTTGTTTCCCCCGCAGTTTACCGTCGTGTTTACGCATTACCCTCTGGATTGTGTGAAATAATGAGGATGCAAGGCGGTCTTGTTTTTTTTTGAGTCGAGAACGCTCCCAGTTTTCGCATATTTTCTCACTAGCCTACCAACTTACCCTTTGTTAGTGGGCAGCTTAGCACTGTGGATATTGTGGCATCCTCGACCAAGTTGCTCCGTGTTACAATCACACTCATCATACAGACGAAAAGTAATCTCTCGCTGAGTAACAGGCATTTAACACGATTCGGATTGTGGGTAACTTCGTGACTGCGGTATATGTCCTTGATCCATCGTCTAGCCAGTGATCCGATAAACGAATGGGAAGAATTTCGTCACTTCGCCTTGTCATAGCCTGACTGCAGTGTGTGTGTGTGTGTGTATTTTGTGACCAGTCTCGCCCTACACTGGTGTGGTCAGCGCTGGTTGCCCTTACACTGACCTCCATTATTGGTTTCCCCTTTCGTCCGCATTTGTATCGGAGTCAAGGTTATCGTATGCTTTGGATAATGAGTTCGGCAGATTCTCTGCGCCCGGAGTGGGCCGTCAGATCGATGCCGTTTGCGCAGTCGATTTTTGAGCACTTCACTTGCGGAGCCTGACAAAGGAGGCAGAACGACATACTGTGATCAGCCGAAGGACGCTCGTTTCAAGGAGGTATGGACTCCTACACAGTGGTGCCGATTGGGACGGGTTCCAGTTTAGATGTGAACGTGGCGGGTTTTTTCCCGTCAGGCTGCTCATTGAATGCAACCAAGCAATGACTGCCGCTGGACAGATATTATATTTTCAACCTCACCCATCTCTACTAGACATATTCACTGCTTACCATGTGCTAGATCTCAACTTAGCATTATCTTCATACCGACAAGTAACTCGGACTACCTAATGCTGTAGGAGGGATTTTAGGCTTAGCCATGTTTAGTTAATTTTTTATAAAATTTAGGCGCCATCCTCAGCCATTTGAGCGTCTAGCGAGAGAGAGTTTGGATGTAGCGTGAGATTGAAGTTCGCATGACCTTTCGGACGCTAGCCACTGGTGTGTTCTTAATAAACTGCATGGCACAGGGGAAAATGGGGTAGTGACTATGATCCCAGGTTATCATTTCACAATTTTTTGTATGGTTTCGGACAAGGACATGCCCCCATGGGGTTCAGTGGCTTAAGATTCTGGGTAGTTGGCATCTGCCTCTTGCGAGTTCGATCCTCATAGGAGACCGAGGGAGTGAGCACCACAGGCGAGCTCCAATATGGCGAAACTCTTCTAGTGCTTTTCCGGACTAATCTGTGCTATGTAGCTTGTGAGCTAATGGGACGAAAACCTTGATAATAACCATGATTCTCGACTTCAGGAGTGCGTTCATTTGATGGGTCAATTCTTGTCGAACTACTTGTGTAGAAAGTGTTCTTATGAAATATGTGCCCAGTTTACGGGCCCACCGCTTTAACATCCGGTTCTACACTATCTTTTATCATTCTGAAAATAGTGTGGGTGATGGAGTTTGTCGCGTTTCTTTATTTTTTTCATTGCACTCGTGACTGCGGATAACGAAATCCTTTTGTGTGTTCGTTCCGCAGAGGTATTCCTAGTGAAGAAAAGCGACAAGATATCATTTTTTTGAGAGCTTCGCGCTGAATATATGAACTTTTAAGATATAACGCACCATGAGCACCCGATGGTTGCATTGGGGGGATGACTGCACATTGCCGTTAATATCGATGCACGGTATGCACCAAAAACGTTCAGCAGTTTACCTCCACAGTTGTCAGATGCCATGGTAACTTTTGTCAAGCCAAACTGATGGATAAACGTCTAGTGGCCGGTCTACCTCCGCACAGTCCACCTTATGTTCCTGCCAAATTTGTGGTTCGTACAGCGGAAATAACCCAAGTCCGTCTTTTAAGTGTGCCCGCGTATTGTCCAACTATTCATAAGGGAAAACGGAGTCTAGTCTCATCCGTTTCATCTCCGAAGCCATTGACGACGGTTAAGCAGCGTAACCCAAGTGAGCGAAAACATATGCCGCCTTAGTGAATAAAAATGTTACGTTAACGAAGAGACTTAGTGCATCTGGACGCAAGCTCCAAGTCAAAAAGAGTCACAAGCCTAATATACAAATAACTCTTCAAGTTCCCAACTGTAATTGGTACTTGACAATATAAGACTACTAGAAGACTTAGTCAAGGTACAGCCAAAACCACAATCTCCGCCTGTTTTCTATGGAAGCAGATTTCCTATACGTGATCGGTGTCTGATAATCACGAACGTTCCCAAATCTAACAAGGAAACACCCGACCGACAGGGTAGTGGATGACTAGGTTATCCTAAAGCGGCTGATTTATTACCGTTGGACCTAGGGGAACAAGGGATTAATGCAGTCTCTGGCTTTCGCCTTGGCCGAAAGCGAGAGGGCAACCTTCAAGCTGAGTCCGTTGAAAATCGCGTTTGTCAAAATGAAGTGGAATGTCTTCTCATCCTCAGGCGGACTTCGCGCCTTAAGGGCGAAACATTTCAAGTTTAGAGGGATCTCTGCCCTGAAGCCCTAGTGAGAATGGAGGACGCCGTTTATAAAAGACTGACCAGCCGAACCAGTGGTGAGGTTAATCTTCGTATTGTGGATTTGCCTGTAGTTCAATGGATTTCGAAAGCTCGATGGCGTCCCGTGTTTGTCTCACCCGGGATCTGGGTTATAAGATTGCATTGTGTGTGATGTCCGCCAATGTGCAAACCTGAGAAGTGAAATTGTTGAGTTTGGTCCCCTCACTTTACATTGTCATCCTGACCTGATGTATCTTAGTGAGACTTGGCTGTCGCCGGATATTATGGATTTTGATAAAGGCTTTCCTGGTTATTATTTTTCTCCGACTGATCGTCTTGGGAAGAGATCTGGAGGTGGCGTCACAATCTATTGTAAGACCAAGTTTAGGGTTGATACTGTAGAGGCTGTTTCTGCCACAGTTGGTGGTTCGGAGATAATTTGGTATCATGTCCACGGCGGACACAATTCGCTCATGATTTGTGCTGTCTACAGACACCCAGTGGCCTCCGGATCCCGAGTATTGGACTTGATCGAAATGTACGGCAGGGACAAAGATTGCTTAATAATGGTCGATTTCAATGCCCACAACGGCAACTGGGATTTACTGCACTTTGATTTCGACCCATATCCTCCGATAGTGTTCTAAGACAGGGAAGACTGACCACGACTGGTGTGGTTGTGTAACTCCATAATTCTCGTCAATAAGCCCGATTCACAAAGGTGGACGCAGAACTGATCCCTCCAACTACCACCCAGTAACCCTTCTTCCGATACTCTCTAAGATCATGGAACCCATAGTTGCCGATGCGCTGGTGTGTTGTCTGGAAAACTGCAACCTCATCACTCCTGAGCAGCACGGTTTCCGTCGACAGCGGTCATGTACAACTAATTTACTAATTGCACGCAGTAGTTGGACCGAGGCAACTGACGCTGGAGAAAGTGTTGATGTGATCTACCTGGATTTTTCCAAGGCTTTCGATCGTCTAGATCATCGAATACTACTATCCAAGCTGCAGCACTACGGGATCGGCGACCCTCTTTTAAGCTGGATCGCCAACTTTCTACTTCAACCGCAATTAGTGGTCAGAGTTCGGAGCTCTTCATCGGACCCCATACAAGTCGAGTTTGGTGTGCCGCAAGGCTCAGTTCTAGGTCCACGTTTGTTTTTGGTGTTTATAAATGACCTTGCACAGGGAGTCGCTTCAACCTTCCTGATGTTTGCCGACGATTTCAAGATCTGGCACAGGATCCAGGCGAACGCCGACCAACATGTGTTTCAGAGTGACTTAGATACAGTGTATCAATGGTTGACCCAAAATTTATTGCATTTCAACGTCAGTAAATGCAAGGTGCTTTCCATCCGACATCAGAGCAGCTACTCATACCGACTAGGAACGGATGTACTGCAACACTCAACTCTCAAACGTGACTTGCGTGTCCTGGTTCAAGATGACTTGGGTTGCTCCAGGCAGTCCGAAAAGGCCTCGAAAACCGGGAACCAACACGTGGGGCTGTTGAGGCGGGCGTTTGGACAAATAAACAGCTCCATATTTCGACAAATGCTCAGTGCCCATGTTCTCCTCCATATGCAATTCAAGCCTGGCATCCATGGCTGAAACACGACCTTAACGCACCGGAGCAGCCACAACGCCGGGCATCTAAGAACGTAATTGGAATGCGCAATCTTTCCTACCAGAAGAGGCTGCAACGACTGGGATTGTTCAGTGGAAGCTATCGCAGATTACGAGGAGACCTGATTATGGCATACTTGATTCTTCAAGACCCACATCCTGTGTGCCGCCCTGTACTGCAACTCAGCTGCAATACAAACCTGAGGGGCCATTCATTTAAACTCGCAGAAAAATACAGTCGTCTGGAGTGCCGCAGAAATATCTTTTCCATTCGAGTCTGTCACCCATGGAATGCTCTCCCAGAATCGGTAGTCTCTGCACCGACACTAACAGTATTTAAAAGACGGTTGGACGATGCACTCATCCACTTACACTTTGTCACTTAACACTACGTCTCCATCCTACACCTGGAGTTTACCATGGAATTATTCGTTGTTAACTGTGGGTGCTGTGAATCTAAGAGGATCGCAGGACTACAACGAAGCAAACGATAAGTCCTTATTATCATATTCAAAGTAGTAACTATTTTACTATCCTTATTATCCTTATTGTTATGTTGATATCCCCACCAACTATCCAACGGGACTTGTAAAGCAACGCTTCTTAACCCGTATAAATTCATTGTTCATTGTTCAATAGCCGGTTAACTTCTGGCGCGTTGAAATCTTCGCACATAAGTTTGGACCTTTAGGTAGTGCTAGAAACTGCGTTGATAGCATCTGTTAGCTGCTAGGTTTCATGGTGGGTTGCTCGGGTAGGTCGGTAGATACAATCCACTACAAAGTGCAAGAAATGGTTACACGCTTAGCAACATAACGCTTGAAACATGGTGAAATGGTGAACGTATATGAAGATTTATCCTTGCAACGAACTTTTCAACAGCAGTAGCCACTGCTGTATGTTTAAGAGCTTTCAATTTGGACGTCGCAGCTAACAAGGCTTGCAGAACATCATGTTATGCCTAGTGTGTTAGACATTCAGAGAATAAGAAATCTATCATCTCTTAACCGTTCGTTGCTGTTCCAGACAGTCAGAGTCTGATTTAACGAGAGGCAACCAGTATGTTGCTCTTTTGCAAAGAATACTCGACAGTTTACATTTATCCATCTTCTCCCGGGTGCTGAACACCTATACTTCCCATGTCGAATATGGTATCCAGGCTTGGCAGACCTGGTTGAAGCGCGACCTCACTGCTCTAGAAAGAAGCTGAACAACGAAGATTGACAAGCGCTTGTGACACTTTCCGTATCCGAACGACGGCAGAGACTCGGATTGCCCAGTGGAAGTTACGGGGAGACCTCATAATGTTATACCAAATACTGCCTGACCGCAGTCATGTATGCCGACACGTTGTTAAGCTCAACAGGAACCCTAGCTTGAGAGTCAACAGCTTAAAATTAAGCCAAGATTACAGCCATTTAGAACTTTATCGACCTTACTTCGCGCTCCCGGTTAGCAAGCCATGAAATGCCCTCCTAAATTCAGTCGTTTATGCACCTACATCCTCCACGGTCAAAATGCTTAGGGATATTGAACTCAGTTCCCTAAACTCAGCTAAAGGGATACTCTGCAATATATTTATTTGAACTAACGGCTATGTTATTGGAATCCACAATGAGGACGCAACTTGCTGAAGGTCAGTGAGCACTCCCATCTGTCATTACTTATCACGGGGAAAAGAATGTAATAAACCGTTACTTTGCACAATATCATGCCATATCAACACTCATGTTGGACCTGGGTCAAGCGTCTACATGTCGTACAGTCAATATACCTCTTTTAAGGGGAGACGGTGTCTTTCACCCATGGGTTTGCAACATTGCCTCAGTGACTCTATCATTTGTAACCTCGTCAAGTTTCTGTGTTCCTCGATTGTCCCGTCTTCTTATACCCCTTCTTGCGCTTCTGCATCCTTATTGTCCCGCTCCAACTTTACTTATATCCCCCCCATTTTCAATCCCCCAATTCTTGGCCCTCCCCCAGCTTACTTCAATAGTCGCTTGTCTTCTAATTTCAAATCACACACAATCGCAGGGCTTCGCTCCAATCCAGTCGATAAGTCCATGTTCAACCAAGCGGACAACGTCAGTTCATCCGTTTCCCTTTGGAGTCCTCGTGTCTCGCTAAGATTGGCATGCCTCAACGTGCGCACTTTGCTGCAGATTGGCCAACAGGCAGCACTTGCCTGCACACTAGAGACCCTATCGATCGATATTTGCTGTTTATCAGAAACCCGCCTGCAAGATTCGAGCTCCGTGCTTACCCTGAGATCCCCCACATGCGACACTGGCGGCACATTCTCATTGCGCCTATCTGGCGATGATGCAGCTTCAAATGCCGGTCAAGCCGGCGTCGGCATTGTTTTGAGTCCCCGGGCTGAAGCTGCCCTGCTTGATTGGATCCCAGTAAACAGTAGGATGTGCGCCGTTAGATTAGCTGGTTCGTTCCGTGCTTCGAAGTCGCGCGGGGACAAACGGTGCCTGTTTGTCATTGCGGCCTACGCCCCTACAAACTGTAGCACTGATTCGGTAAAAGATGATTTCTACCAGCAACTTCACGAGCTCCTTCGTTACAGAAGAAGCACGGATACTGTGGTGCTGGCTGGCGATCTAAACGCCCAAGTCGGAAAATTGTCCTCTGATGAGCTTCATCTGGGCGGCCAACATGGTGTAGGCTCCCGTAATGATAATGGTGAGCGATTGCTCCAGCTGTGTGAAGATGCTCGCCTGTTTCTCGCGAGCACTAATTTTCGACACAGCACCCGCAGAAGTGTGACTTGGCGGCCACCAGCCTCGGGCCAGTCATGGACGCAAATCGATCATATCGCGATCAGTTACCGCTGGAGAGGCTGTGTCCAAAACTGTCGCTCGATTTGGAGCACGAGCGTGGACTCTGACCACGCACTTGTCTGTGCCGACCTCCTGATGCGCTTCGGTGGACGTCCGCAACGTCGATGTGAACGGATTGACACTAGCCAGCTGGCGAAGCCAGATGTTCTGAATGTGTACCAAGATGCGCTGACATCTGGGCTGAGTAAGCGCCCACTAAACACCGTTGAAGATCACTGGTCGCACACTCGTCAAGCGTTGCTATTAGCAGGCATGTCTTCATGTGGCAAAACAAATTGCCAAACCGGACATTGGGTCTCTACACAGTCTCTGGAACTTATAGATGCTCGCCGACGTATTCCGGCTGGAAGCGAATACAATGAATCTCGCAAAAATCTCAGGGCGAAACTACGTGCTAGCCTAAAGAAGGACCGCGAAACCTGGTGGTCTCATCGTGCATCTGAGATGGAAACAGCCGCTGCCATTGGTAATCATCGTAAGTTATACCGTCTGATACGGGCAACAGGCAGCAGGAGACCTGGTGTTAGCGAGACCATACGCGACGAGAGTGGGCAGATGATCCACAGCCTGTCAAAACGCTTGGAGCGTTGGGCTGAACACTTTGCTATGCAATTTAACCAACCTGAGTTATCACTTTCTTCGGGCATTGAGCGCCCTTCTCCTTGGGCCGTCTCCCTGGATCCGCCCTCACGCGCTGAAGTCGAACGTGAGATCAGGCTGTTGAAATTGCATAAGGCCGCAGGGGCAGATACTATTCCTCCAGCCCTCTTCAAGTTCGGTGGACCTGCTCTAATAGGTGATCTACACGAGTTGCTAGTAAAACTTTGGGAGCAGGAGACAGTCCCGACAGACTGGAACCGCTCCGTCATTGTCCCAATTTTCAAGGGAGGCTCCCGTTTGGTATGTGGTAATCATAGAGGGATCAGTCTGATTTCGATTGCCTCTAAATTGCTTGCCTCTCTCATTCTCCACAGACTGACTGGCACTCGTGAAAGCCAAATTCGTGAAGAGCAAGCCGGATTTCGTCGAGGTCGGGGCTGCATCGACCACATCTTCACATTGCGTCAAGTGTTGGAGCACCGCCATGTTTATTGGCGACCCACCGTTGTCGTGTTTCTTGACATAAAAGGTGCCTTCGACTCAGTCGATCGATGTGCCCTTTGGGACTGTCTGTTGAGGAAAGGTGTGCCTGATAAATATGTAAACATTATCAAAGCGCTGTACGCACATAGTTCGGGCAGGGTGAGGGTTTATGGCAAACTCTCGCCACCCTTCAGTATCACCAGCGGTGTGAGACAAGGATGCCCGCTGTCACCTTTCCTCTTCAACTTCGCTATTGATGAAGTCATGGAAACAGCGTTCGCTGGACACGACCTAGAAGGTGTGGAGCTACTCCCTGGTGAGCGACTTCTTGACTTGGAGTATGCGGACGATATTGCCCTAATCTGTGACGGCTCCCAAACATGCCAAACAGCACTGAACCGATTAGCACTGGCTGTCAGTCGTTTTGGGCTATGCTTTGCTCCATCAAAATGCAAAGTACTTCTCCAAGATTGGCAGGGACCCAATCCTGCGCTAACGCTTGGTGGTGATCTGCTAGAAGTCGTTCAGGAATTCAAGTACCTGGGCAGCTATATTAGCACCCGTGGGATTGAAGATGAGGTTACGAACCGTATAGCAAAAGCTCGAGGTGCTTTTGCCAATCTCCGCCACCTGTGGCGCAGACGCGACATTACTCTCGCCCTCAAGGGCAGAGTTTACAACGCAGCCGTCCGTTCAACTCTCCTATATGGCTGTGAAACCTGGCCCATCAGGTCGACAGACATGAAGAGACTCGTCACGTTCGATCATCGCTGCCTTCGCAGCTTAGCTCATGTCTGGTGGGAACACCGCGTGAGCAATGAGCGTGTTCGACGTCGCGTATTTGGTGCAGGAAGAGCGAGTGAACCGCTCAACACGATTATATCACGCACCAGGCTCCGATGGCTGGGCCACGTCTTGCGCATGCCAGCACACCGACTCCCACGACGTGCATTGTTTGCGCGTTGTGGGTGCGGTTGGAAGAGGAGGAGGGGAGGCCAAGTGATGACTTGGTCGCGAGAAATGAAAACCCTCACTTCGAAGTTGGCGTCGGTTGGTGCATCCCGACTGCCTGGCTGGGGTCCTAAGGACGGTGAACACGTTTGGCTGGACACACTTGCTGATATGGCTAGGAGCCGTCCCCAATGGCGTTTGTGTTGTGAGTTCCTTTGTCCATCCCCCTCCTGTTTAGCATCCCCCTCCAATCACGATCTCAATCGTTAGGCATAATATGACTTTCTTTTACGGCAGCCAACTGTTAGCTCTCCGGAACGATGTCCATCCGTTACTGGGGACTCAGCGGGCGTGCCACTGTTTGTTTGTTTTTTTCTTTTCTTGCCTTTTGTATTGCGGCACAATAGCTGAGGTGTTTTCCACCTCCAGCTAACGTGTAATGATGATGATGATGATGATGATGTTCCTCGATTGTTCCCCACCTCGGTTTCCTGCTAACAATCGATGCAAATCACTGTTTTGAAACAGTGTTTCAACCACCTCTGTGGTCTACCTGGAGTTTCATTTTGGTCTTGTACCACTTTATCGGACGTCGTACGGCCATGGGTCCAGTTCACACTGACTATGGGCACAACAACCCTGTGCTTTGTTCTAATGCAGGTAGCGAATCACAAGTATCTCTTGTGCAGTGTTTTCAATCATAACATGGGAAACAGTTTATACTTTAGGGGTCGTATCTGACCTTCAACATGCACCATAAGTGCGCTATGTTAAACAGTGCAAAATCGGCCGCGTTCCGTTGCCTAGCCAATGATCACCCCATGCTCACTGCGATCAGGCTCGCGTATTTCATTGGCGAGGCCACGTGTCAAGCGTCCTATTGCTCAATCCTCGTCCCATTCCTAGTATCTCCATTCGTCCGTGTATGTGCTCCTCGATCGCCATCGCACATTTGCTTGCATTGACTCAACAGAACTGGCTACGACCAACCGGACGAAGCAAGTTATGGACTTCGGTAACCGACGGCAACAACCTGCGTTATGTACAAGACACTGTTAGAAGCGTCGCAAAAGTCTGTGGTTATGTTAAAATAGTAGTGACTGATGAAACGCGGAAACAAAATTTCTCATCCTTGCCACGATCTTTAAGGAATTAGGATCAGAATATTTTGTTTCCCGATTACGTCAGTGAAACACTACCCTCTGGATTGTGTGAAAACATGAGGATGCGAGGCGGCATGTTTTTTTTGAGTCGCAGACGCTCCCGGTGTTACCATATTTTCTCACTAGCCTATCAACGTACCCTCTGTTGGTGAGCAGCTTGACACTTTGGATAGTGTTGTACCATCGGTCAAGTTGTTCCGTGTTACAATCACACTCATCATACAGACAAAAATAATCACTCGCTGAGTAACAGGCAAGTAACACGATTTGGATTGAGGGTAACTTGGTGACGGTGGTATATGTCCGTAATCCATCGTCTAGCCAGTGATCCGATAAAAGAATGGCAAGAATTTCACCACTTCGCCTAGTCATAGCCTGACTGCAGTGTGTGTATGTGGGTGTGTGCATTTTGTGACCAGCCTCGCCCTACACTGGTGAGGTCAGCGCTGGTTGCCCTCACACTGTCCTCCGTTAGTGGTTTACCATTCCGTCCGCATTTATATCGGAGTCAGGTTATCGTATGCTTTGGTTAATGGGTTCGGCTGAGTCTCTGCGCCACAGTGGCCATCAGACGATGGAGTTTTCAGTCGAGTCTGCACTTCAACTGCGGCCTGACAAATGGGGCAGAGAGACAACTGTGACAACCTAGGCGCTGCTTCATTGAGGCTTGGGCTCCTACACTGGGTGCCGATTGGACAGGTTCAGTTTAGAGAGAACGTGGCGTTTTTCCCTTCAGGCGCTCTTTGATGCAACAAGCAGTGATGCCGCTGGACATATATATTCTCAGCCTACCTATCTAGACTACTTATTCACTGCTACATGTGCTAGATCAACTTAGCATACCACATACCGACAATAACTCTGCTTACTAATGTGTAGGAAGATTTTAGTTGCAATGTTTAGTAATATAAAATGTAGGCCCCACTATTTTAATATGGTTTGGATGTAGCGTGAGATGAAGTCATGACTTTCGGACGCTAGCCACTGTTGTCTTCTTAGTAAACTGCGTGGCAGTGGAAAATAGGCAGTACTATGTCCCAGTTAGCTTGCAAATTATGTAGTTCAGCCGACATGCCCCATGGTTCAGTGGCTTAAGCTGTTCGGTAGTTAGCATCTGCGTATCGCGGGTTCGATCCCCATAGGAGACCGAGGGAATGAGCAACACTGGCGAGCTCCAATAGGGCGAATCTCTGCTGGTGCTTTTTCGGACTAATCTTTGTTATGTAGCTTGTGAGCTACTGAGACGAAAACCTTGAAAAATAACTGTGATTCTCGAATTTAGGAGTGCGTTCATTTGATGGGTCAATTCTGGTCAAAATACTTGTGTAGAAAGTGTTCCCATGAAATATGTGCACAGTTTACGGACCCAGCGTTTTAACATCGGCGTCTACATTGTCTTATATCATTCTGAAAATAGTGAGGCTCATAGAGTTTGTCCCGTTTCGTTATTTTTGTTCAGTGCACTCGTGACTGATGATAACGACATCCTTTTGGGTGTTCCGTTCCACAGAGGTATTCTTAGTGAAGAAAAGCGACAAGATATCATTTCTTTTGAGAGCTTCTCGACGAATATATGAAATTTTAAGATACAACGCACCATGAGCTCCAGACGCTTGCATTGGGGGGATGGCTGCACATTGCTGTAATATCGATGCACGGATGCACGAAAACCTTCATCAGTTTACCTCCACGGTTGTCAAGTGCCTTTGTAACGTTTGTCCAACAACACTGATGGATAAACGTCTAGTGGCCGGTCTACCTCCGCCCAGTCCACCTTATTTTCCTGCCCAATTTGTGGTTCCTCCAGCGGAAACAACCCGAGTCCCTCTTTTAAGTCTACCTGCGTATTGCCCAAGTACTCATAAGGGAAAACGGAGTGGAGTCTCATCTTTTCCTTCTCCGGAACCATTGACGACGGTTAAGCAGCGTATGCCGCTGTACATATATGTTATCAGTTTGTCTGTAGAGCCTCGTGCTGAGTGAAATGCTGCATGCACTTCTCTGGTTCGAGATAACAGTTTCTCAGTGGCTCGACGAAGTAGAATCGAGGCCGCTAATTTTGTTATAACTAGCGTTAGGCTAATGCACATTTTGTGGAACTGCCCTGCCTGTATATTACCACTATAATTGATCCACTACCTTTAGCCCATTTAGCCTCATTTTTCTAGACATGTATGACCGGGGAGGTTAGTGCTTTGTTGAGGTCTTCACCACCAACCTTATATAGTGCAAATGCGTGTACATACGGACCAAAAGCACAAAAGCTATTAAGGGCTGCGATCTCGTTTCGGCCCTTGGCGCCCCATGGCTCATCTTGCATCACCTTAGTAGAAGGAGGTTCGTGTGTATGGAGCAACTGAACTGATCTCGAAATGTCCATGCCTAACGGGACATTCGCCGTTCCATACTGAAGATCATGGCATCGGCGCTGTCACTGATTGTCTCATTGGCTCCTGTTTTATGGGTCCAGTAGTGCCGAGAGGTTGGATGCACTTGCGATAGTTGCCTACTGTGCACGATTCCCCGTGCCGCATGTCATCGCGCATGCTCCCATTTAGTTAGCACTGAGAAACCTTGCTTTAAGAAAAACCAGGAATTTCCTTTCAGATTTCAACAGTTCCATCAACCTTTCGGGTGTCCAGGGACTGGTGTTGTGACGAGTGTCATTAACACAAGTAGAGGCTCCTGCGTTAGGCATGTCGGCAGTGATCCTATTCCATGAAGCTCAGTGTCATTAAGACAAGTGTGCGAAAGGTCGGGAAGCAGTGCATCTTGACGGGCTTGCCTGACAGAAGGCTGAGATAAACCCTCAGTTGCCAATGGTGAAACGATTGATGGTCCACTCCGCAAAGTTTATGGAAAAGTGACAGGATAACAATGCATGATCAGTTGCAGCAAACACTCCAGTAAGATCGACACTCAAGAATGGAACCACACCACTATTTAACTTATTGCAACGTAATCAATTTGGGTCCATCGCTAGTAAGCTACAGGAGCTCGCCAGTTACACTATGGCCTCCACTGTGTCTAAAAGCGGTACTACTAAGAAACAACTGGTGCTTCCAACGCAGTTGCAACGGACCCTCGCCGTTGTCCGTACGGTTGGAGTTAAGACCATAAGTACCACCTAGCTGAGCTTCTAAAGAGCTCAGACTCTATACTTGTGCGTTCACATCCCCTGCAAGTACTATGACATATGAACTAGTAGCACTGCGTAGTAGCGCGTTTTGTAAGTGGTAGAATGTCTCCTTGACAGTATTAGAACTGCAGTCCGTAGGAACATAAGTTGAAATCAGAAACAAACACCGTCTTGTACTACTTCGATATGCAACTTCATTGATGTATTTCAATGAACTGCACTCAAGTCGCTGCTCACAGGAATTCAATCAACCGACGATGGCTCGGCCTAGGAGCTGAGAATGTTACCTACCCCAGCTTGAACAGAGGCTGCCGCATCAGCATCTCCGGATGTGTGTAACCAATAGCGAGTGAACAAGCCGGGCGCAGTTCATTCAGCAACCTCATTGGAGTCATTGATCCTAGTTTCGGACACACAACACTGGTCAATACCCAGTGTGTCCAAAGTGCGTGCGAGTGCAGCCTGTTGACCAGTTTGTCTTACAATTCGAACGTTGAAAGCCGTCAGGGAAACGGGTCAGCCTGGCCGAAGAAGGGTCCGTTGCCTAAGGGCGTCTATTTGGTGGCGCGGGAAGGTAGATGCAGACGTTTCGACTAAAATGGCATCATGGCCGCTATTAGTTAAGCTGAGCACTATTGAAAGACGGTGTGTACTGGGGGTTTGGAGGGGAGTGAGAGAAACATGTGAAAAAGCGATGGGAGTCGCCAACGGTAAAATGTTTTCGCTTATCTATCCTGCTGTATGCAGTAGACAATCCCACCCAACATAATCTGCGCAATGACCCGTACGGGCTGTGGTTAAGTTTTGGACTGTGGAACAGTGGAACAATGGTATAATGGGGATAAAGAAACCAAGGCTTGAAAAGTCCCGTGAGATGGTTTGTGGGAATAACCTTACTTCAGTTAAGTTACACAAAATTGAAAAACATATGTGATCTCACTATATTATCCAAGTTAACACATAGATACATCCGTCTACCGCGATTTCGTGGGTTTATTGAGCACAATGTTTATCTGCCTCTTGCCGTCAGTCAAATGAATAGAAATCAGATCAAATAATGTAAATGATGTAAAGTGTCGTAGAGTCGCTTTTTAAAAATGAGTACCCTGGTCGCGGAAATGACGAAAGTCGAAGGAGCGTTCCACGGTTGACAAAGTCGAAGAGCAAAATAATTTCTACGGCACTCAGCCCCACTGTATTATTTATCAATTTTCAATGTATGACCCCTCAATTCTGTGTTGCAGCTAAGCTTCAGGAAGTGGCGGCAAGCGTGACCGGGATTTTTCAAAACATGGAATGCTAGGAAATCACTTCATAGATGACGCTTTCTTCCGCTGTACTCTCCCAGGGCTTTCGATCGCCTATTGTATTGCAGGCGGGACAAACCATTAAGGAATTTTGTTGCCCATCGCTGTGCGGTCTCCAGTGCAATCAGGTCGCGTTTTATCCAATGTTGCCAAGCCTAGATCGAGTGCTCTACATGGGATCTTACGTACGCTTTGAGGATTTGTGGGAAGATGGAGGGACCAAAACACCCGAACACCCTCCATAACAGACCAACGTGTCGTTTCGCGGATTTGGACGCCCTTAAAGACTGCACCGAACAGGCAAGGTCTTCTTGAATCACCACCACAAGGCTTCGCTCTTGTGAAGTGTTTTTCAGAATGTTGTCTCCGAGCTTATATACTTACGTGGGCTTACGGCGCACATGGACCATTCACCGATTGTCCGTGTAAAAAGAAGTAGGTTTAGATTTTACCATTCAAAAATGCAGTCTAAGTCTCGTTGCAAAATTTCGTGATCTTCCTGACGGTGAAGTGCCCACCATGTCTTTATGTCACCGACAAAAACAGCAAATTTAAGTTGATGACGCTCGCAAGGTCGTTATTGAAGAACAAGAGTAGCCGCGGCCCCAACATCGACCCTTGTGGAACAGCGCAGCCTACACAAATTGGATCAGAAAATGGACCTCGAACTCAAACCTGTAGGAGCCGCTAAAAGAGGAAGTTTCCGATCCATCCAAGTACAGAGTTTCTAACTCGGTCTATTCGCAGAGTTTGGCTAAGAAGTTGGTGGTGTATGTTTTCGAATGCTTTGGAAAGTTCTAGGTGGATGACATCAATGCAGGTCCACCGTCGGCCATTTCGGTCCGACTGCCATGAGCAAGCGGTAGGTTGGTAGTACATGACCGATGTTGACGGAATACGTGTCGATCCGGCGCTATGATGTTAGGACTTTCGTAGTAGCCGATTACAGCCGCAGTTATGATCCATTCCCACACCTTTAAGAGCATCGAGATGAGAATCATTGGGCGAAAGTTGGCTGGCTCTGAACGGATACTACTCCCACATGTGGGGAACTGCTGTTGGTCTGGGCATTTTTGGAAAATTCTCGGTAATGTTCAAGCTATCCTAGTAGCTTCTACTTGCATCGCTTTCTGGGGAATGTTGTAAACTCCGGGGGAACTATGGAAGTGCAACGACAGCACGTTCCTCAAAATGGTCGCTGAACTAAACGTGACGAGTGTAAATTCTGGCAACTGAGAGAATGGGACAGATATGTTGCAAATGCTGGTAATACATTGAAAAATTGGGGCATATCGTAGCCGTAGAACGTTGGCTGCACATCCATCCGCTGATATCAGTGGGGAACACCACATTTCACATTCCGGAGGCTGTTCACATGTCTATACAGAAGCTTTTAGTTAACACAAAGCTTTTCCGCTAGACTCTGCTTGTGTACTAATTTGTCCTCGCGCACAAGTGTGGCACAGTGATTACGATGCACAACATAGTTACTCCAGCAGCCAGGGCTAGGATTCGCTCTTTACACGTGCCACGCAGCGTCTCTTACTGTCTTGTGTTTCGAGTTCTACTCCGATTGTTGGCTATTGCCCTTGTAGAATGAAGGGGTTTGTTGACCGACGCAGATATAATCAGATCACTGAACATGCCATTAATATCCAACAAAGCACTGTCAGTGTAACAGTCTTCCGGAAACTCCCAGCCTGCATCTCCCACAAGTTCTGCCAGTAGGTCGTAGTGTGTGATGGTTCGAAACAAGTTAATGTGTTCTTACGGACACCCTGCATAACACACGAATTCGTAAATTATGGTTACGTGGTCACTCCGCCCCAGAGGGCTTTCCATCCTGGGTTTCTCAAGCATGAGCTCTTCGTTCGGGAGCACTAAATCAAGGACAGATGGTTTATTTCCGGCTCTAAATCGGGCGAGTGAACTGACTTGACTGAATAGCGTAATGATTGCAATATACTCTTGCAGGTCTGCCTTAAAATGATAGTTGGGGGATACCGAAACTTTTATTCATGAATACTGAAGTCACCTGAGATTAGAGCATGACTGTATCGTCATCGTAAGACCCATCCCAAGGATAATGCCAGACGGGAGTGCATCTCTAGGGTGGACATTGGGGACGATAAACAGCGGCAAAAAGTTAATTTTCGTTGCGTCTCAGTCGCAGATTGTACCAGAGTGAGTCTATGATCAGCGTTTCCAGATCGACCACCGGTTCGCAATTCAGCTTGTTGCCATAGCGTAACATTACCCCCTGTATTTGCTAAGGCAATCGTTTTAGAGGATTGACATGACGTTTATCGCGACTTCAGCATTGGTAGTTTCTTAGTGCAACTAGGTTTCTGTAACAAATATGAGGTCACAGTCATATGACACTTGACATAGCCGCAGTTCGGCAAGCTGGTTCAGGAGACCTTGTGCATTGGTATACACGCAGAAAAGTTTCTCTGTTCTTAGCAATGAATCGTGGTCTGTTTGTTCTGGATAAAACGTTGTGCTTACCAGTAAAATATCTGCAAATAATCCTTTTTGGGTGGGGCTTAAACTCAGCTCTGTCCGATTCATAGAGCCTACCATTACCACTTTGCTTCTCACTTGTATGTAGTGCATGAGGTGTGTTTGTAAGTTTCGTTGGCTAGTTGCTTGAAGTTATCCGAACTCTTGGCGGTTAGTAGTTTGACTAAGTGCCTGCTCTCATATGTTTGCTTGGCATATGATGCTTTGATCCGGAGCATGGAATGAAGGCTGCAGCGGCCTGCATAACGTTAATCCACTACCAATTTTTATAATTGTTCAAATTGAATGACCACATTCAAAATCCTCGGGTCCCATAACTTGTAGTTTGGCCATCAAAGCAGTCTCAAGATTGATTACGCCATGATGTTTCCCACGGGGATTGTCCCGCAAATTTACAGTCCTTGTACTTGCCTGTGACCGAAATGTCGTAATGTGCAAGGATGGATCCATGCCATACTGAAGTAGAATCGAGATCTCCAAATGAAAGAAGACGAACTGGGCTTGACCGCTTGCATGGATATGAACATGATGACAGGACAGGAATGATTCTTCGCGTTCCCATGTGAGTTGAAAACATTGGAAGTCTGAGAATATAGGTCCAGCGGCATGCTTGTTTGCTGTATCAATGAGCGCCTGAAGAAAACTCGACACCTTCTCTTTAAACTGAAACCGTCCAATCAGCATCCCGTGTAGGAGCGCAAGCCTCCATGAGACTGGGCGCAAGCTGTAAAGGTTGTTTCTCTGCCACCTTTGTCAGGCCGCATATGAAGTGGAGACTCCACGGCACACTGCATCGTCTGATGTCCACTCCGGCGCGGATACTCCGCCGAACTCATTATCCAAAGCACAGGAGAAACTAACTACGAAACGAATGCAAAGATCAGTGTGTGGGCAACAAGCGCTGACCTCACCAGTGTAGGAAAAAGTTGGTCACAAAGTACACACAAACAGCAGTCAAGTTATGACAAGGAGAAACGCTGAAATTCTTGCCATACGTTTATCGGATCACTGACTAGGCGATGGATCACGAGCATTTACCGCCCTCACCAAGTTACCCTCAATCCGAATGGTGTTACTTGCCTGTTAAGCAGCGACTGATTATCTTTCTTCCGTATGGTGATTGGGGTGAGAAAATTTACGAACACTGGAGGAGTTTGCTACGCCAAAAGGACAGGGTTGCCTCCCATCACCCGGATAACTATTCTGCTTGTGTGGTTATTGGTGAAGTAACCAGAAGCTGCGATATGAGAATTCGTTAATTCGCCTAGAATTGTGGCAACACCAGATATGCTGTCTATGGGATTTTGAAGAAAAGAAAATTCCGGAATTATGGCGCCCGTCAAGTGCAGGTTTTAAACCCATGGGATTCTGAGAAAGGGCTGCATTTTGGCCGCAGGTTTTTGAATTCCATGGACATCCATTCACTTCTTTCAAACGACGAAGCTGTTTTCCGGTTGCACAGAGCAAAGAAGCAACAATTTTGAGCAACGAGTAATCCATGTCGATGTAGCACTTCACGTATACAACATGGCGCAATGCTCACGGTATGGACAGTGTTAACTGAACGAAGAATCGTGGGACCATTTTTGTTTTCCGGTAATGTGACCGATAGGTTGTTGTTTTGCAGTAAAAATGTCTTACGCCTTCTAGCTTTCTCGTACAAGGAATTACTGAAATATAGTGTCAATCCGGGACTAGAAGCCTCTGGGTTATTAAGTACCGTTTGGTTGCAACAAGGTGATGCATCTGCACACTAGGCACAGACGGTGCAGGATTTTCTCAACCAGACTTTCCCTTGCGGTTGGATTGGGCGGGGAGCCATAAAGATTGTCCTGCGCGGTCACCCGACTCGAAACCATTGGATTTATCTATTTGGGGTTACTTGTTTCTCCGCACAATACTAACGGAAAACAGCTTCATTGTTTAAAAGAAGTGAATGGATGTCCATGGAATTCAAAAACCTGCGGCCAAAATGCAGCCCTTTCTCAGAATCACATGGGTTTAAAACCTGCACTTGACGGGCGCCATAATTCCGGAATTTTCTTTTCTTCAAAATCCCATAGACAGCATATCTGGTGTTGCCACAATTCTAGGCGAATTAACGAATTCTCATATCGCAGCTTCTGGTTACTTCACCAATAACCACACAAGCAGAATAGTTATCCGGGTGATGGGAGGCAACCCTGTCCTTTTGGCGTAGCAAACTCCTCCAGTGTTCGTAAATTTTCTCACCCCAATCACCATACGGAAGAAAGATAATCAGTCGCTGCTTAACAGGCAAGTAACACCATTCGGATTGAGGGTAACTTGGTGAGGGCGGTAAATGCTCGTGATCCATCGCCTAGTCAGTGATCCGATAAACGTATGGCAAGAATTTCAGCGTTTCTCCTTGTCATAACTTGACTGCTGTTTGTGTGTACTTTGTGACCAACTTTTTCCTACCCTGGTTAGGTCATTGCTTGTTGCCCACACACTGATCTTTGCATTCGTATCTGAGTTAGTTTCTCCTGTGCTTTGGATAATGAGTTCGGCGGAGTATCCGCACCGGAGTGGACATCAGACGATGCAGTTTGCCGTGGAGTCTCCACTTCATATGCGGCCTGACAAAGGAGGCAGAGAAAATACCTTTACAGCTTGCGCCTAGACTCATGGAGGCTTGCGCTCCTATACGGGATGCTGATTGGACGGTTTCAGTTTAAAGAGAAGGTGTCGGGTTTTCTTCAGGCGTTCATTGAGGCAACAAACAAGGATGCCGCTGGATCTATATTATCAGCCTGCCTGAATGTTTTAAGGGCCTGCAATCAAGTTAGGAAAGGGACAAAAATCGGGGTGTTCAAAACAGAATTGACACAATTGTTGCTGAAACGAGACGATAAGTATGAGTAACTTTTGATTGGGAATATGAATACGGAACGCTTGTGAAATGGCATCTAAACCCCCTATCCACACTGTTCTCGCGTTGTTGTTTATCCTGTTCGGTGGCCAGAGCATCTTGGAATGGATTAAGGAAATTTTTATAGTGTTGCTTGGGAAGTATGCTCTCAGTTTGTTCCGGCCTGGGCAGGCGAATGATTGGTGTTCTCAATCAAAGCCTTCGGTTCAAAACCTGACCGCAAGGCGGCGCGTATTGCTTTGGGATTTGAAAAATCAGTTTTAAGGAATAAGGAGTCACCCACATTTCATACACTAAACTGGAAGGCCAGGAGGCTGACTTTGTCTAGCCTCTTATCATTGACCATCCTGGTATGAGTGACTCTCAAGGTGCAAAATTACATCACTAAGCATAGCTCAATGGATCGCTGAAGCAAGTAAACCATGTCACCAGGATAAAGTCCATCCTCATTGCGATGGAAGAATACACACTAATCGGAATAAAAAGTGTATTTGTGACGCCTCTCGTGTCGTCCCTCCTTTCTGTAATCAGTATACAGACCAAACTGCTTATAATGCCATGAGTTAATTGGCGGCTTAAGTTTGGTAAGCTCGTCGCTTGGTGAGGGAGATACCCTGTCCTCTGCACGGCAGTAACGTGTAAGTCAGTGGACAGTGAGCGACGCTATATCACATCTAGTAACTTATTCACGATGGTCGTTGCCGTCCCCCGTAGCTCAGTGGTCTCAACCACCGACTGGCAACAGTCGAGTTGCAGGTTCGAGCCCAACCAGGGCCCGATGGAATGCGCACTGCTGATGATTCCCGAAAGGATGAACGCGCCTACAGTGCTTTTCCGGGCGTGTGACAGCTGTCTGAGTGAGCCTAGATGCGATGAATTTCTTCCTATAACTTATTTTTCGAGATTTTTTACTTCCAACTAATGCTACCGTTTAAATACCGGGGCTAAATTGGAAAATAAGCGGCATATTTTTTGGATTCCACTATGCTTCTTTGTGAAGAGGATCTCTGACAATGAATTTCCTGATCTTCTAAGTGATGCGGAGGATTTCCCATACCTTTCTTATTTTCTGAATTCACCAGGTGATGACGGTGTCGTTAACTCGTCCGTTGCTTATGCACCAGAAAATCGCTCCTACTTTATCTGCTAAAGTTTTATCAGTTTCCATTGAGCTTTTTGACATTTGCTTTACTAGACTAGTTAAAGAACATCATCGCTTTCGCTGATTTTGAAAATGGACGACGAGATACTGCTCATATTCCGCGAAGTTATCAGAAGGCGTTTGTAGGTTGAGAAACCTACGTACGGATCGACAAACTAGTCTTCAACACTGTGCCTTCAAACTGCTGCGGATGTAGGATGGTTTTTTTGTATGTGACTATCACGCTTGATGCCAATTGTTTAGTTGTATGATTTTACATGTGAGAGAATTGTGTTCTCTGAACAGGGCAATTGTTTTGCAGAAGTTTCATTACCAAACTAGGCAACATCCTCCGTGCGGCCACAGAAGTCTGATTTGCAGATTCTCGTATGCCAATGCCAAATCCGTGACTACTGATCTTCTCCTGCTTTGAATGTGTCTTTGATTGGCTCAAGTGGGTCGGTCAATTGGTAACGTCTACGCCTTGTAGACGCGTTACTTATTTTTTCGACCTCACTTGCAGAGCTAAGTAGATTCCTTCTAGTTCTACTTGCTTGTTGATTGAGTTTTGGTCCTAATGCCAGGCCTAGATGAACTCACTCTCTCTGCGGTTCTTTGCTCTTCCAAGTATCTTGACGTTCCCCAGATCGAACTGATGGTCTTCCGCGTCCATATGTACTGACATTTGCGATTATTTTTATCAAGGCGACAGATGCCCAGACTGTAAAGTCAGTCTTATCCCAAGGTTCCTCCAATTTACATGTTTTATGATATTGCTTTAAAACACAGTGCAAAATGCTGAAAATGTACCATCTCCATGAATGACTGACATACTCAAGAACACTTTTATTCAGCTGGTCGTCAACACCCATCGAACTCCTTTGTCACAGTGGTCTGTGCTGAAATATGCCTCACAAGATATCGAATAGGCAGTGTGCCCGGTTAACCCAGATAGTACTGGCTGTATTGCTATCCTATGAGCTTCACAATCTTAACCGGATAACGCGGCGTGACCATCACATTTGTTGTTGTTTTCCTGTTTAGAAACTAATTTTTACTCTAGCTACTGCGGAGTTATCTAATTCTCAAAACATTTTTACCATTTTATTAATCTAGATTATTAGGTTGCCTTCGGTGTTCTGCCATTCTGTCAATAATTTGAAAGCTGTCTGGGATATTGCTGTTCATCCGCATATCATTCAATACGTCTATAAGATCGGAAATAAAATTAACCGAATCTTCAGGAAACATTGCGGATCTTTAAGAAAACACAGAGTTGGCTGGCAACTTAGTTGTCGTCCAGTCAACAACAGACGAATACTACTGATACTATCCAGCAATATTTGTGAAACCTTACGAAAATCTTAAGACTTATTGCTGTGATGTAGCAAAATGAATATTCAAATACAGCCATTTTCATTCTTAGAAAGTTTGTTGCATACTGATAGTTCGCACTGCTGAATGTATTTATGTCTTCATCAGATTCTGAGGTGAATGAGCCTCTGGAAACATGCAAGAGTCTCTTCACCTTCATAAATTAACGCATATGTGTATCTTCATCCATATATTTCCCATAATCAACAATCGCACTCAGCTGTACTCTGGTTGAGGTTAAGCCAAAGCTATAATAGTTTTCATTTCTTTGGTAATCGGTAACGTATACATCACTGAGGACACACCGACAACAGAGATTAAAAATTTTGGAGATGAACTGTTCATCATGTTACCGCCAAATCTTTACAGCTTAGTCAATTTCATCACCACGGACCTGAATATAATCAGTACCAGGTTCATCCAAGCATTTAGTTAGATTAACATATTGGTCTTTCTGATCAGGTTAGAAGAGCAAGTAGATGTTGCCTTGATAAACCATACGTAGCTAATTTTTACGCAAAAGCTTACCCCTCTTGATGGTCCTCATCATGGTACCTTAAATGCATGCGCTTTCGTTCATGACAGGACCTATCCCGTTTCATCGGAAACTATGACTTTCAAAAGTGTGAAGTGAAAGATCCATCAGCACCAACATTGCTAGAATTGTAGCAACCCAAAAGGTAATTCTTAGCTTATGTGCACTTTCTTACTCAATCGTACAATATTGGTTTTTATTTTAAGTCCGACCCTACGGCCAACTTTACCTACATCCGGCTCATCACTGGAGTCCACGGCGAGTTCCGACACTGAGGTGCACTTTTGTCGCTTCATCCGTTTTTTCGTTCCGTTGTAGCCTTTCTCCAATACAATCCGTTGTGTCCGTTCTTCCGGTTTTCTGGTATCCGCAACAGAGCAAGGGCACTCACGGACTAGCATAGACTAGTCCTACAGATTCCAAGCAACACTGTCAACTATGTGTTTTCCAGCTTTTCCCAAGGAAGACCTGTCTGTCCAGTGTGAACCCATCACTTATTATCTTAACTTTGGCTTTGCTCTGTGCTATTTGTCCAAAGCCATCTAATTACGAGTATGTATATTCCTCAGCATTACTCGAACAACTTATATGAAAAATGAACAGGTTTATAGATATAAAGCGACTGCCCATGCCAATTTTACGATTGAATATTTCATAAGTTGAAGCCGCTTTATGCAAGCATAAGTACAGAAACACGTGGTGACTTAGAAAGCAGATATGCGGTAAAAGCTTCATTAAGCAGCATGGTTCCGTGGCGAGGAGTAACCCTATTCTGAGTTCTTTTCTTAACCACGTGGAAAATTCTCCTCATATTCGCGCTCTTTGGCTTCGTTCTCTAGTTATGACTCAAATTTTCAGAACAACACTTTGAAGTCTACAGTGAACTCAGGAAGTTGAACTCAAGGTAGGCTAGCAAAATCTATATTCCATGGATTGTCTTAATTTGGTATACTGATGACCTCACCACATTGTTGACAGATATTTAATTGTACCTACACGGTAGAAGTATTCCCGACATTTGGTAATCTGTCAGGATAACTCCAATGCGAAAGGGATACTTGGAGGTCCGTTCCATCGCCCGCACGTCCACCATGCCTAGTCTTCCGGAGACTAATTGTGCCTTGAGTCTCAATACAATCTCCAACAGTGGACTTATCTCAGTTTGCCCAGACACAGACGTTTCACCTTGAATGTTGTAGCGTACGTTATTCAAACAAAAGAATCTGAATTGGATGCGAAATGCAAAACTGTGAGGTTAATCTGCCTTGAATACTGCAACCCTTTGTGTAGCGTTAACAGATCAATGCTGCGTAATAAGCTGTCTGCGAATGGTGTGCAACTAGCAGCGGCTTTTGATGAGCAATCACTCTGTAAATTGCTCGCATTTGGACCCGGCAAAGTGTTAAGTCACCAATTTCCTTAATGATTGGAGCAATGGATAAGGAGTCATCCTGACCCCTTTGCCATTCTTTGCATCGAAATGCTCCAGTTTCCTCCCCAATTTATTGTTTGTAAGTAACATAAGGACGTAGTTCGTGGCAGCATCGTTCCAACGGTATAATCATCAGCAGCTCTCCAAAACGGCTCGGGTGATCTTTATTCGTTGTCATCATTCCGATTCCTCATTCTTAAAGTTTTAGAATTCTGCAATGTAAATTTCTCTTCCCTCTGCCCTGATAATTATACGACTATGGCAAATAATTATCGCTGCAAAATTGTGAGCGATCACAAGACACGGTTCATCCACTGTTGGGCAACGTGGTGTTTAGTTAGCGTCTACTCTATAAATATCAAAACACCTAGGTGAAACATTCCCCAAGGTGGGAAGATTGTCATTTTGTACCCAGAGACTTAAAATGTTTTCAGCACAATGTACTTTAAGTTATGAAGTTGAGACAGCCCGTTTCCTTTCTCAGTAACTAAATTGCTCAACTTTCACTTTGAATGTGCCCTCCAATATGCTCATATACAAATATAGTGGGTTGACCACAGAGTCTCTGGTTGATTTTGTCGTTACTGGGCATTTTAGGCAGGGGCCGACATTTACTCCAAAGTTTTAAGCCAATCTGTTCGCCCCTTCATTATGGTTTATTAAAAGCACACTGCTGTTCTTTTATACGTCCTAAATTTAGCGCGTTGTTTTCCTGCACGTGGCATTATCTTATGGACCCCAGTAAAAGTATGGGGGACAATACAAAAACATTCATTTGAATAATGCGCATATATAGTTTCTTTTAAGGATTTGATTGCATGTTATTCCCCATTCCAACCTCAGTGCTGCTGTAACATGCAGCAAGTTTTACCAATCGGGTATATTATGTCTAATTTGTATTAACTTGACATGTGTGAGGATACTTCGTTACGTAATGAGCGATGGTCTACTCTGTGCATAAGCTCGAATTACTATAGCGTAATTGCTTGTCAATTCAATTAGTTTAGACAACGCAAGATTTCACTTTGCTTTTACTAAGACCAATCCGCATTCTGGAGCTTGGTGCAACCTTTGACAGTGTTACATAGGGGTAGACCAAATACCATTGGGTAACTACACAATAAAAGTTAGCGAATGTAATGCGCTAATGTTTATATTGCCATACAGTATGTAGGCTACTATATATGAGTAACGAAATTTTCCACAATCCACTTGTGGTAATATGACAGACGAGTAAAAATTAGCGGACCATAGTTCGCCGCACGTTGGGCTAACAAACCAGCAACATATTTTTCTTGCGAAAAAATAAACACACCGCCAGCTGCCTCCTGAAACGTAGGAAAATAATCATAATGAAAGTTTCGTCAGCAACATCCAATAATACTGGTCATTCAAACTGAACGTCGAAAGCTGATTAGTCAGGCTAACTGGGCGATACTGTTCATGTCAAGTCAAGTCAAAATAGGCTTGATCCACTTCAGTGTGTGCATTCTTAGCATTTACCCTATCACTTTGCATACACTGTATGTATGGGACCAGTTAAAAATAGGAAAATACAGATTGAAGATTTGAACAGACAGCAGTACGCAGATGTCCTTTAAGGAGCTGTGGGCGCAAGGCAATTATGACTTTCGTAGGGTCGAATAGAAACGTGACATATAGGAGAATATTTTGTTACGAAAGGAATAAGTGCAAGCGGATATATCGCTATAGTTTGAACGCGCGTGAGAGACAGATAATGTGCTTGGGAGCAGTATGTATCGAATGGAAGTGTTTACTTAGGTACTTTGCAGAAAAGTTCATGCAAGCGTCGAAATGCCTATGAGCCATCAAATCATCTATGTAATCTCTAGGCAAGATACCACATCTGGAATATGCTTAATCGATAGCACAATTGCAACAAAGTCCTGTTGCAGTAGTCAAGGGAAAATTACTGCAGATCACTCTTAGATTGTTTAGCACGTACTTGGGTGTGTTCTGGTTGTATGCCTTGTTCTTGCGCTAGTGTGATTTTCTCATTTGTTTTTGAATGGCCCTTCACAACCTTAAGAATATACCAGCAGAATACCAGTCTGGGTGGAATGCCGTTAATAACAGCTGAAATTGCCATACAGACCAGGCTAGGGTTTGATGGAGACTACTCGGATTCAGCGGACACAGCCGTGTTCATGAACGAATCCATCCGATTGCTTATTAACTGCAGCACGTCAACTATTGACAGAACGTTAGCAAACAAATGAGCCTGGCTGCGATTGAAGCCCAACCCGATGTTTTAGTGTTCATTTGGTGAGGACGGCGCCATTTAGCTGTCCTTTATCTCAATTTCCACTGCGCAATGGCAATTCATTTTTATGGTCAGCTTGTATGGTGCAATTGCGTAGAATGAAGATATACAGAATGGAAAATGGGCTGTGAGGTACTTCATTCGGAATGCATTCTGTTGTCATCGGCCTGACCACTATTACTCAGTTTGATGTGTTATTCTAACCTTCAGTTGCTTTGTGGTTTGGTACTCACCACAGCACAAATTACAGTTACTTTCCATTGGACTTTGAATTATGGACTGAAATATTGGATCGATCGTACAGTTTGTCAGCTAACGAGGTTCAAGCTACTGACCAGATAAAGGATCGGGATGAATGTTTTTGGACAGAACCTAGTATCAGGAAACTTCCGATTATTTTATAGGACTAGAGCAAATTCATGGGTGATACAGGGGTGAAGACATGACTGCAGAAGATGAAACGAAAATATGAACGGCTTGGAGGAATTAAAACAGCTGCATGCGATAAATGACCCTTTATCTCGTCGAGCAACTCCTGTAGACTTTTAGCACTTCGGCTTCTTGGTCTACCTAACGTACACAAACCATCCGTCCCTTTAGGTCCTATGAATGGTAATTCGGCTTCCGCTTTCCACTCTTGCAAAATGGCTTGTCAATTTTTCTGGAAGTAGAACGTCATGAATTATCCATACACCCTCAAAAGGATGAATTTGATATTTATCGTTAGAAATTCGTCACACCTAGACCCACTTAGATTACCATCACACATTCGGAAAAGCAATGAACACGTGTTTCATCAGTTCGGGAATCGTCAGCAATGCGCATTCCATCGGGCACCGCACCTCGACTGTTGTCAGTCCGTAATTAAGCCCACTGAGCTACGCGGACGGTAACGACTATCGTGAGTAAGTTACTAGATGTGATAAAGCATCGCTCACTGTCCACTGGCTTGTACGTTACTGTCGTTCAGAGGACAGGGTAGCCACCTCATCAAGTGACAAATAACTACCGACACCATAAAATCCCCTACTATTACGCTTTAATCAATATGCAGATAAAATAGGTTATAATGATATTGGTTAATTAACAGGTTTAAGTTTGATAATTTCGTGGCTTGTTGAGGGGGCTACCCTTTCCTCTGAACTGCAGTAACGTGCAAGTCAGTGGAGAGTGAGGGGCGCTATATCACCCCTAGTAACTTATTCACAGTGATTGTTGCCTTCCCCCCCGGCGCGCACGAACTGACAACATTGTAGTTGGGGTTCGAGCCCTACCGCGGTCCGATGGAATGCGTACTGTTGACGATTCCCGAAGGGATACAGCGCGCATACATTGCTTTTCCGGGCATATGATGGCTATCTGATTGAGTCAGGATGTGACAATTGCTACGGATACCAGATAAGTCCCCGTAATAATAAATTTGAATTTGTTGGAAAAGTCAAATACATGAATGTAGACGGCAAAGTTATGCTCTCATTTGGTGGGTATCACTTGTCACTAAAGTCCAATTGCTTGCGTACGTCAAATTTCTTTGCGAATACATAACCGAAAAACAAATAGATGTTGGTATTTTCACGCAGACATTGAAGGAACTAATTCTGCAAAGCACCTACAACACTCAGTTCT
>OX104064.1:216921793-217245796 GCA_944474145.2 Dicrocoelium dendriticum
GAGGAAGAGTGTAAATGTTACTTGATGTGCATGTGGGGCTTTTTACATTGACGCTGTGTTTATATTCTAGTGGTATGTTTAAAATGCTGTGGGTGGTTTCACACAAAATGACTTCGCCTGTTATCAAACGCAGTTAAATATATGCGACCATTTGGCGAATGCCTTTTGATTCTAAACAGATTACCCGATTGTGCCACTCGTTAAGTCTGCAGTAATTCTGGAGCGGATATTCCATAGTTTGGCCATAGTCGTGGTCTATTATGCCCAAGCTGTTATACCTACCCTATTGCAGCTGGATTGGGCAGTATTTGAAGACTGATTGGATGGCACAGACGTAGAGTTTGTGCCACAGAGCTGAAGGTCAGCCAAAACCAGCTCCTGACAGTGTCGACGACTGAGCTTCAGCGTCTTCAGTGATTATTTCCATAGTCCGAACGGTTATCACTATTAGTATGTGCCTGATATAAATATTCCTTCATTTTACCGGCACATTTCAATAACCGTTGAGTTATTAATAACCCACGCTTGCATTTCACTGCTACGTAACTCGAAACGAGATCGGTGAGCTCTCTAACTGTAACCCTTGAACCGCTTGGATGGCTAACCGGAAAGTAAACCCAGCCGCTGTTAATTCTAATCGTAGTATTGAAACCGCTCTTATCGGCGAAACACGCGACTTTCCCATAATGAGAGTAGACCAAAACAGATTTTCGGTAGACGATCCTAACGTAAATGGCCTCTCCCTACCCATGTTCCGAAACATCTGAGAAACAATGCAGCTGTACATCGTTGTCAGGGAATGGCTTTGGTCGGATACACCGGGGAATCCTCAAGTGTTCAAGTTTCTGGATGTCTCTCGAGAAACGATATCATTCTTCTGGTTCTGATCCGTCTACTACAATGTCTCAAATAAATCCTCTTCGTATGAAAGATTGCAACAGTTGCTTGGCACGCAGCAGTACTGGGGCTACCAAACCTAATGGGCGGGCTCACAGAACAACCTCACCCGTGATGCCAGCTCCATGATACGGGTCAATCTCGTTCCAGTGAATGGTTCGCCAGCAGTGTTAAAGGACGCGGTGATTTACCGCCTGGTAAGCGTTCTGCTTATAAAAACTCACAAATGTCTGTTTAACAACACTGCAACATGGCGAACGTGACAAACCACTATCTACATTCACTGCCTCTTACGTATTAGTATTATCTTCCGCAATCCACGGATAATAGTCATCCATTACGAAGAGTAACGTTCACACCACTTCACGTTAAAGATTCGAGCAGAGCGTTCACATACGCGGCATTACGTTGACAAATGCAAGCAACACAGCCATACACTGTCACTATAAAATATTCAAATACACATATCACATCGGTTCATATGCCACTGCTACACGTTTAGCGTTGTTTACGTCTACCTGATCTCAAAGTTTATATCACCATGCTCAAGCCTGTGCACGCGAGTCTCGCATTGCCGAGAATAAAACATTTATTTGTTTATTTATAACTCGAAGTGACGAAAGATGAAATCGATTATCAAGTGCAATTCGCTTTGAACTTGGTTATACTAACAGATATGCAATCACTTGACAAATTCCAATTTTATACCACAGTTCGTTTTACCTTCTCGGATTGTAGAGTTAACTGCACTGAGCCGTGGGATGCTGGACTAGTTATGATTTCGCGCAGAATTTGGCAGTCGTTAAACTTTATTTGCTTAAGCGTAATCCACCATTGAATGCAATTACTCAAACCTGATACTATGACTGCCAACTTCTTCTCAGCTGCGACAGCTGAACATTCAATCGTCAATGTAAATGCATCGCTGCGTCAGCGCCAGAATCGACTCGGGATACTCAGCCTTACAGTATTCGACTGCTTTTTAAGTGTAAATGGAGCGCAAAATGGTGATGATATTGTAACGCATGGTTGAATTTTCATACAGAACACTCGATTATTGGTGTAACTGACCCTTTGGCCACCAAAGCAACTTTAGGTAGTCCACCTTTAGAAGTCACGATTACCTGGTAAAATTTGGGTTTAATATCTGCAGCCACTGCCATGGTTCTCAATCTGAACCTCTCCATTATGCCGACTAAACTTTCCACCAGCTCCGACCGTTTCAACAACCGGTTAAGGGAAGTACCTTTGGTAGTTGCTAGCACAATCGAAAATAACGCATGGTTTCCCAGGTTTATTTGAGTGTATCACCGAATGATGGGGCATATAAAAAACCCCATTCTTCTTGCAACTCGGTTGCATGTCAATCATTTCTGCAAACCCCCTTGAAGCGTAAACCTCGACCGTAGCAGTGTACATCTGATATAATCCTAGGGTACCAGTGAGTTTTCTGTGCAAAAACATCAAGCTTCGGTGAGCCACCGGATAATTATTGGGTAGATTTGTGCGTCCATGTTTTCACGGTAAAGTGAATTGGTACTACGAGTCACGTTGAACGACGGACAACTCCATCTGCTCTATAACACGTTTATCTTCGACAGATATTTCGGATTTTAAGCTACATGACTTGAAAATTCCAACTCGTACATTCTCTAGAGAAACTTCAAGCTATAACCTACGTTAATAGCGTGGATACAAATGCTCGATTCATCTGATATTCCAACTGTTCCAAATCAATGGCGTCCGTATAGCAAGAGGGTCAGAGAATTATCCATATCGACTCTTTGTAAGTAGTATGGGGATTTATTAGGTTTTGTGTCAATTCTTCGCAGTTAGACACAGGTAGATAGTCAGAACAAATCCAGGAAAGCGCTAGACGGCCTTTTCGTACTATTGGGACTCGTCAGTAGCGCGCACTCGCCGAATGCTGCTGGATTCGAACCCACGACCTAACTCTTGCGAGTCAGCGACTTATGTCACTGAGCCATGTGCGACGGCAGCGGACCGCCATGACTGATATCTAACTGTGATATAGTGCGAGTCATCCTCCACCGTCTTGCATGTTATGAATGTGCAGAGGACAGGGCTGGCTCCCGAGCAACGACTTCCTTTGCAAACCGCCACGAAGCGAAGTGGCATGTAAGCTGCTAAGGCAAATACTGATTATTTGTAAGTAAGGTCGTGGGTTCCAATCCGGCAGGATTCGGCGCTTGCGCGGTACTGACTAGTCCTAATAGTACGAAGCGGCCGTCTTGCGCCTTCTTGGATGTGTTCTGACTGTCTGCCTGTGTCCAACTGCGATGAATCTATCCATATCGACGTTCAAATACCCAATGTGTTTCGGGAATATCCATATCTATTAGTATTCTGACGCCTCGATCACAACCGCATATGAACTGCAGGTCCTTTAAGTGCTCCCAATTGTGAAAGCTTTCTGGTTCCGGTATTATCCTTTATAACATTAGGCATCCCTTTGACGGACGACGCATGATCCACTTGCAGAGATGTACCACGTTCCACGGGTTTCAGCTCTAGTTATACCACTTGCGAGCCCACAGATGAGTCACCGGTGACCGTTACTATATGTACAACGGACGGCCTAGTTGGTAAATTAAGTTCCTGTAGTAGTTGTTTGTCAACAAACAATGAATCGGATCCGGGGTCAAGTAAAGCATTGGTCACTAATATCTTGTTCTTTCCACGCAATTCCACTGGAGGATTTCTAGAACTACTCGACCCCGAGACACAGTCGGTTCATTGACCACTGTCCTTGATGAAGTCACTTGCATCATCTTGGCTCCGTGCAACAATAGGGTGGTGTGTCAACTGACACCCGTTGTGTCCGCAAGTGAATCGGGATCCGCGATTTGCAGACGTATATTTGGCTTTGAGGCAAATTCACATAAACTTTGCATAGAAATTACGAGCAAGCCTACAGCACTGTCCATAGTTTTGGAACCGAGGAGATGGATCAAGCTTATGATTCCCTGTAAACTTTGTACACGATGATGCGAGTCACTGGGTTTACGGTACTATTCCTCCAGCTACCAAACCAGTTATATACTTACCGCGATTTTGGAGTCTTGCGGTGGTATAGAACACTTCAGTACTTCTAGTGCATTTATTAAAGTATATGGCCTGCGTTTCCGTCGTTTCCGCGGCATCACTGATAAATTAGTACGGGTCTCTGTGGGCTGGTTCTCCATAAGTGCGCAGGATTCTGATGGTTTTCTTGGACCAATTAAAATGCAGAGCATAAGCCAGCCGCCTGATCACCAATGACAACGTCACAGTCACCTTCAGATCGGCCTCATAGTTGAATTGTTGTAGTGTAGCCATGTAAGTTTTCACTACCCAGTAAAACTATGCAGCGTTTCAGAATCGTTCGCTTTGATTGATGCTGCATTGACTAAGTTGTAGATATAAACACTGTCTACAAGATGAGGACGGCCGAAGCAAACTTTTAGCGTCCCCATCGCAACACGAAAACCTTCCTCTGCTTTCAATAGGACGCAAAGCTCTCTGGCATCCCGAGTCTGCCTTTCGCAATAATTAATCATTTAGAAGAGCCTTTTACAAGAATTATGAGTAACGCTCATGATATTGGCTTAAACGTGCACATAAACAACCGGTACTGCATACTATCGCCGGCAGAGCAGACAATCTCCGTTTTCGGCAAGCCCGCGAGGTTTTCAGCTGTACCCGAGACGATTTTAGTGAAGGTAGCGGGCAGGATTCGTACCCTGGATACGGCGCGGTGAGAGTACACACATCCCAAAACACTACAAAAATTGTGCACTAATATTTTACTCTAGTCTTCCCCAGAACCAGCAAATATCGAAAATTCCGATGCCATTTGCAGGACAATTTTGATTAACCATCCAACTCAACGCACCTGAAGTTACCTTTGTAGCATCCTTGGAACAAAAGCTACCAAACGGTTTAGTATTTCAGTACTTCTAAAGAGCAGAATGACAAGTACTGTAGTTTGCATTCTGTGAATGCGGTAACAACGATAACACGCGTGATTCATCCATCAGAGAGAGAGTCAGAAGGATCCATCTTGTATTTCTGCAGCAATCGTTGTTAATTGGTGAGATGATGACACTTAGCTAAACGCACAATCTGCGTTGTGACAATACAAAGTGTAAGGCAGAACAAATTATACTGTATCCCGTTGCCCTCCGGGAAGCAAGAAGACTAGGCGGCGATCAAGAAGCCCTTAATAAGATTACACTCAAATATTTACAGAGTATAGACACTAGTTACAACAGTCCGTCTCAATGGCTCATCCCTGTTATTTGCATTGTGTCTCCTGCTCGCCACGTCCACTGTCTAAAATCACCTTGCCTTGCTTAGTAGATGTATGATTGGCGGGATTGGGCCGGCGCACAACTTCCCTCGGCCCAATGCCACAAGCCTTGGCTCAAGTGTGCACGTGTATGCGCTCCTTCGCCTGCTGGCGCCTGATTGGTCACTTGCATGTTCAGGAGATGGTTGCAGGCTGGCCGCGATCACGGGCCAAATATTTCCTGATTGGCTGACCAATCTGCTTCAGGCAACATGCTCAGTCCCTATCGGTCAGGCCTGTGACGTTGGATCGGCGTTATAGCATTTGCAATCACCAGCATTTCCAGCTCCCATCCCATCCTTTCCTTTTTAGGTATTTAAGATGACGTTACTATATGTTTCGTATTGATTACCACTTCGCTTGCGTTTAATGTCTTAGGCTTGGGTAGCAGTATCCTCTCCAGTTGTTGCTGCTGATTTTCTCTCTGCGGTGTCCACGTCTGACGCACTCTTCTCAGTTGTACCCGATTCCATCGAATGAGATTGCCCCCAACTTGGACTTTATAGTTCCTCGCTCCCTTCCGGCCTTCAAGCCTCCACCGGAATCCGGTCATGACTGCACCCATAATTCTTCTCCCGTACCTAGTGGTGGGTGGCATTCCGAGCCGCGATCATAGTACTTTTTTGCCTTAACATGCTGTTCCGTACTCGATCATGTAGAATATCGGACGACGCTATCTCGAGCTGCAGTAGCGTTTTAGCGGGCGGTATTAGCGTTCTTGTTTGGCGACTGAACAGCCGCTGTGCTGGAGTCGCTCCGATATCAGAAGATGTCGCGTTCCTTCGATCCAGTAGCATAATTCACGGAGCTTGCTTGGTCTCCTTGGCTTTTGTAAGCACTTTCTTCGCCTACTTCTCTTCGGACTCAGTTTTACCGTTTGCTCGGCTATGGTATGGGCTGGTTAGCCGGTGACGACAACCCTACTTCTTGCTGAATGCACCAAACACTACACTATTAAACTGCAGCCAGTTGTCTGAAATCACCACTTCGGGTATTCCATGCCGAGCGAATTGGCACCGCAACTTGTTCATCACGGATAGTGTACTCGTCATCGTAAACGCATCGATTTCGAAGTAGCTATTAAAATAATCTACCACAATCAAATAATTCCTTCCATGGTGGGAAAAATGACTAGTGCAACCATTTGCCAGGGTCTGTCAGGAAAGTCATTTAGCATCGTCGGTTCTTTTGTCCGGCGTACTTCGTGTGCTCCACATGCCACACAATTGGAGACGCAGGCACGTATTTGGCTGGTCATTCTGGGCCAGAACTACAGCGCTCTAGCACTTGCCACGCAGTTGTTGGTTTCGAAATGTGCACAATGTATCAGCTCCAGCATCGAACATTTCAGTGCGCTTGGAACCATTATCTTGTTACCATTGAATATTAATCCATCCTGAGTAATGAGTTCGTCACGAAAATGGAAAAATGGAGTCAGATTCTTTGGTAACTTTTGCTTGTCTTTGGGTCATCTGTTCATGATCCTGTGCTTCAGTAGCCTACACACTTCCTCCTCTTCAGTGTGTCTTTAGAGATGGTGTAAGTGTTCCTCAGTGATGGCGGTCAGCTGTGTTGCATGGACGAAATCTGGGGCTTCTTCTTTCCTGGCATGTCTGACAGGTGCGCTCTTGACAGCGTGTCCGCAATGTGCATGTTGGATCTTGGCCGATGGAAAATCTACAGATCCTACTTTGGCAGACGAATAAACATCCTTTGCACGCGACGTGAAACAACGTGGATCGGCTTGCTGGTGATCGACACTAGGGGTTTGTGGTCGGTAAAGGCGGTGGATTTGCGGCCAAAAGTATAGTCATTGAAACGCTCGACGGCGTAAACCAATGCAAACATTTCTTTCTCTATTTGCGCGGAACGACGCTCAGTGTCTGTCAGAGTCCGGCTGCGAAATTCCATAGGCTAACCGTTCTGCATGGGTACGACTCCGATACCATAGTTACTGCTGTCACACTCGAGCAGGAGTGCTGGGTTATAGTAATCGAGAACGGAGGCGCTCGTGATCAACTTCCTTATTTTCTGAAATGCTCTCGTTTGCCCCGAGTCCCAATGCCACTTCCCACACTTATGTTTCGGTTTTTCAAACGGTACCATTACCTAGGCTAATCTGGGCAAGCAACGATTTAGTTAATTCACCATCCAAATCAGCCTGCTAACGGTTTTCAAATCAGTAGAAGGAGACATATGTTTGATGGCCCTGACTTCCTCTGAGTTTGGTTTCAGTCCTTCGGAGCTTAGCACGTGTCCATGAAACACCACAAGCGTTCTACAAAACTTGATCTTCTCTCGGTTTAGCTTGATGCTCCTTTCAAAACAGTCCTGTAAAAATTGGTGAAGGTTCTGGTTGTGTACCTTTCGCGTTGCGCCAAAAACCAAAACGTCGTCTGCCACACAGAAGGTTCCTGGTAAATTGTGCAAGGCCTGCACCAGTCGTTTCTGGAATATCTCGATAGATACCTTCAGTCCAAACGGTAAACGAAGCGAATGGCTCATCCCTCTGATGTGCATCGTGTCGCTGGCTCCTTTTCCATTATTTTATGCCTGCTCGCCACGTCCACTCTGTCTAAAATCACCTTGCCTTGCTTAGTAGATGTATGATTGGCGGGATTGGGCCGGCGCACAACTTCCCTCGGCCCAATGCCACAAGCCTTGGCTCAAGTGTGCACGTGTATGAGCTCCTTCGCCTGCTGGCGCCTGATTGGTCACTTGCATGTTCAGGAGGTGGTTGCAGGCTGGCCGCGATCCCGGGCCAAATATTTCCTGATTGGCTGACCAATCCGCTTCAGGTAACATGCTCAGTCCCTATCGGTCAGGCCTGTGACGTTGGATCGGCGTTATAGCATTTGCACTTACCAGCAATTCCAGCCGACATCGCATACTGAGGCAAGGGTCACACAACATAACAGCCAATTAAGCGAAATAGAAACTTAAAACTTACGAAAAGTTAAAGAACTCGTAATTCCTTAGATGCAAATGCGACGAAGGTTTCAAATTGGTTGTTGCTTTTCCTGCTAAAAGCTTATTTTTCCACTAGTTGCTGCTGAATCTTCCATTTTATATCAATCGTCTGACAATTTTGTTTATCCGGATCATTGGTTATGGCCTAGATATCCTTTACTGCCGATTTTTCTCAGCTTTTCTTGACATCACTTCTTGCATGCAATTTGTTATATATTCCCATTGAGTCATGAAACTTCATTAGGATAATTATGAATTGGCAGTCCGGAAAATTGGGAAAGCACCTGAGCTAATTGGAAGCAGCGTGGTCGTTCAAGAAACCGGACGCGATTGCCATTAATCATTTCCAGTGATATTTGATCATTGATGGGAACATCGTGGAGCATACAGCAACATAGTCGCTTGGATGATGCAAGCACATTGGTTACATGCTGATGTAGAACACTGAAGTATTCAACTTAGTGACCATCGTACCATCAGGTCGGATCGACCAGGGATATCCCAGAATCGTATAGGTGACGGAATTAGTTACAACAGCAACGAGAGTGTAATTCTGCTGTCTTGCTGTTCACATGTACACAAAATCATGTCAGCTGTCATTTAACTGAATGAAACCCACGGTTTCTGTGCGGTTTTATTTCTGTTGTCAATGGAAAGGTAAACATGTCTCTTGACATACCAGCCATCGCAGGGGGGCCGGAATTTATGTTGATGCCATGGTTTGCGTGCTTTATTGATCCATTGACCTATGCTGGGTGATGATTTTGCACCTTCAGATCCACTCATACCAGATTGGTCAATGGTTAGAGACAAGAAAACTCAGCATCCTGCTCCTCCAGGTTGGGGATTTGAATGATAGTGGCCCCTTATTCCTTAAAACGGACTCCATTTACCTCAGTGTCAAATGCCCTGCCTTGCGGTCAGGTTTTTGAAGGAAAGACTTTTGTTTAAATCCCTACTCGTGTTCCCGTCTAGGTCTGGAAAACCTAACAGCATCCTGCCCACGCAATACTATGACTCATTTCCTTAAAAAATTTGTGACGCTCTGAACACAGCATTGGATTATCAACGGCGTCCTTTCCGATGCATGGAGCAGGGTGGATAGGGAAGCAGATACTATTGCTCAAGCCTTCTCTTAGTTTCCTTTCCTCTTAGGCGTTTACATGTTTACCTTTCCGCTCCAGCGTCAGTATTCCATTCCTCCTGTTCACCTAGTTTCAACTAACATGCGAACGTGGAGCATTATGTCTGCATTGTAGACAACCTTGTGTCCTATCAGGTGGTTAATCCCAATACATCTGTTTCCATTTGGAGCCTTCGGTCCTCCTTCAGATTGACAAGCCTCAATATCCACAATTTGCTGCAGATCGGTCAACAGGCAGCAATTGCCCGAACATTAGAGACCCTCTAGATCCATATCTGCCGCTTATCAGAGACCAGACTACAAGGCTGGAGTTCTATGCTCACTTTGCAATCCCCTTCAGGTGACACCAGCAACACTTTCTCATTGCGACAATCTGGTGACGATGCAGCTTCGAGCACCACCCACTTCGGTGTTGGTATTGCCTTGGGTCCCCAGACTGAAGCTGCGGTGGTTGACTGCATCCCAATCAGTAGCCGGATGTGTGCGGTCGGATGGGTTGGCTCGTTCAAAGCTTCGAAGTCGCGCGGGTCTAACAGGTGTCTATTCTTCATCGCTGCCTACGCACCCGCAAAATTTACCGAGGACTCGGTACAAAACAACTTCTACCATTAACTGAACGGGCTCCTTCGACACAGACGAGGCAAGGAGACTGTTGTATTGGCTGGGATCTGAACGCTCAAATTGGATAATTATCCACTGAAAACCTGTATCTGGGTGGACAATACGGTGCAGGCTTTCGTAACGATAAAGGTAAGCGGTTAGTTCCTATGTGGGAAGAAGCTTGCCTATTTCCCGCGAGCACTAATTTCCGACCAGGACCCGCAGGTGGGTGACTTGGGGCACACCAGGCTCGAAACAGATATAGACGCAAATCGATCATATTGCGACCAGCTACCGCAGGACGGGCTTCATGCAGAACTGTCGCTCAATTTGGAGCACATGTGTGGACACCGAGCATACTCTTGCATGTACTGAGCTGCGAATAGGTTTTGGTGACGACCACGTCGACGCTGCGAGCGCCCTGACATCAATCAACTGACGAAGCGTTATTATGAATGTCTATCAAAGAAAGCTGACATATGTGCGGAGTAAGCGCTCACTATATGCAATTGATGCTCACCGGTCTCTTGTTCCGCAGACCTTACTAGCGGCAAGCAAATCCTCATGTCGTAAGTCTAATCGCCAACATGGATATTAGGTATCTTCGCTGTCTCCAGAACTTACTGATGCTCGCCGGCACATTCCGGCTGGGAGTGAAAGCAATGAGACTTGCCGACGTCTCCAGGTGAAATTCCGTGCTTGCTTGATGAATGACCGCGAATCCTGGAAATCTCATTGTGCATCATATATTGAAATGGTTGCTGCCCTTAGTAACCATCGCAAGTTATTCCGCCTGACAATGGAAACGAGCAGCAGATCATCTGGTATTATTGCAAATATACGTGCCGGGAGTGGACAGATCATCCACAACTTCTCAAAACGTTTGGAGCCTTGAAAGGGAACTTAATCGTTCAGGATTGTCAGATATCTAGACGGTCATTGATCGCACTGCTCCGTGGGCTGTCCCTTTGGACCGACCTTCTCGCTCAGAAGACGAACGTGCGATCTGACAGCTGAAGTTACATACTGCCAGGGGAGCAAGTTACCTTCCTCCAGCCTACTTCAAATTCTGGAGACCTGTCCTTGTGGATAATTTACAAGTGTTACCAGCGCAACTGCAGCAGCAGGACTGAAGCCGCTCCGTCATGGTCCTAATGTTCAAGGGTGGCTAAATTCGGAATGCGGCAGCCACAGAAGAATCAACCTGCTCTCCATCACCTTCAAAATGCTTGCCACTGTCATCCTTCACAGAACGACTGGCACTCGTGAAAGCCAGATTTATGAAGAGCAAGCCGGGTTTCGTTGAGGTCGTGCCTTCATCGACCACATCTTCACATTGCGTCAGTTGTTGGAACACCGTCACTTATAGAGGCGGTCCGTGGTTGTAGTACGACTTCTTCCGAATAACTCGTCATCCGAACTCGCCACACGATGGAGAACCCAAACTTAATCGAGTAACGCTAGAATCCTCCACCGACGTAGAAAATATTTTGCTCTCTGCAAGCGCTTAAACACGGATCCAGTGGGATAAGTATCTATCCTGATGTCCCTTGAAGCGCGCAACAATCAGAAGAAACACTGAAGAGTGGCACAGTACCACTACCGCCTTTACGCAATCTTCATACATGGCGTGCCAGAATATCCTTCTAACGATGTTCAAGAGACCGAAAAGCACGCTTTAGAACAGTGACGGTTCATTCGTGAAACACTTTCTTTGGATAATATTGTGGCACCATCGTTCACCGGGATACCTCTCACACCAAATTATAGAGGATGCAGCCCTAGAATCCTAAAACTTGTGGTTCAGTCAAAGCAACAAGCAAATAATGTTTTAGATTGATGGCGGAGAAATCGGAAACATCTTCCTTCTGAAATTCGGTTAAAGGTTACAAACTGTTTGCACAGCTCAAATATTAAAGTAACTGAAGCAGCAAACATACCGACGAATGTACAGAAGCGAACTTGACTGCTACTTTACTTGACTCTGACGTAGGAGTAATTGAAGGTTGGGACGCACCTTGACCGAAGCACAATTGCTTACCAGGTATCATTATCCCATCAAAAAAACGAGTAACTGCCGACCTCCCATCTGTCGGTATCTTTCCACATGTGAACCCTTCACCCCTCTGGAGGCTCCTAGAGACCGAGAGAGTGGCGTGCTATTATACGAATGCTTAGGGTCTTTCTAACAAACTGGCCGAAATGACAGATTGCCAAGCTTCCGGGTCATGTGATGTCACTGGTATCTCCGAGACATGGTTGCACCCGGTAATGACGGATGCTGAGGTTTCGCTGCCAGGCATGTCGCTGATCCGGAACGACAGGCTCACAAAAGGAGGAGGGGTAATCCTTTGGCAAAGGTTGCAGTTAAAAGTCAGGGAAGCTTGCCATATTATCTTGGTGTACCGTGCCCCTAACTCAACACCCGAAACCGACTACCACCTAGCGGTTGCTTTAAGATGCAGTTTACAACGAAAGCACACTCACATTGTTATCATGGGTGATTTCAACGTACACTGTTTAGAAAAGCCCGCCTTTATCGGAGAACAATTCAAAGCCTATCTACAAGATCTAGTAACTGCTGTGCGCCTTTACAATCACATCACTTTGCCCACTCGGTTCAGAACTGGTAACAGGCCATCTGTGCTGGATCTTATGCTCACCATCAAGGAGCATATGATTGATGTGTTTGTTTTAGACTGCACGTTCGGTGGCAATCATCACGCCGTGATCAGTTTCTACTTCGTCTGCCATGCAGAATATCAGAATGAGAACCATGACACTGTGCGAACCATCACAAGCTACAGTCGATTAGCCCAGCTGGTCTGCGCCACAACTTAGTAGATCCTCGAAGAGAAACCCCCGGAAGTCGCCTGGCTCGAGTTCGTCAAAAAATGCAGTCAGCTGATTGCAGAGGCTTCAGCGATAAAAGTTTGCAATAGGTGTAAATCGGTTGCTTTCGTTAGGAGCAGAACTCGAAAATGGATGACAGTACGTAATCCAGCACGGCAAGTGTACAGAGAAGCTCTACCAAAAGAAACTTTGGACAACGAGGAAGTCCGACGTAACAGTACACTGAAATGTTAAGAGAAGACAAAGCCGCCTATCAGCAGAACATCGCAAAAATCTTCATTGCTAACCACAAATTACCGTTCAAGCACGTTACTAGCATACGAAAGGTGATGCAAGGATTTCCTCCAATTTTGACGGCTGATGGCCCAACACGAACGGCTGTGGAAGCAGCAAAGGCGATGCAAATGCAATACGCCCCCAGGTTTCAACGGGACTTGTCACCAAGCGAACTAATAAAATTTGTCTTCTGCTTACCAGGACTAAACCACCTCACTTATAACACGGAGGCTGTATTGCAAAAGCTGACGTCTCTATGAAAACAAAGCTCATCGGATGTCGACCGAATTCGTCCAGAGGCATTGGAAGCAACAGCAAGCCAACTGGCAGGACCTTCAGCCCAGTGTTTCCAGCGCCGATTAGTCCAGAACCAAGTTCCCGCCATGTGGAAGCTTGGAAAATTAAAACTACCTTACAACAGTGAAACCGGAACCGATCCCTTCAAGTACCACCCAGTATCCCTTCTTCCTATACTCTTCAAGTTCATGGAATCCATAGTTGCCGGTGCACTGGTGCGCTAGCTGGAAAACCGCAAAATCATCACGCCTGAGCAGCACGGTTTCCATGGACAGCGGCCATGTACAACAAATTTACTAATTGCACACAGTATTTGGACCAAGGCAGCTGACGCTGGAGAAGAAGTTGATGTGATCCACCTGGATTTTTCCAACGATTTCGACCGTCTAGACCATTGGATGCTACTTTAGAAGCTCCAATATTACGGGATCTGTAATTCTCTTTTAAGCTGGATTACCAGCTTTCTACTTCAACAACGATTAGTGGTCAGAGTTCGGAGCTCTTTATCGGATTCCATATTAGTCGAATGTGGAGTTCCGCAAGGCTCAGTTCTTGTTCTACGTTTGTTTTTGGTGTTTGTTAATGATCTTGCACAGGGAATCGCTTCAAACGTCCTAATATTTGCCGACGATTTCCAGATTTGCCACAGGATGCAGGCAAACCTCCGACAGCATCTGCTTCATCGTGACCTAGAAAGCCGTGTACCAATGGTTAAACCAAAACTTACTTCATTTCAGCGGCAGTAAATGCAAAGTGCCTTCCATCCGACATCAGAGCAACTACTCAGAAACGGCTCGGAACGAATATACTACGAAAATCAACTCTCGAACGTGACTTGGGTGTCCTGGTTCAAGATGACTTGGGTTGCTCCAGACAATCCGAAATGGCCTCGAAGACTAGGAACCAACACCTCGGGCTGTTGCGACGGGCGTTTGGGCAAATAAACAATGCCATATTTCGACAAATGCGCAGTGCATATGTTCGTCCCCATGTCGAATACGCATTCAAACCCTGCATTAATGGCTGTAACACAACCTTAATGCACTGGAGTAGCCACAACATCGGGCAGCTAAGAAGGTAATTCGAATACTCAATATTTCCTACCAGGAGATACAGCAATGATGGGGGTGTTCAGTAGAAGCAATCGCAGACTACGTGGAGACCTGATTATGGGATAATGATTCTACCAAACCCACATCATTTGTACCACCCTTTACTGCGACTCAGCACCAGTATAACACTGAGGTGCCACTGATTGCAACTCACAGAACCATACATTGGTCTGGAGTGCCGCAGAAATCTCTTTTCTATTCGTGTCTGTCACCCGTGGAATGCTCTCCCACGATCGGTCGTTTTTGCACGGAGATTGACAATATTTAACAGACGGTTGCATGATGCACTCTTCCACTTCCACTTTGTCACTTAGCACTACTTCTCCATCCTACACCTGCAGTTAACCACTGAACTATGTGACTTTAACTACGGTGCTTTGAAACTAAGCGCATTGCAGTAGTAGGGCGGAGCAAATCATCCCCTTATTTTCCTAGTTAATTTACTAACCGCTTTTTTCTTAATATTTTCATCATTGTTATGTGGATACCAACCATCCAAACGACTTGTAAACTGCGCTTCTCAACTCGTTCAATTTCATTGTTCATTGTTCCGGGACGAGGTCCTTCAGGTGATAAAAGCTTCCCCCTAGGGCCTTGAGATCTGTCTAAGAATGAAGTGGCATGCTCCCTTACCATGGCAGACTGTTTTATGGGGACGAACCTTAGAAGGATCATCCTGCTTTCTGCCGAGGCGAAAGTTGGAGCCAACAATTATCTCAGGTTCCTTACCATCAAACATTGAATAGACCATTGCGCTTTAGAAACGCTGGATCATCTAAAATCCTCTCCGAAGGTGGTTGCTTGTTAGATTCAGGTGCATTGACAATGATCAAACACTTCTCGCGAGGTTTGTTTTCCTCAAGAATAGTAGGCTTAGTGGGCTAAGAATTCGACCACACCAAATTCTCAAACTGATTCATTCTGTCCAGAACGATTTACAGTTGGGAGCTTGGGGGATCACTGTGTTTGTTGGACTTTGAATTCTTCTTTATGTTTTCACAGCGCACAGCCGTATCCACACTAATTTTCTCCGACACGGCGCTTTGACCTACAACGGCAGCATAGATTTTCTTCTTTGGCTGAATGTTAAGTTCACTAAGTGTCAGTGCCTCCAGCGATGAGGCAAAGGCGTCTCGGCTACAACTGTTGTCTGCTGTCATCTAACTGAACACAGCCGGCGGTGGGAGGGGGTCAGATTTTTATCCCGTGCGTGGACCACAAGGCTGAACACGGATGAACAGATCCCGTCCACCTTTTAGATCCCAGTGCTGTTAGCCATAACAGCGGCTTGACATGTATCACAAATAAAGAACACAACCAAGGATGAAGTCCGTTGAAGGAGTACATACAAGTTGGCTTCGACAGTACAGCAGTGGATATGCAACCAGCCCTTACAAATCTTACACTGCATGGCCTTTGTTTTAATGCTGACTTCGTGGTGACAATCCAAACAATTTGATGACATATTTTTCTTGGATATGGGAGTTTGACAAAAGTCCAATTTTGCTTCCAGTCTTTATTAAAACACTGTTTGCAACGATATTGCAGCCTAGAAATTGAATCCCTATCGCACGCCAAAAAACCTAGTTCCCGCGTAGTACTCACAGTGTTAATCAATTATTGTTTGTCCAACATTTGCCTGACCTTTTAAGTAGCTCCGTTTTACCCAATGTTTAATCTGCAGTTTCAGTGTTAAAAAGTGATGAACATTTGCTCAGTCGGGCACATACGGCTTAGTTTGACTTGACTTGATATAACTTCACTTAATCAATCCGAGTAGTCTGCAGTCATTCGATTACGTACTAACTGACGCATTGAAAAAGTGTCCGGAGATCTGAAATTTCCTACATGGTTGTAAGCCATAGAATAACGACTAAGTTGTATATGTGAAACAGACAGTTTAGACGTTAATTCAGATTCAGATTTTGATTAATTGTAGCGGTCAGTCCAATCCTCTTGGATACAACTTCGAGAAAAATACTACTTATAAATAACTAGTAGCAGTTACACTTCTTACTCAGGATGTCACAGTGTCAGTCACATGGCTGAATTAGAAATTCAGATAGCTTGCGTTGCACTATCCACAGCTCCACGCACACATCAATATCCAGCAACAATCAGGAAGAATAAGACCGAGAGGCAAGTGAATGGGAGCCACCTGTCACCAATGGAGCCGGATCACAATTCTTCCACATGCGCAACAGCAGCATTCCTGTGTACCTAATGTGGAAGTCATACGTACCAGATATACACAAGGCAATGGCTGGGCAGCAGCCCGACCCACCCGGGATGGATTCACTCTGAGCCTAGCACCATCATTAGAACCGTGAACCATCCCACTCGGAGCAAAGATTAGCAATCTCCTGTTACCAGTAATCTAGGTAGAGGGCTTTAAATAGGTAAACGCCTTGACAACATTCATAGTAAGCACAGCCACACCGGGAATATCAGACAACGAACACAAAATTTAAAAGGAAATTAAACACGAAAATATGACATGGAAAAAGCAACAGAATAACAGAACTGAACAAGTCAAATAAAAAAGGTACGATTGATGCAATTGCCCTGTATGGCTCTATGACAAACACATTGCTGAGTGAATTTTTTAGATGACTTATAAGTGGCCAGAACTTCATTCTCGAACTGCGGAACGGTGTCAATTCGTCGACGTGCAACTACGTCTCTAGCGAGAATGGCTGCTGACATGAGTCTGTCATCTATACGTGACGTATGTGTTGCACCAAATCCAAGGTGGACGTAGTGGTTACCTTGTATATTGCGGTGTGGACATAACCGAGGGGATCGGGTCAAAGTACGGGGATATTTGTTAATTTTGCGTGAACACGTCGCAGTTGTCTCAATAAAATGTTCGTTTGCGCCATATACAGCTTCGCAAGACAGACTATGTTTTGGCATTTATCTTCAACCATTAGTGGTTTCTATGCCTTTGGGTTATAACTATCGTGGCAGTTAGTAAACACGAGCCGCCTAAAGTTAGCCTACCTTTTGTGATGGGAGTATACACTCGAACGAACGTGCGGTGCCAGCCCAGCAAGGAAGCCGTTAGGCTGCCGCAAGGAAAGGCGGCAGCTGATAGGATGTTCACACGTTTCTCGCATGCACGCTGATTGGCCAACAGTTGGACGCATTGGAGTGAGTTTGTTTGACTGAATCAAAGGGAAAATGTCATGCATTCACAAAGGTCGTTAATAATGGATCCAACTAGCTGTATATACCGATATGTTTCACTCGCCCACTGCCTGCGTTTTCGCCTGGTCCTTTTGTTTGCAGAATATACGTTTGTCCCTGAAGGACCGACTTTTTACATGGTGTCAGAGAAGGAGAAGAACAATAGTACCACCCAGACGATGATTGGAGCTGCACCGGCTATTCAAATGCCTGCCCCGCTGAACATGGATGAACGCAGTTTGGCAAGCAACTGGCGTTTGTGGAAGAGCAAATGGATGGATTTCTGCACTTTATCGCGTCTGGACAAACAACTGATGGCGTACCGCTTGGCCATGTTTCGACGCGCAGCAGGAGATGATGCGCGCCGCGTGCTAGAGACATTGTGTTACGACAAGAGCGAAGATGCCAACAATCTGGAGACAGTTCTTGAGAAGTTCAGTGAATACTGCGAAGGCCAAACAAACGAGACATTTCAACGCTACCTCTTCTTTTCGCGGAACAGGCAGCCAGGTGAATGCTTTGACAAGCACGTCACTGAGCTAAAGATTTTGGCCCGATCCTGCAGTTTCTGTAAATGCATGGCGGACAGTCTCATACGGGACCGCATTGTTCTTGGGATCAATGACGAAGGTTTGACGAAGCGACTATTACGAAAGCGCAAACTATCTCTGCAGCAATATATCGACATCTGTAATAGTGAGTCCTCCACTACCTATCAGTTCCAACAGATGACAATCACAGGTGATTCAGAGTTGTGCGCAGTTTCCAGGAGCAAAACTACGAGGGCCACGACCGCGCGAGAGAAGCCCTGCAAATTCTGTGCCACACGACATCCTAGGAACCGCGACAGTGTCCGGCGTGGGGCCGCATTTGTGTCAAATGTGGGAAGCGCAATCACTTCGCCCGCTGCTGTCAGTCGACAGATGTCAGTGCACTCGTTCCAGACAAATCAACAGAAGACACCGAACAATCGATTGGTAACGTGTCTCGGAAAGCGTCGCAGAGGTGTGTATATGCAAGTCTTCTGATCGAGAGACGGTCGGTGCGATTCCAGTTAGACACAGGCGCGACGATCAATATTTTGCCCAGAAAGCACTGCCGCGGCGTGCAAATTCAATCGGAGAAAGATTATTTGCGCATGTGGAATGGTTCCAGACTCAAGCCAAAGAGCTCAGCGACAATGGAAGTGGTCAATCGGAGAGACAGTGTTTCGCATCGTCTGCAGTTCGTGATCGTGGATGAGGATCTCACGCCGATTCTCGACATTGATTCGATGTTATCCCTTGTCTTTGTCATTTTTAACCATGCTCGTTTTGTGTACTCTTGTCAGAGTGCAGCCGATGTTAGTGACCTGTATCGGTCTGTGTTTAGCCCGGGTTTAGGGGAATTTGAGGGTACCGCTCACCTGTCGTTAGATCCTTTGGTACGCCCGATTGCATTACCTGCTAGGAGAGTCCCATTTGCGCTACGTGACCGATTTTCCGCGGAATTGAACAAGCTGGTTATGCAGGGTGTGATTGCAAAGGTTGATGAGCCAACAGACTGGGTTAGCCAGGTCGCAATCATTACGGAGAAAAATGGCGAACTACGCGTATGTATAGACCCGAAGCCACTGAATGAGGCCCTGCGTAGAGAACATTATGCGCTACCGACGTTAGAAGATGTTTTACCACGTTTGACAAGAGCTAAGTTTTTTCACGAAAGTAGACCTTTCTTCCGCATTCTGGCATGTTGTTCTAGACGACGAATTCAGTTTCCTCACCACATTTGCTACAATTTTCGGACGTTATCGTTGGCTGCGATTACCGTTTGGCCTGAAGGTGTCTAGCGAAATTTTCCAAAAGCGTTTGGTGCAAGCAATAGATGATTTAGATGGCGTAACCTGTGTGGCAGATGACGTTCTGATTTACGGTTCTACCGAAGAAGAGCATGACAATTAGATACACCGGTTCCTGAAGCGTTGCGTGCAAAAGAACATCAAGCTAAAACGCGAGCAAGTAGAGCTGCGGAAAGAGGAGGTAATTTTCCATGGGCATGTGTTAACATCCGACGGAATCAGAGTTGACCCAGGGAAGATTAAGGCGATACAAGAGATGCCGTCCCCTAACGATGTGAAGGCAGTCCATCGCCTAAACGGTATGGTGAATTATTTAAGCCGGTTCCAACCAGGACTCGCTGATGTCATGACTCCGATTAGGCAGTTAACTCACAAAGGAGTAAATTGGAGCTGAGGGAAGGAACAGGATTTCGCTTTCGCAACCATTAAGAACCTTATCAGGAATGCGCCCGTACTCGGATATTGCGATCCAGCACAACCATTGGAGGTACAATGTGATAGTAGCCAGAGTGGAAGAGGTGCTGTTCTGTTGCAGAACGGAAGACCTTTAAATTTCCGCAGTCGAGCACTCACAGAGGTTAAGAAGCGGTATGCACAGATCGAGAAAGAGATGCTGGCAGTGGTCTATGCCATGGAGCGTTTCAATGATTATACTTTTGGAAGAAAGACAACCGTGTACACTGATCATAAGCCGCTGGTGTCGATAGACACTAAACCACTGAATAACGTTCCTCGCCGTCTGCAGCGTATGCTTATCCGGCTTCAAAAGTATGACATTGACATTGTGTACACACCTGGCACACAGCTGTTCATTGCGGACACCCTGTCGAGAGCACGTCCGCCAGTGGCCGAACATCATCTAGAAGTGATCGAGACAGTTAGCATGGTGCAGCATCTGGCAGTGACAGAAAACCGTTTGAAAGACATAAGGCGTTTCACGGAGGAGGACCAAATTTTGGCAGCTTTGCGAGATGTTATCCTCAATGGGTGGCCAGAAACAAAGAAGCAGCTCCCGAAGCAATTAACACCCTACTTCAATTTTCTGGACGAACTCACTGTGACGGTCTGTTGTTTAAGGGAAGTCGAATCCTAATCCCTTCTTCTCTCCGAAAGGAGATGCTCGAGCATGTCCATCACGTTCGCCTGGGTGCAAATTACACCATTAATCGAGCAAGAGAACTGATGTTCTGGCCAGGAAAGACAGGTCAGATCAAGGATCATGTGTCTAACTGTGAGGCGTGCCGTTCACATGACATTCGGCAAACGAAGGAACCGATGATGCTGCATGATGTTCCGGACCGACCGTGGCAAAAGGTAGCAGTGGATCTATTCTGAGACAACGGAAATGATTACTTACTCACGGTGGACTACTATAGTGATTACTTTGAAATCGATTTACTCACCACCACGACCACGGAGGCAGTAATCAACAAACTCAGATGTCAATTCGCACGGCACGGGATACCGGAGGAGCTAGTCTCGGACAACGGTCCCCAGTTCAGCAGCAGGGCATTCCAGGCTTTCGCAACCAAATGGGAATTCGCACACCGGCAAACCAGTCCCTATCACAGTCAATCAAATGGGAAGGCAGAGTCGGCAGTGAAGCAAGCCAAGCGACTATTAGCGAAGGCTAGAGATACTCGGGAGGACCCATACTTCATGCTACTGGAGAGTCGCAACACTCCTTCAACGGATATCGGCCTGAGCCCAGTGCAGCGCCTATACAGTCGAAGGACCAGAACTGTGATGCCTGCATCCGCAACATATCTGCGCCCTGTCACGCCACAACTTGAGAAAGTACAGAACAGTTTGAAAAGGCGAATGGCTATTCAGAAACGGTACTACGACAACGGCGCACGGGAATTACCTGAGCTGACAGTGGGGGAAGAAGTATGGGTTGAACCAATTCCCAATGGAAAGGAGCGGTGGAGAAAAGGAGTCGTGGATGCGAAAGTCGGTGATAGGTCATACGAAGTAAATGTTGGAGGGAAGAAGCTGAGAAGAAACCGAGTACAGCTGAGGAGATGTCCGAGGCGACAGCATGAATCAGGGAGAGAGCGTTATACTGCGTGCGGCAATGAGGCGACATCGGCAGGTCCGACAAAGAGGACGCGGAGTGGTAAAGTGTATGGACTATTTAGCAAAGTACAGCAGCAAGAACATGAAAAAGCGAGGATGTGATGGGAGTATACACTCGAACGAACGTGCGGTGCCAGCCCAGCAAGGAAGCCGTTAGGCTGCCGCAAGGAAAGGCGGCAGCTGATAGGATGTTCACACGTTTCTCGCATGCACGCTGATTGGCCAACAGTTGGACGCATTGGAGTGAGTTTGTTTGACTGAATCAAAGGGAAAATGTCATGCATTCACAAAGGTCGTTAATAATGGATCCAACTAGCTGTATATACCGATATGTTTCACTCGCCCACTGCCTGCGTTTTCGCCTGGTCCTTTTGTTTGCAGAATATACGTTTGTCCCTTAAGGACCGACTTTTTACACCTTTGTACGCAAGAGGAGAGGTCCAGTGCACACTTGCGGCTTCATCTGCGGGGTGCAATACATTTGACCAAGATTACCAGCAGCGGGGTAACAGAAAGTATCGGTAAATGCAAAAACATATAAAAGAAAAGATAGTGGAGGTACAAAAGAAGTGCTAGTAGTCTTTCCAACTCGCCATCCTCAAGATAACCAACAGAACTAATTCTCTTACCGGTAAACGATGTCCAAGTACCAAATGATGTTATGCGTACAAGTACGACCATAGTAACTTTTCACCTTTTCTCAGAATGTTGTAGAAATATATGCCTAATTCTGAGGTTGCTGTTGATTAGATGATGCTTCCCCTCCGCAGATGGGCTAAACGCAATTACACTTAAAGCAGATCCTTTAATCTATAAAAGTTTTTCCACTTTAATTGGTTTGTTCATTTCTGTTATTCTGCCACATATGCTATACTAATGTTACTTATTTGCTTTCCCTTAAATTCTATGTTGGTTATTTCCTATCCGCTGGGTGGCTGCGGTTGATATGTTTGCTAAGTGCCTATTTGTCTAACTCCCTCCAGTTCAATTACTGGCTCCAGGAGACTGTGAATCGTTGCTGGGGGTACGGAGTGCACGGTTCTCGTAGCCGTGCTAAGCTCATAGAGGGGATTAATCCAGTGTGGAGCGGAGCACGGCCCAGACAACGCCGTTGTACGTCTGCTGCGCACGAGCCCCTACATAGATGACCAGGAATGCTGCTGCTGTGCACGTTGAAGTAGTGTGGGCCGGCTCCGTCGAAGATACTTGGCTCTCATCCACATATCTCTCGGTCATTTGGATTTACATTTGATACAGGTTTGTGGATGGAGTTATGGGTGGTGCTGTGCAAGCCAACCATAGTCCTCTGTAGGCGCAGACGTCCGGTGGCTGTCCCTGTAGAGGCCGCAATTGCAAGCAAATCGGTAACCGAACGCCGCCACCTAGGTATCAAAACGAATGATGTACGCTACTAAAATTATTCTTTGACGTTAAAAGGCTACAGCGTGGTCTAGAAAGTAAAGAACACCTTAACTACTTGTAAACTATGTGTTCATTGTAATTGTATAAGTTTTCAAGATGTCGAAACAATTACAAATATCATTTTACTGTTTCGCCGTCGCCTTTTCTCAACTTGACTTCATTTCCGGTCCATATACAGAGCGGAGCAACGGCATAGCCCAAAGCTTGATTCGATTCCCTTGGAAGTAAGGCGCATTCACGTTCATTGCCTGCCTCAACTCAACGACTGTTGAGGATTTTTTCGCGGACTTTATCTTTTTAACATTCCGTAGAGAAGTAGTGGTGTTAGGTCTGATGAACGCGGAGAACATTCAACGAAACGCTGCCGTCTAATCAATCCGTTTGTTAAGATTTGATCGAGGAAGGATATAATATCCGGTCAGCAGTGTGGTGGTGCCCAATCTTGTTAAAAACGAAACCCGCCTCGGTTTCTCTAATTCTTAGCATGATAGACGGTTGCAGCGAATTCACATAAAATGGACCAGTCACAGTAACTTCAAAAAGCGGTCCAGTTGATCTACGTGATGTTCAGCTGCACCACACCGTAATTGCTGGTATATTAACGTGGTGGTCGACCATAACCCGTGGGTTCTCAGGTCCCAGATAAGTGGAATGAATTATTGCAACATTTAGGCTGGATGCGGCCTCATCACTCCAGATAATCTTTGATGGAGTGGGAGCAAATTCGTTGCACCAATCCCTGTATCATTCGCAAAACTGTACTCTCCGGTCTGGATCATAATCGCTAAGAGCAAGAACTAATCTTGGAATGAAATTTTTCCACTGACAAATATTTTTGATGCATGGACAGATGATTTTGAAATGCCTAACCCACCATTAGCTTGCCTCACAGCATTTCATGGACTTGTCGAAACGTTTTCCGAACTAGCAGCTCTTCCTTGGGCTCCTAGATACACCTAATATTCTATAAACTTTCTCGTGGATGTACTGAAAATTTCCATCTGCTTCAAACTTATCTCTAATTTGAGTTCTGGTTAGGCGCGTTGGTGGTTCTGAAATTTCCTTCTTAATTTTTTTGGCACTTCAATTGTATTTTTGCACTTCCGTAACATTCTAGTAAATTTTCTTTCTTAAAGCTCATTACGGATGCAACCATTTGGTCTGATCAGTTTAATCTGAAAAAGAAAGTTGAAAGCAGGCGATGATATAACAATAAAATGATGTGTGCAAAAGTTTCTACCTGTTGATAATTATAAAAGAAACATCTACCATGTCTTTCGGACGACAAGGCACACGGGATTATAAGATGCAGTATCAGTGAAAGGATCTAACTCCATATATATGTTGCACCGTAATGTAAGGCGCATAATGGGAAACAAAATAGTCGGATAATTCAGAGTTAATTTAACTCTTTAACAATGAATGTCAATACTGTTCACTTGTAACAGACATAAAACACAGAAAAACACAGTCACCTTTTCAAGCACTCTTCTTGTACAAATCCTACAAATGCTTCATCTTCAGTGTCGGAGTTTAACAATTGGGCAACATCGAAATCAAGCAAACCCGGATCCCACTCGTCATCACCTTAGTCAGTCTCGTCGCTGTTGCTCGGAAGTTCATTGATGATTCTGGTCTTGGTGAAAGCTCGGACGACGGTGGAGACCGATACCTTGCCACCTTCATCGACCATCCATTGGTAGATAGTGACGTAACTAGCCCGACGTTACCTCCTTGTCTTGGTAAATAAGTGCCCATCTACTGTCATCCAATGCTCCCAGGCGGCTCGTAAGTTACATTTGAACGCCCTATTGACACTAATATCTAGCGGTAGGAGTTCTTTGGTCGATCCACCCGGAATCATGGCAAGCTCCGAATTAGTTCTCTTCACCTGGTGTTTTACAGTTTCGGTGAGATGGGCGCACATGGAGTCGTAGATCAATAAGAACGGCGATATGTGGTAAAAGCCATCCGGTCTCACGATATCAACTTCTCTCAGCCATTCGCTCAAATTCTCCTCGTCCATCTAACCTTATGGGTTAACCTTGATGACAGCCCCAACCTTTGTTGGTAATTTCTTTCTCTTTAAAATGACCATGATTAGTAGATTCTGGTTATTAGCCTTGCAACCGAGAAGTACTTGTTATTTTTTTTTAAATTACACCTTAGCTGCAGGTGGAAAACGGCTCAGCTATCGGGCCGCAATATAAAAGACAGGAAAAAAACAAGAGAGGCGGTCTGAGTACCCAATAACGGATGAACGTCGTTATGGAGAGCTAACAGCCGGCTGTCGTGCCGCAAAAAGAGAGTTAGATTATGCCTAACGAATGAAACCGTGATTTGAGAGGGAGGATAAGCGAGAGGGGGAAGGACAAAGGAACGCACAACACAAATGCCATTGAAGTCGGCTCCTACCCATATCAGCCAGTGTATCTAATCAAACGTTTTGATCTTCCTTAAGACCCCAGTTAGTCAGTCGGGCTGAACCAGCCGACGCCAACTTCAAACTGAGGGTTTTCATTCCTCTGGGACGAGTCAGTGCTTGGCATCCCCACTTCCTCTTCCAACCGCACCCCCAGCGCGTAAACAATGCATATGGCGGGAGTCGGTGTGCTGACATGCGCAAGGTGTGGCCCAGCCATCGGAGCCTGCTACATGATATAATGGTGCTGAGCGGTTCACTCGCTCCTTCTGCACCAAATACGCGACGCCGAACACGCTCATTGCACTCGCGATGCTCCCAACAGACATGAGCTAAGCTGCAAAGGCAACGATAGTCGAATGTGACTAGCCTATTTATGTCTGTCGAGTTGAGGGTACAGGTTTCACAACCATAGAAGAGGGTTGAACGGACAGCTGCATTATAATCTCTGCTCTTCAGGACAAGAGTAATGTCGCGTCTGAGCCACAGATGACGGAGATTGGCAAAAGCTTCTCGAGCTTTTGCTATAAGGTTCGTAATCTCAGGTTCGATCAAACGGGCTCTAATATAGGTGCCCATGTACTTGAATACCTGAACACCTTCTAGCTAATCACCACCAAGATTCAGCGCAGTTTTGGGTCCTAGCCAATCTTGAAGAATTTTTCACTTCGATGGAGCAAAGCATAGCCCAAAACGATTGACAGCCAGTACTAATCGGTCCAGTACATCCTGGCACGTTTGTGCGCTGTCAGATAAAAGGTCAATATCGTCCGCATACTCCAAGTCAAGAAGTCGCTCACAAGAAAGTGGCTCCACACCTTCTATGTCGTGCCCGGCGAACACTATTTGCATGATTTCGTCAGCTGCGATGTTAACTAGGAAGTTAGGAAATGGGTAACGGCGGGCAACCTTGTCTCACACCGCTGGAGATATTAAAGGGAGACGACAGTTTGCCATAGGACTTAACTCTGTCCGAAGCACGCGCGTACAGCGCATTGATAATGTTTACATGTCTATCGGGCACATCTTTTCTCAGCAGTTGGTCCAAAGTGCACGTCGATCCGCTGAATCGAAGGCAATTTTATGTCGAGAAACACGACTATAATGGGTCGCCAATAAACATGGCGGTGCTCCAACGATTGACGCAAAGTGAAGATGTGGTCAACGCAGCCTTGATTTTGATGACCAGCGGATTGCTCTTCACGGATTTGGCCTTCACGAACACCAGTCCGTCTGTGAAGAACGACAGAGGCAAGTAATTTAGAAGCAGTTGAGATCAGACTGACCCACATTCCGGACAGGAGCCTCCTTTGAAGATCTGCACTATGACGGAGCGGCTCCAGTCTGTAGGGACAGTCGCCTGCTCCCAAAGTGCCATTAGCAAATCGTGTAAATCATCCACTAGAGCAGATCCACCGAATTTGTAGAGAGCGGGGGGAATTCTATCTGCAGCAGTGGCTTTATGCAATTTCAACAGTCTGAACTCACGTTCAACTTCTGCGCGTGAGGGTGGATCTAAAGAGACGGCGCATAAAGAAAGGCACCCAATGGCCAAAAAAGATCACGATAACTCAGATTGGTTAAATTGTCTTGCAAAGTGTTCGGCCCAACGCCATAAGCGTTTTGATAAGCTATTAATCGGCTGTCCACATCCACTGCGTACTGTGTACCTAACACTAGGTCCCCTGCTGTTTGTTTACCGTATCAGACAGAATAACTAAAGATGATTGCCAACCGCAGCGGTTGTTTCTGTTTCGGATGCACGATGAGACCACCAGGCTTCGCAGTCTCTCTACAGGCCAGCACACACTTTTGTCCTGAGAATTTTACGAGTCTCATTGTATTAGCTTCCAGCCGGAATACGTCGGCGTGCATCCGTGAGTTGCAGAGAGTTTGTAGAGACGTAATTTGTAGGTTTGCAATTTGAGTTGCTACATGAAGACCTGCCTGCTGATAGTAACGTTTGACGAATATGTGACCAGTGAGCTTTGACGGTGATTTGTGGGCGCTGACTCAGCCCAGATACCAGCGTAGTTTGATAAGCATTCAGGACACCCGGCGTCACCATTTGGCTGGTATCAATGCCCTCAAAGCGATTTTGCAAACGTCCGCCGAAACGCACCCGCAGGTCGGCACACACGACAGCGCGATCGGAGTCCATGCTGGTTCTTCAAATCGAACGACAGTTTTAGGCACAGGCTCTCCAGCGGTAACAAATCGCAATGTGATCGATTTGCGTCCATAGCTGACCCGAGAGTGGTGGGTCCCAAGTCACTCTTCTGCGGGTGCTGTGTCGAATGTTTGTGCTCGCGAGAAAGAGACGAGCACATTCACATAGGGGTAGCAACCGCTCACCGTTATCATTACAGGAGCCTACATTATATTGGACGTCCAGAAGAAGCCCATCAGAGGACAATTTTCCGACTTCGGGGTTTGGATCAACAGCCAACAACACAGCATCCTTGCTTCTTCTGTAACCAAGGAGATATTTATCTTGGTGGTAGGAATCGTCTTTCACCGAACCGAAGCTTCAGTTTTTGGAGGGCGTAAGTCGCAATGACAAACAGTCACCGATGGTCCACGTGCAACTTCGAACCCTGGAACGAGATAGCCAACCTAATGGCGCACAACCGCCTGTTGACAGGGATCTAGTCGGTCAGGGTAGCTTCAGCCCGGGGACGCAAAATAATGCTGATTCCAGCTTGACCCGCATTAGAAGCTGTATCATGGCCAGACAGACGCAATGGGAATATACCGTCAGTGTTGCATATGGTGGATAGCAGAGTAAGCACGGAGCTCGAAATTAGAATGCGGGTTTCCGATAAATAGCTAATATCAATCTAGAGGGTCTCGAGTGTTCGGGCGAGTGCCGCCTATTAGCCAATCTGCAGCAAACTGAGCATGCTGAGGCATGCCAGTCTTAGTAAGGCTCGAGGACTCTAAAGAGAAATGGATGAACCTACGTTGTCCGCTTGGTTAAACATGGGGTTGTCGTATAGATTAGAGCGACGACCTGTGATTGTGCGTGAAATGAAAGTAGAAGGCAAACGCCTATTAAAACAAGGTGGATGAGGGTCAAAAATTGGGGGGTTGAAAACCGAGGACGAAAGTGAGTATGAAACTGGACGCTAGGGATGAAAAAGCACAAGAAAGGAATAGGACGGTAAGGCCTGAGCAGTAGCACCCAAAGACCTATCCACCCTGCTCGATGCAGAAGATAGGGAACCGTTTATTGTCCTCTGTGACGGTCAGAACATCAATAGTTAGTTAAAAGGAAAGGTCGTGGTGTATTGCGTGGGCAGGATACTGTTAGGTTGCCTACACCTAGGCAGCAGAACCCCTAGATTTCTCTACCAAAGCCTTTGGTTTAAAAGCCCTACTACAAGGCAGTGGGGTTTGGCACTGGAGTACAGAGATCCCGTTTTATTGTGCAAGGAGGCACCCTCACTCCAACCTCTAACCTGGAGGACCAGGAGACTGAGTTTGTCTGGCCTCTAATATTGACTAATCTAGTATGCGTGGTTCTGAAGGTGCAATAAACATTACCTAGCATAGCTCAATGGATCACTGAGTTACGCAAACCATGGCACCACGTTAATGTCCAGTTTAATCGCGATGGACCGAGAACTACATCAAAGCATATGTATTCGTTCTTTGTGGTACGTATAGACACAGTATACGTCGCTGATTTTTTCAGCAAAACTATTCATGGAGGTGTCAAAGCTGAGAGGAACCTCATCCTTGTTTGTGATGTGGTCTGGCTGGATTTTCTTTCCGGTGATCTTGTTCTTTCAATAAGTGTGGAAGATGGTCAAGTTTACTTCGTAATCCTTTGGCAGTTGCTGGGAGGTGGTAGTTCTTGTGCGGATGGAAAGATGACGCCGTTGCATAAAATGAAAGCACCAAGAAGGACCTCCTTGAAAGTGGTCCATCTTCATGTCACCTGCCCTCGCTATTGCCTTAAGTTGTATGGAGACTGCAGAAACGCTGCTACCTGGTATCCTATGTTTTAGCAACCCATTGCTCAATTTTTCCACTACCGCAAGCCATCCTACTTCGTTCCTTCGAAAAATCTTCCCTGTCTTCTTTACTTATCGCAGGTCCTCTTCTTGCCTATTCCTCTTCCTTACGATTGATTCATTAAGGTTGAATTGTTTAGCAACTGCGTTATTCCCATGTTGTATTGCGTGGCTGATGGTCTTGAGTATGAATTCCACTTCGTATGAATGTCTCTCAACAAACGTCATTTCGGGGTCCTTAAGTACCGGTATGTTAAAGCACAGTACGTATCAGGAAAAGTGACACGGGCTAGCGAAAAATTTTCGTCTTGATCACCCGCATGCGACTGGCGCTGAAAAATGTTATCATGCTTGATCTCCTATGTTGACTAGATTGTATGCTATCACGCATTTCTCCGTGAGTGCACTGTTACTCCGACCGTAATACAAGCACGACAAGGTATTTTCCAGTTGTCTATCCGAAAACCTCAGTTTGGACGATGATACGAGCAAAGCACTCACGACCGTCGCCGACTGCCTGGGTAACCGCACGTGTTTGGAACACTGGTGTTGAGGGCAGGTTGTGTGTTCAAACAGTTACCTGGATCCAGTGAGGTACAGGTGCGTGTGTTGAATAATGTTTACAAGATGCATTGTTCTACCAAGTGAATTTTCCGGGTGCAGCAACCACCACCTATATCACAGTATCAGATATCAGTGTGGATGGTTGAATAGTTGGTTGGTGGATCGTCGCCAGAAAAGCTCGAATCAGTCGGCTCCTGCAGAGAGAACACCACCTTAAAAACAAGTCAGTCTAAACAACATAAAAATGTGACTCCACGAGATTCCTGACCAGCGATTATGCTTTGAATATCAAAGTCTTAATAAAAAGTTTGGACGGATTTTTCAATGCAATATGAACATAGAAATTAATTCGAGGTCACTAAGCCTCAGCACAACTATCTATGCATAGGGCGTCCAGGAAGATAAGGCGCAACGCCGAATTTTAGCAACTGGAAGGATTTTAGGTGCAAATTATAGTCCAAAAGACGGCAGTTTATAATATTAAAATTCTGTACCTTTTTAAGTTAGCCTGTATTATATGGCAATATTATGGTAATTCTATTAGTTGGTTACAAATTGTCGTGGTCTACTGAAGGCCCTTCAGTGCCAGCGACGTAAAATTTGGGCGCCAAATCCATTGGGGGCGTGGAGCGAACTCTTTTCCAGCGGAATCAACCAGAACAAAGCCGGAAATGGAAAACGGCACTCGTTGCAAACAACCACAAACAACAAAAATACTATGCCTCAACAATCTGTGTTTCCGGCACAGGTGTATCACAAAAAATTGACCAAACAATAGGACCAAGTCGCACTTGGAACAAAATCGTCTCAATGCACTTCGGCTTAAAACAAGCTTACACAGTACGATTTAGAATGAGGGACAAATAAGTACGCAGCATGAACGAGATGGTTTCATGTGTGGGACTTCACCTACATCGGCAGTGCAATGTTATACGTCACACATGAGGTATCATGAGTACATAGATTGCACACCAGCGTTCATGTCTCAGGGGAGATAAATTAAATCCTTACAGAGCACCAAAAACAGTGTGCGTTACCACATGGACTGATAATGATGTTTCTCCTGAAGTTAGAAGAATGTACATCAAGGTATGTGAGATTGAATGTAAGCGTGTGTATGAAATGCTCCGATACAGCCAAGACAAATCGTATGTAGCACAACTGCAACTATTGTTCAAACAACGGTAATATAGTGAAATATTAGGCTTACAATCGCTGATGTCGTGCCAGCACAGTAAACCGTTGGCAAGTGCAAAGTGTTTTATTAATCTGGTCCCGAACTAGGAGCGGCTGCACTCAGGGTCTGACCTACACCGGTACGCTGAATTGCTTACTGTCCAATGGCGAAAATTGCTTTGCCGGCAGGGGTGAGATGAGACAAAGAGACTCGACATGCGTGCCCACGATCACAGGGGACACTTTACCGTTCAACTGTGAGAGCTGAACGTTAGCAAAACCCCCAACCACGATCGACATGTCATACATGGATCGCAGGGCAAGACCACGTGAAGGCACATCGTTCGATTCTGGGGACTGAAGGTTAACAAACACCACAGCCACAATGAATGCGACAAGCCTCGACTGCAATTCAAGACTAGGGAATGCACGCCGTTCGGCTGCGTGCAGTGAACGGTAGAGAACACTACAGCCTCAATATACCTGTCACGCGTGGATCGCAGGGCAAGACAAGCTAAACGCTCGTCATTCGGTTGTGAGAACTGGACGTTAGCCGGACAACATTGCCGCAATGAACGGGTCATGCTTCGATCGATCGGCAGTCGGCTTTCATTCAGTTGAAAAAGCCAGCGAAAGGATTTCTATGAAGTGGTTAACAGCTCGCTGTACTAGCAAATTAGAAAAACAGTCTGGTCGTATGTGATGACCAGTCGACTGGTGCCGTATTCTTATTGCTACTAAAGCTGCCATCGCATCATGGCTGGCTTCTAACAAACCCGTAAACTTTTATTAAGCTATTTTCGTTGATAAAGGGAACCATAAAGCCAGAAGCACAGTGTCAGTTTACAGTGGTTTTCGCTTTACCGTTTTGATCGCGTGTGTTTTATATCTGAAAATGCACCCTTCATGATTGAACAAAAGGAATTCTTGAGTTGACGTGACAAAACTCTTAGATTTCAGTCTGCTCCGACGAACTAGTGGCAGCATTAGGCAGCATACCAATTTAGTCATGAAAACAACTGTTGCCCTCAATCAGACAATTGCTTGTTGTACAAGTTGATTTGGCCTTCGATAGTGTTTCTCATGTAGAATCGAGAATATACATTTATTATTTTTTACTTATGTTTACATAGAATATGAGAAAAGTCCGTAAATATCAATATCAATATCAAATATCAGTGTCCTACGTCCATTTGGCTACGGAGGAGCATTCGCCGGATGGTATTAGCGAGCACTTCCTGCAATGTCTCTGATGAAATCTACCTACATTCGTTCACAGTGTCCTCATTCAGTTCAGCCAGTTTTTGGTTTTCGTTCTATAAACTCTGTGCTTCAAGTATCCCCATGGAAAACTGTCCATGGGATTTAAATCCGGTGATCCCGCAGACCAATTCATCGGCCCTCCGCGACCGATCCAACGTCCACCGAATGTCTCGTTCAGGTAGGCACCAACCGATTGCGCCCAATATGCAGGTGCGCCATCCTGCTGCCATCAAATCTTGTTTGTTAAACATTTTGACTGAAGCTGCGGAATGGCGCCGCTCTGCAACATTTCCATGTAGTGGATACTAAGCAATGCCAGTCATTAATACTGTTAAACAACAACCTACTGGCACATTAATAAAAAAGATAAGAGGCTAAATGGTTTTTCGACCAGTCTACCCAACCCCGGTCATGAGCTTCGAGCGATGTTGCACATGAGAAACGCTACATTGCTGTCGCTTGGCTGTTGCCCAAACATGTTTCGTATCATGTCCGTGTGGAAAAAAGAGCTCCATCAGTGAACCAAATGGAATGCACATTCTGATTATTTAAAAAGGGCTAATTTCAAGCGCTTCTGTGAGTCGAATGTGTACAACACTTGCACTTGCAGAGCCCTTTACCATCTGAATATTTTTCCTTCCATATCCTGTGCGTAGCATACGGTTGGCGTTCGCAAGGTTGTGCGAGCTGCCGAATACTGAGAAGCCAGTTACTGCATACTTTCTGCGCAACCGCTCAAGCTGTTACTTCATCCGTGACGGTGCGAAGCCGTCCAATTTGTTTGATGCCGCAAACGCTACCAGTTTCTGCAAATTTCTTCACCACTGGACGCATTTAGTGCTCGTTACTGGGCCGCGTAAAGCAGTGCATATTGTCATATTGCCTTGCGGTTTCAGCCGCATTGGATCCACACTCATCATACAGCAGCAAAACGACCACGCGCGGATGGACCGGCACATTAAGTGACTGCGGTTGTTGATACATCGAGGACACGGGTGTAACCCCCTTCTCCATTGCTAACACAGCGAACCACCAACCACCACGTAAGGAACCCATTTCTCCGCCATTTCATCGGCGTGAGGGCCGACTACCGATCGATCGAAGCATAACATTTTCAGTGCGGCTATGTGGTGTATGATTAATGTCCAGTTCCAACAGCCCCATGACGAGCGTTTAGCTTGTCTTGCCCTGCGATCCACGCATGGCCGTTCTATTAAGGCTGTTCAGTTCGACGTGCCTTCACTTGCGATCCACTGCATGACAAGTCGATCGTGGCTGTGGGCTTTGATAACGTTCACCTCTCACAGTTGAACGGCAAAGTGAACCCCTGCAATCGTGGGCAAGCATGTCGCGTCTCTCTGTCTCATCTCACTCCTGCCGGCAAAGCAAATTTCAACTATCAATTATCAACTATGTCGATCTTACTTTTTTAACCCTATATATGATTGTATCGGTCTGAAGATGAATCATCGAAAGCAATTGCTCACCAAGTGGTCTCTTTGTTCTCATTTGCACAAATGGGGATTTTCAAGTTACTTAAATCGTCCAAGCCTCCATCAGTGGTGAAGGAGCTAAATCAGTTCCTCAGATTCTTCACTAAGCTTGCCGAAGCCAAATGCTGCGTTCAATTCTTCGATGATTATGTTGCGCGTAATGAATATCCCGTCAGATTTTGGAAGCAATTGCGGCGTAATCGGATTTACCCTAATAGCAAAACACTCAGGCGGCACGCACTAAACCAACGTGACACGATTCAGTCCAACGTTGTTGAATTCGAAAGAAATCTAGCGCAGCTCTACGCGATAACAGAACAATTAGCTGGGGACGTAAAGAAAATGTTCTTGGATTACGTTGAGCATGTTGCTACGGGCCGTGTGCAACGGAAGCGTTCTTCTCTAGCACAGTCGCTGAGCCAGATCAAGCCGCAAGCCACGTTTCCAGACAAGCCAGAGAGGTACGTGCACAACTATTCCAGTTTGAAAATGGATAAAACCTTGATTGAAGTTCTATCACTTGGCCTAAAGTTTTGCGTACCTAGACGTAGAGACAATCAGCTTGAATATGAGATACAATTTGAAAGTTTATACGACCAGACGAACGGGTTAATCACTAAGTCAAACACTGATTTAGAACGTCTTAAGTGTTTTTTGGTAAATTGCTGCTACTAATATCGCAAACATCGCGTCTATAACCACGGCCTACTAACACGAAAGCACCTAGATGCGTTGAAGGAACTAAAACGTAATGAGGACGTCATCGTGTGTAGACCAGACAAGGGTGCGGGGATTGTGCTATTAGACAGAAAAGACTACATAAATAAACTGGCAGCTATACTGAACGATGAGACCAAGTTTTCTTGCAGCACAGAAATGGACTGCACGGAAAAAATTGAAACTCAGATCACTAAGAGCCTGCAAGAACTTCGGACTAAAGGGTACATTTCAGATGCCCTGCATGACAGCCTCAGACCTGGTGGCACAAACGTTCCAAGGCTCTACGGGTTGCCTAAAATTCACAAAGCAAACATTCCACTTCTTCCCATTTTATCAATGGTTAACTCACCTTACCATACGGTCGCTCAGTGGCTTGTGGAAATACTCGAACCGGTGCGAAAACAGCTTGTAACTTACAGTCTACGCGACAACTTCCAATTCGTAGAATGTATAAGTAATGCTAAAATCGACGGCAAAGTGATGCTCTCCTTCGACGTTGTATCGCTCTTTACCATCGTCCCGCTAATTGAGACAATAGATTACGTTTGCGACAATATAACCCAGTCAGCAATGAAATAATGTGTACCTACTAGTGAGCTAAAAGGTCTACGGTTGCGCTGTACCTGGAATGTGCAATTCCTGTTTAACGGCAAGTACTACCGGCAGAATGATGGCGTAGCCTTGTGCTCTCCCTTGGGTCCACTATTGGCGGACATCTTCATGGTAAAGTGGGAAAGAACCGCATTGCAGGCGGATATAGCCACTTTTAGCCACTACTATCGTTACATGGACGATATATTCGTTGTGATGTATGAGGATTTTAACTTAGATGAAATTCTTAACCGTTTTAACCGAGCCCATGCATCAGTACGTTTTACGTACGGAAGAGAAGCCGAAAATCAGCTGCCTAATCTCGATGTTCTGTTAAGTAGACTGCGAGATGGCTCCATCCAGCGGCAGATCTACAGGAAGACAACATGGGTTGGTCAATATACGAATTTTCACAGCTTTGTCCCCCTGAGATATAAGCGCAACTTGATTCGTTGTCTTACATCGAGAGCACGTCGAATATGCTCTGAAGACACTTTAGACGCGGAGTTGACGTTCATACAGAATGTGTTACGCGAAAATGGTTACCCCGACAGATTTATTTTAAGAAACCTTGAAGAAAAGCCAAAGCCGGTACCATTGTTAACAATGGCAAAGAAGGAACTCTTCATACGCTTGCCTTTCAAAGGAGACGCGGCTACAGAACGTTTAACTCGAAGTCTTTCTGGTGTGATTAAATCAACGTTCGCCGCAGCTACGCTTAAATGTATGTTTACAACGGAAGCACTCGTTCGTTCGCGAACCAAGGATAAGTTGCCGATGCTGACCGCCTCAATGGTTATCTATTAGTTTGAATGCGCTTGTGGCGCGTCGTATATCGGTCGAACGGCACGGCACCTGTCCAAACGCATGAACGAACACTGTCCGCGTTGGCTACATCGAGGTGGCACTGGAGCCATTAGTAGCTCTATCCTGGCTCATATTGTCGACAGCGGACATCAAGTGGATCTAGAGCGTAACTTTAGAGTAGTATACAGAGTTCCGCCGCACCGGTCAAAGGGTCAACGTCTCCGTACACTCGCAACGGCCGAATCGATTTGTATTCGATCATTCCGACCATCGTTATGCTCGCAACAGAAGTTAATTAAGGCTGTTCAGCTTCCCTGGCCCGCAAAAGCGGATGATAATGAGGTCAATGGCGCGAGGTCAAGAAACCCGTAACTTTTAATTAACCCGTTTTCGATTTTTACCCTACGTTAATTGTATCAACTATGTCGATCTTACTTTTTTAACCCTATATATGATTGTATCGGTCTGAAGATGAATCATCGAAAGCAATTGCTCACCAAGTGGTCTCTTTGTTCTCAAAGCAATTTTCGCCATTGGACAGTAAGCAATTCAGCGTACCGGTGTACGACAGACCCTGAGTGCAGCCGCTCCTAGCTCGGGAGCAGATCAATAAAGTACACTATGGATTTGGTAAGAATCTCAGTCAATCAGGCCTCGATGTAAATCGACTCGGATGCGCACACTGCTTAGTCTGCAAGTGCTCCTGTGTTCGGCAGCCAATGGAAGTAGAGGTCAAGTCGCGCATGCCGACCAACTGCGTTCCAGCGTACTGGAGGAGCAGATCGCTCCACGCAGCAGGATTGGCAACCGCTGTGGGCGTTGCCGGTGCCGTTCCACCTACATGGCGGTTGAACATGTGGTTATTAGCTGATGCCAAACAGCCTAAAATCACGTCACCATTAGCCATATGGAGAAAAGTAGTATGGGAAGGACTGTATTAATTGGGAAATGAACGTAGTAAAGTATATTGCTGAAGTTAATCCAGACCTACAAGTTCAAACAGCCGTACGTCTATAGTCTAAAGAGCAACGCGATTATGATTCACTGTGTATTGTCCACATACTCGACTAGTAGGCAGATTGTGATTCATCTCCTGTCTGCTAACTGACCACTGGTGGACATTCGCAAGCAGTACTTGAGTACTTTCGTGACGCTTATGGAAGTAGCACCAAAGCAACTCAGAAGGGTACCTGCAGTGTGGGCCGCGTTTGCTGCATCATGGAATAGATAGATGTTCAGCGGAAAGCCAGCATATTGCGTGGGGCAGAAAAATTGACCAGTGAGGTAAAGTTATGCGTGAGTAGGCGCTATGCAGTTTTACTCGTGGCGTCGGACAAGGTATGGTCAGAAATTCATTAGAGATTTTGTACAGATGCAACGTATAGATAAGGTTTATGTTTCAGGTTACAAATCTGTCCTTTATAACTACATTTATGATGGAAGCACCAAGGTAAGTTATGACAAATTTGACGGAGAGAAAGCGGATTACGGTGTAGGGAAAGCAAATTGTGCAGCATTCTGTTGCTCATTGGTCAATAGCTTTCTTGGTGCATACTCGCTTCCACTGAAGTAAGCTTATCGTTCATCCGCTGCTCGGCATCGGCGGTTAACCGGTCCCACTTCTGGACTGAGATACTCATACACTTAACGAGTGGGATGGTCGAGCATGCAGTACAGGATCAACGGACACTTTGGGAGCTATTTCGCTATCGTAACTGTTGCTGGGACAAATGTACGCACTTCGAATGATACATTCCAGACAATACAAGCAACCCAAACTTATATTAACTCATAGCTGATATTCTCCTGAACCGCAAATGCTTTTTACTTTAGCCGTTGCGGATTTGCATTTCTGCCCTCCAACTTGGTGTCGTTACCTAGCCCCTGGGTTACTTGATGTTCTGTACTGTTACAGCTTTAACAATTACGCACATCGGTCAGGCGGGCGCTGTGGTTACAGGGTCACAGGAACGGTCGGCGTGGTCGCGCGGTCCGTGTGACGGATCATGCAGGCGCACTGGTTAATAAGGTCGCAAAGAATGGCGAGTGACTAGAACCTGTTAACTGAATCGAAACACAACGCTTAACATAGGTTAAGAGATCACAGGTTCCTCCACAACTACGTTGAGAAAGACCGAATTAGAATAATTTTAGTCTTTTTGTCTGCCTCGACTCTTCTTGATCGAATAGTGTCATACAGCAGCGCAACCGACGCAAAGTGATGGAGTTATTCGCTTGTGTTTAATCGCAGAGGGCAGGCACATATTTAGTGAATGTGAAAACTTTACTCGGGAACAGGCATTTCCAGCTATAATGGATCGCTCTCCAGGGCTGATAATTTAGCTTGGAATGAACGCCCTGTGATTGCGCTGCTAGAAGATAGAGAGAGGTTAGCGAGAGATCATCCAAATGACCCAGGAGCAGGTGCGTCAGGCGTCACATTTAGGGGATATCAGACCAGGAACAAATAGTATTCAGTGTGTATAGTTCAGGTCTTAACCCGTATCTTTAAAACTGCGTGAACGTCATGTAACATCAGCTGACGTAATTCGGTAGCTTTGTAATATCCGTAAATCGATGCACTTCTACAGCACTGGCCAAATTTTGGATCCACGGGCAGCTATGAAAGTGCACGATTTCATTCCGTTCCAAGAGTTGTCCGTGTCGAGCCGACACTTATTACAGAAAGAAGCTGGCACAGGGATTCACCTGGCCTTACGAAGCCCTTGTGTCATGGGTGAAATGTTACCAAACAACTATACCAACCTATTGTTTCCAAACCTCTCTGGACTCATGACAACTTGATCGGTTTCAAGTATTTGCCAAGAATCCGAAAGCAAATACGGACCCCGTGTTCGAAAATTGCCAAGTGAATTCGTTCGATTGGCAAGCCTTAAAGCCAACTAGGAGATGCAGCGCGTTTACAGCATGAGATGTCTTAAGATTAAAATGATCTTCAAAAACCTCGCAGCAAAACTACCGGACATTACGTACACCTTTGCAAGGATTGCATTGTATGCTTCCAAGGCCTTTCTGAGACAGAGAGTTTACCTAGAGACTAAACGTTTAAACAAGATCCCCATGGACGCGAGTCCGCTCAGCCTGGATGTACAGACCGCCATAACGCCTCTCGACTACAACAGAATTTTCAATAATGCTTCAGACGTCAAACTGAAACAAATCAGAATTCAAAGAAAAGGAAAATGCCTAAGTTCGAGCATTTAATGTCTGTGCGTCCTAATGCCACCGGTCCTACTGACAGGTCCGGGTTTCTTGGTATCTATTGTAATGTAGTTAATATGTCAGATAGGGTATTGAATGAAAAGGAATGTTGATTGTTGGAGAAAGATTTGACATTTGGCATCAATTAATCTAAGATATATGCGGAAGAGATTATCCCAAGCGATTACAGCGCGGTGACAAAGTTGTCCGCTACGAAGGCAGAGAATATTCAAACACAGTTAGTAAATATCATTAACCTTTAGCAACTGGGTAAGCCAAATCTTCCGCAAACTGAACGTATCGCATTAAATTCCCCGAACGAAGATCGCAGCACTGTACTTACAATGCTGACAATAGGTGAACCCTGGTTGTAAAGAATAGGTTAGAATATTTGGAAAAAAGGGAACAACATTTGGAGACGGGTCCATATAGATTTGTTGATAAGACATCAGTACTGAACTAGAGTAAAACGGAGGTTAGTAACTATTAAAGAACCATGAAGGACAATTTAGGAGCAAGTCGGAGGCACAATCTAGACCCAAAATCCAACTTACCTCCCAAGATTTATGGTGTTCCCGTAGGACCCATATTCGACGTTATTAGCTCTCCGACCCATGAATTGGCTAGATATTTGACGAGGCTATAGCAGCCTCTAACAGGGCGAGCGAGTAGATTCGTGAAAATCTTACGAGTTGGTTCAAAAAATAGCAAGTCTCAAAATCGAGTCACATGAGTTGGTGGTCAGCTTCGAGGTCACATCACTGTTCTCCACTGTACCCAAAGCAGACGCGCTAGGAATAGCAAGACGTTGTCTAAATGAAGCTGTCACCCTGAATGATCGGACGAAAGTAACGGTTAACAAAATAACGGAAGGTATGACAGCGTATCTTAACATGTCTTACTTCATTCTTCAGTCGAAGCTGTCCAGTCAGAAACAAGGTCTCGCCATGGGATGGCTTATATCCCCTTCACTGGCGAGCGTGTATATGGAAGACTTGGAGAACAGGGTAATAAGAAACATCCTTAAATCACCGAAAGTTTGGTGGTGTTATGTAGATGACAATTTGTACTCCTTAAACGGGAGGATATGAACGAGTCGCTTGATCACTTAAACTCCACTGATAAGAAGGTACGGTTTATTATTGAGTTGGAATCTCTTAGTTGTACAATACCATTTCTTGACTGCCTGGTTCACAGGAATGGGGGAAAATTAAAGGCGACAATATATCGCAAATAAAACAGCTACTGACGACGTACTCCACTACACTTCGGGTCATCCGAAACAGGTTTACGCTTGGATAGCTTCAGCGCTGTTTCACAGAGCACAAACCTTGTGCAAGATGGAGGAGGAAAAAACGCTGCGCGGAAAGTGGCAATGATCAAACTATTCGAAAGTGGTCACCCAAGCCATCGAGTCAAGCATCAATTACATGAAGTGCTAAACCAGCATTCAATACCCACAACCGGGTAGATAGGGACGGTAGGAAACCCGTACAAAGAAGGCACTTCGAAAGCCATTCCGAGGGAACTAACCAAGGAAATTATAAGAGTGATGATTCCGCGTTGTCAAAAGTTGCTTTCGGCGCTGATGAACCCCTTCCCAAGGATGGACGAGCAACTGTGTGTATAAAATTAAACTTTAAGGGACAGTGCACTCCAGACAGAGAGAGAATTATGCACAAGAATCTCAGAGCATATGGGACACATTACAAGACCACCAAAAAAACTAGTTTGAATACCAGGCATTAGTAAGAGACTCGATCGTGGCTGTGCATGCATTAGACACGGGTCACCAGATAGAATTGAAATAAGTAAAGGTCATTAGGAGAGGTATAAGACCAACGCCTCAGCGGTTGATTGCAGAGGCGGTGGAACTGACCAAATCTGACGACTGCTTGAATAGTATGGAGGGGTAGAACTCTCTAGTGCTTGGCGAGCACTCTTAAGCCGGCCAGCCTGGCATGCACCGGTGTGTAGATCAGATTGGAAAGTGCGAAACTACTCCCACCATGAGCTTATCCGTCATTGCCTTGGCGCACAATGGAACACCTGGACAATTCCCAATGATTGAACCACGTGAGTTGACATCACGAACTATCACCGTAATGACAAACTGGTTCAAGTATCGGGTAACGCAGTTATCGCCACTGTTCACTATAAAATCCTACTCAAATTGCGCATGGATTCAACTGGTCTAACGAAGCCCTTCTTTATAACTACATTTATGATGGAAGCACCAAGGTAAGTTATGACAAATTTGACGGAGAGAAAGCGGATTACGGTGTAGGGAAAGCAAATTGTGCAGCATTCTGTTGCTCATTGGTCAATAGCTTTCTTGGTGCATACTCGCTTCCACTGAAGTAAGCTTATCGTTCATCCGCTGCTCGGCATCGGCGGTTAACCGGTCCCACTTCTGGACTGAGATACTCATACACTTAACGAGTGGGATGGTCGAGCATGCAGTACAGGATCAACGGACACTTTGGGAGCTATTTCGCTATCGTAACTGTTGCTGGGACAAATGTACGCACTTCGAATGATACATTCCAGACAATACAAGCAACCCAAACTTATATTAACTCATAGCTGATATTCTCCTGAACCGCAAATGCTTTTTACTTTAGCCGTTGCGGATTTGCATTTCTGCCCTCCAACTTGGTGTCGTTACCTAGCCCCTGGGTTACTTGATGTTCTGTACTGTTACAGCTTTAACAATTACGCACATCGGTCAGGCGGGCGCTGTGGTTACAGGGTCACAGGAACGGTCGGCGTGGTCGCGCGGTCCGTGTGACGGATCATGCAGGCGCACTGGTTAATAAGGTCGCAAAGAATGGCGAGTGACTAGAACCTGTTAACTGAATCGAAACACAACGCTTAACATAGGTTAAGAGATCACAGGTTCCTCCACAACTACGTTGAGAAAGACCGAATTAGAATAATTTTAGTCTTTTTGTCTGCCTCGACTCTTCTTGATCGAATAGTGTCATACAGCAGCGCAACCGACGCAAAGTGATGGAGTTATTCGCTTGTGTTTAATCGCAGAGGGCAGGCACATATTTAGTGAATGTGAAAACTTTACTCGGGAACAGGCATTTCCAGCTATAATGGATCGCTCTCCAGGGCTGATAATTTAGCTTGGAATGCACGCCCTGTGATTGCGCTGCTAGAAGATAGAGAGAGGTTAGCGAGAGATCATCCAAATGACCCAGGAGCAGGTGCGTCAGGCGTCACATTTAGGGGATATCAGACCAGGAACAAATAGTATTCAGTGTGTATAGTTCAGGTCTTAACCCGTATCTTTAAAACTGCGTGAACGTCATGTAACATCAGCTGACGTAATTCGGTAGCTTTGTAATATCCGTAAATCGATGCACTTCTACAGCACTGGCCAAATTTTGGATCCACGGGCAGCTATGAAAGTGCACGATTTCATTCCGTTCCAAGAGTTGTCCGTGTCGAGCCGACACTTATTACAGAAAGAAGCTGGCACAGGGATTCACCTGGCCTTACGAAGCCCTTGTGTCATGGGTGAAATGTTACCAAACAACTATACCAACCTATTGTTTCCAAACCTCTCTGGACTCATGACAACTTGATCGGTTTCAAGTATTTGCCAAGAATCCGAAAGCAAATACGGACCCCGTGTTCGAAAATTGCCAAGTGAATTCGTTCGATTGGCAAGCCTTAAAGCCAACTAGGAGATGCAGCGCGTTTACAGCATGAGATGTCTTAAGATTAAAATGATCTTCAAAAACCTCGCAGCAAAACTACCGGACATTACGTACACCTTTGCAAGGATTGCATTGTATGCTTCCAAGGCCTTTCTGAGACAGAGAGTTTACCTAGAGACTAAACGTTTAAACAAGATCCCCATGGACGCGAGTCCGCTCAGCCTGGATGTACAGACCGCCATAACGCCTCTCGACTACAACAGAATTTTCAATAATGCTTCAGACGTCAAACTGAAACAAATCAGAATTCAAAGAAAAGGAAAATGCCTAAGTTCGAGCATTTAATGTCTGTGCGTCCTAATGCCACCGGTCCTACTGACAGGTCCGGGTTTCTTGGTATCTATTGTAATGTAGTTAATATGTCAGATAGGGTATTGAATGAAAAGGAATGTTGATTGTTGGAGAAAGATTTGACATTTGGCATCAATTAATCTAAGATATATGCGGAAGAGATTATCCCAAGCGATTACAGCGCGGTGACAAAGTTGTCCGCTACGAAGGCAGAGAATATTCAAACACAGTTAGTAAATATCATTAACCTTTAGCAACTGGGTAAGCCAAATCTTCCGCAAACTGAACGTATCGCATTAAATTCCCCGAACGAAGATCGCAGCACTGTACTTACAATGCTGACAATAGGTGAACCCTGGTTGTAAAGAATAGGTTAGAATATTTGGAAAAAAGGGAACAACATTTGGAGACGGGTCCATATAGATTTGTTGATAAGACATCAGTACTGAACTAGAGTAAAACGGAGGTTAGTAACTATTAAAGAACCATGAAGGACAATTTAGGAGCAAGTCGGAGGCACAATCTAGACCCAAAATCCAACTTACCTCCCAAGATTTATGGTGTTCCCGTAGGACCCATATTCGACGTTATTAGCTCTCCGACCCATGAATTGGCTAGATATTTGACGAGGCTATAGCAGCCTCTAACAGGGCGAGCGAGTAGATTCGTGAAAATCTTACGAGTTGGTTCAAAAAATAGCAAGTCTCAAAATCGAGTCACATGAGTTGGTGGTCAGCTTCGAGGTCACATCACTGTTCTCCACTGTACCCAAAGCAGACGCGCTAGGAATAGCAAGACGTTGTCTAAATGAAGCTGTCACCCTGAATGATCGGACGAAAGTAACGGTTAACAAAATAACGGAAGGTATGACAGCGTATCTTAACATGTCTTACTTCATTCTTCAGTCGAAGCTGTCCAGTCAGAAACAAGGTCTCGCCATGGGATGGCTTATATCCCCTTCACTGGCGAGCGTGTATATGGAAGACTTGGAGAACAGGGTAATAAGAAACATCCTTAAATCACCGAAAGTTTGGTGGTGTTATGTAGATGACAATTTGTACTCCTTAAACGGGAGGATATGAACGAGTCGCTTGATCACTTAAACTCCACTGATAAGAAGGTACGGTTTATTATTGAGTTGGAATCTCTTAGTTGTACAATACCATTTCTTGACTGCCTGGTTCACAGGAATGGGGGAAAATTAAAGGCGACAATATATCGCAAATAAAACAGCTACTGACGACGTACTCCACTACACTTCGGGTCATCCGAAACAGGTTTACGCTTGGATAGCTTCAGCGCTGTTTCACAGAGCACAAACCTTGTGCAAGATGGAGGAGGAAAAAACGCTGCGCGGAAAGTGGCAATGATCAAACTATTCGAAAGTGGTCACCCAAGCCATCGAGTCAAGCATCAATTACATGAAGTGCTAAACCAGCATTCAATACCCACAACCGGGTAGATAGGGACGGTAGGAAACCCGTACAAAGAAGGCACTTCGAAAGCCATTCCGAGGGAACTAACCAAGGAAATTATAAGAGTGATGATTCCGCGTTGCCAAAAGTTGCTTTCGGCGCTGATGAACCCCTTCCCAAGGATGGACGAGCAACTGTGTGTATAAAATTAAACTTTAAGGACAGTGCACTCCAGACAGAGAGAGAATTATGCACAAGAATCTCAGAGCATATGGGACACATTACAAGACCACCAAAAAACTAGTTTGAATACCAGGCATTAGTAAGAGACTCGATCGTGGCTGTGCATGCATTAGACACGGGTCACCAGATAGAATTGAAATAAGTAAAGGTCATTAGGAGAGGTATAAGACCAACGCCTCAGCGGTTGATTGCAGAGGCGGTGGAACTGACCAAATCTGACGACTGCTTGAATAGTATGGAGGGGTAGAACTCTCTAGTGCTTGGCGAGCACTCTTAAGCCGGCCAGCCTGGCATGCACCGGTGTGTAGATCAGATTGGAAAGTGCGAAACTACTCCCACCATGAGCTTATCCGTCATTGCCTTGGCGCACAATGGAACACCTGGACAATTCCCAATGATTGAACCACGTGAGTTGACATCACGAACTATCACCGTAATGACAAACTGGTTCAAGTATCGGGTAACGCAGTTATCGCCACTGTTCACTATAAAATCCTACTCAAATTGCGCATGGATTCAACTGGTCTAACGAAGCCCTTGTGTCCAGGGCGAAACGGTACCAAACTACTATACCAACCGATTGTTTCCAAACTTCTTTGGACTCATGACTACTCGATCGGTTCCAAGTAGCTTGCAACTATTCGGACCCACAAATATAATTAAGTAACCGTTGTGCCAAGTGTTGCCCGTTGTAACTCGGTGGCTGAAACGCAAGGGGCAAAACACTCATATCGATGGTCAGGTTTTCGTTGCCCGCTAACTCAGGAGAAAAGAAATTATTACGTCGGAATCAGCCAGAGCATTGCAGTGTTAACTGGCGGGTAAGACCCAATTTCTAACTGTATCGGCTACGAATTTGTGGTGGAACGACTAATGTTCACTTCAATGGGAATCGCGGTAAACATTGCGATGGCGTGTCGCAATTCATCCACACAACGAGCAATACAAAGTGAACTTCAACAGGGTTTTATTAACCGCTGTGCCAATCGCTGCCTGTAAATATGTCGATGATGCGACGCAATCCAGTAAGTAAAGGTTTCTTTAATATAACCGTCAACTTCGTTTATTAAACGCTTGTGCCAGGTGTTATCCGTCGTGACCAGGTGATATAAGGGTAACGGTCACAATTCACATCACACTGGTCCAGGGTTCGATGCTTGCTAACTCTATCTGATGAGATGTTATGGCTACTAAACGTGTCAAATTAAAGCAGTGTGTTCGAGTGGGACAAACATAATTTCTATTATTTTAGCTACGATCATCTTAAACGAAAAACCAAGGTTCACTTCAATAGCAATCGCGGTCAAAATGGAAATGGCGCGTCACAATCCATCCACACGACGTGTATTTCAAAATGAAAAACAAACACGTTTTGGAAAACGCTGTGCAAAGAGTTGGCAGTCGTGCCTCGGTGTCTGACTGGTAGCGGTCACAACTAACATCCCAATGGTCTCGCGATGGATACATTCTCAATCCTTGTGAGAAGTAATCAAAACGAACCACCTCATAGTTGTGCAGTGTTTTCGGGCTACAAATATCCAATTTGTATTTGTATTAGCTACCGTTCTCGTGATCGAAAGTCGAAGGCTCAATTCAATGGGAATCGCGGTCAACACTGAGATTGTGCGTCGCAATCCATCCAAACAACGTGTATTTCCAAATGACCCAAAATATCGCATATAAAACTGCTTTGCCTAGCGTTGCCCGTCGTGACCCGGTGGCTCAGGGGTAGCGGTCACAACAAAATGACATGGTCCCGGTTTCCATGCGTGTTGACTCTATTTGGTGAGATTTAATCCCATCTAATCGCATCATAATAGTGTTATATTTTCGGGCGAGCGACATCTGATTTCTATTTCTATCAGCTACGGACGTCGTGATCAAAAGAACAATGTGCCCTTCAATGGGAAATACAGTCAACATTGAGACTACGCGTCGCAATCCATTCAAAGAACGTGTACGTCCAAATGTCTATAAACTTCGTTTATTAACCCTTTTGTTAGGCCTCAAACTTCGTGCCCCGGTTGCTTATTATTATCGGGCACAGTTAACAACCCAAACCTCTCGAGTTTGATGCCCGCCAACTATAACTAACTGGATGTAATCACATTGAAACGGGTCATAGTATTGTAGTGTTTTCGGGCGGGCAACGCCTAAATTCCATTTATATCATCTACGGCATTCGTGATCGAAAGGCCAACTTCATTTTATTGGGAATAGCGATAAACCTTTAGATGGCACGTCGAAATTCACCCACAAACTTGTGTCGCAAAATTACAGCCAAGCTTTTTTATTATACCGTTGTGCAATGCGTTACCCGTCGTGACCAGTTGGCATAGGCGTAGCAGTGACAAAATCATCCCAGTGGTCCCGGGTTCGATGCCTGATGAGACCCGGAACGCGGCATCGAATTGCAGTGCTTCCAAGCGAGCAACAACTAATTTTTATTTCTATCAGCTACGGTCCTACTTATAGAAACGCCAAAGTTCACTTCAATGGGAATCGAGGTCAATATGGAAATGTCCCGTCGCAATACACCTACTCAACTTATACTTTAGAATGACAATCAGCATCGTAGAATAAAACGCTTTGCCTTGTGTTGCCTTACGTGACCCGGTGGATGAGGGGTAACGGTCACAATTGATATTCTAGTGGTCCCGCTTTCGATGTCTGCTAACTCTCTCTAATGAGGTGGATTGACATCAAACGCGTCATACAAGTGCAGTGTTTTCGGGTAGAATAACCAAATTTCTATTTGTAAGGACTACGGTACTCTTGATCGAAAAACCACGGTTAAATTCAATGTGAAACGCGGTCCACCTTGAGACTACATTTCGTAATCTACACATATATCTTAAAGTTAAAAGGACCCAAAACATCATGCTTTTTAATCAGCTTTGCTTAGCCTTGCCCGTCGTGCTCAGGTTGCCAAAGTTAGTGGATACAACCAGTATCCTTTTGGTCCAGGTTTCCATGCATGTTAATTCTATCTGATAAAATGTAATTACATCGAAAAGCGTTATAGTAGTGCAGTGGTTTCGGGCAACACTTATTTTTCTATTTGTAAAGTATACGGGTCTCGTAATCGAAAGATGAAAGTTCTCTTCAATGGAAATCACAGTCAATATTGATATTGCGCTTGGCAATCCAAATACACATTATGCACCACAAATGTCTCTCAACATTGTTTATTAAAAGGTTTTGCAAAGCTTAGCACGTCGTGAACCGGTGGTTTAGGAGTTACGGTCCCATCTCACATAAAATTGGTCCCCGATTCGATTTTAGGTAATTCCCTCAGTTGCCATATATTAACCGAATCGCTTCAAGTTAGGGCAGTGCTTTCGGACGAACAACACCCAAATTCAGTTTGTAGCAGCTACCGACCTTGTGAACGAAATACCAATGCTCATTTCAATGGGAATCGCCGACAACATTGTGATCGCACTTCGCAACCCATCCACAATACGTGTATCTCAACTGGCCCACGACATTGTTACTTAGACTGTTGTGCAATGCGTTGCCAGACCTGAAAACGTGTCTCTGGGTTAATCGGTCACAGCAAGCGTACTAATGATAAGAATCCGGTGTTGCTGACTCAATAGATTGGGATGTAGTCACATTGAAACATGTCAAAGTAATGCAGTTTTATCGTGCGGGCAACCCCCCAATTCCATTTTTATCATCTACGGTATTCGTGATTGAATGACCAACTTTCGCTTCAATGGGAATCGCGGTCACCATTGAGATTACTCGTCGCAATCCATCCAAAAATGCGTACTTCAAAATGACACCCAACATCGTTTATTGAACCGTCGTGCAATGCGTTGCAAGGCATGAAAACGCGTCTTTGGGTTAAGCGGTCACCACTAGCCTCTTAATGGTCTCGGATTCGAAGCATGCTAAATCTATCAATATAGATATAATCACGATAAAACGCGTCAACCTTGTGCTCAGTGTTCAGAAGGGCAACACATAAATGCTATTTGTATCACCTACGGTCCTCATGATCGAAGCTCAAGGATCATTTTAATGGGAATCGTGGTCAACATTGAGATTGCGCTTCGCAATCCATTCGCAAAATGTGCAAATTAAATGACCCCTAATGTCGTTTATTAAACCTCATTGCCTAGCGTTGTCCGTGGTGACCTAGTGGCTTGAGGTTACAGGCCACAACTAACATCCCCATGGTCCCGGTTTCCATGTATGCTAAATATATCTGTTGAGATGTACTCACCTAATCGCATCATAGTAGTGCTGTGTTTTCGGGCGAGCAACACTTAATATCCGATTGCACCAGCTACGGTCTTCGTAGTCGAAAGACCAAGGTTCACCACAATAAGAATCTTGGTCATTAATGAGATCACGTGTAGCAGTCCACCTACACGTGATGCAGTTAAAATGACCCTCAGTATCGTTTATTGTAACGTTTTGCCCCACGTTGACCGTCGTGAACCGGAGCTTGGTGGTAGCAGTCACAACTATAGTCCAAGTGGTCCGGGTTTCCATGCTTCTAACTCTATCTGATGAGAGGTAATCGGATCTAAGTACGCTATATTTGTGCAGTTTTCCCGTACGGGCAACACCTAATTTCTATTTGTATCATCTAGTGTCCTCGAGATCAAAGACCAAAGTTAGATCAACAGGAACCGGGGTCAACCTTAAGATTATGCGTCGCAGTCCATCCAATCAACATATACTTAAAAATGTCTTACAAGATTGTTTAACAAACCGTTGTGCAAGCAATGACGGTCGTGAACAGATGGCTTTGTTTCTGCGGTCACACTATCATCCCTGTTGTCCCGCGTCCGATGCCTGTTAACTCTATCTGATGAGATTTAATCGCATGGAAACGCGGTTAGTTGTGCAGTTTCTTCGACCTAGCAGCATCCGATTTCTTTTTGTATGTACTATGAATCTCGTGATCGGAAGACCAAAGTTCACTTCGGTGGCAATCATGGCGAACATTGAAATTACGCGTCGTAATCCATTCACAAAAAATGTACTTCAAAATGAATATCAACGTGGATTCTTAATCCGTTGTGTAAAGCGTTGCCCATGTAACCCGATGGAGTTGTTGCGGTCGCAAACCACGTAAATATGGCCCCGGGTTCGATGCCGACTAACTCTGATGAGATGTAGTAACTTCGGAAGCGTCACATAAAAGCACTCCTTTTGGGCTGGCAACACCCAACCTCTGTTTTTATCAGCTACGGTCCTCGTTATGGAAAGAAAGAGGTGCAGTTCAGCAGGAATCACGGTCAACTTTGAAATTGCGCCTCGCATTCCAACCAAACAACCTATAATGCAAATGTCTCTAAACATCGTTTAATGAGCCGTTTATATCAAGCTTTAGCCGTCGTGACTCAGGGTCTGAATTGCAACGGTAATAACTTACGTCCCAATGGTCCCGGGTTCAATGCGTGTTAACTCAATCTTATGAGAGGTTATCACATCGAAACTCGTCATACTAGTGCAATCTTCAAAGGCGGAAAACACGCGGTTTGTATGTATAACAGCGACGTTCCTCGTGATCAAAGGAACAAGCTTCACTGCAATGGGAATCACGGTGTACGTTTCGATTCCGTGACGCAATCCATCCAAACAACGTGTATTGAAAAAGGCTCTCAAAATGGTTTCATATACCGTTGTGGCAAGCGTTTCCCGTCGTGACCCGACGGATTTGATTTTGCGGTCCCACTAGCATCCCAACGGTCCAGGGTTCGATTCCTGCCGACTAACTTATGAGATAGTGGCATTGAAACTGGTCTTAGTAGGGTAGTATTTAGGCTGGTAACACCCATTTTCTGTTTGTACCAACTACAGCCATTGTGATTGAAAAACAAAGTTCAGTGCAATAGGAATCGAAGTAACCACTAAGATTGCTCGTCACCATCCTTCCACATATCAGGTAATTCAAAACGTCAATGTAAATCGTTGACTTAAACGTTGTGTCTAGCATTGCCCGTCGAGACCCGATGGCTTGAAGGTAGCGGTAAACTAACATGCAAGTTGTCTCGGGTTCGATGCATGCCAACTCTAACTGTTTTGATGTAAGCACATCGAAACGTGTCATAGAAGTGCAGTGTTTTCGGGCGGAATAAACCTAATCGATACGTATATATATATACATATACGTATCGATTAGGTTCCTTGTGATCGAAAGAACCAGGTTCACTTTAATTGGAATGGAAGTAAACATTGAGTTTGCGCATCGCAATCCGTCCACACAACTTGTAGTCAAAATGACCCACAACAACGTTCATTAAACCATTGTGCCAAACGTTGACCTTCCTGTCTCGGTGTCTGAGGTCTTGCGCTCACAACTAACATCCCAATGGTCCCAGGTTCGATGCCTGCTAACTCAATCTGACGACACGTAATCACATCGGAACGTTTCATCAAAGTGCCATATTTTGGGGCAAAAAGACGCATAATTTCTTTTTGTATCAGATACTTTCCTCGTGATCAAAAGAACCAAACTCATTTCACTTGCAATCGCAGTAAACATTGAGATTGCGCATGGCAATCCATCCAAAGAACGTGTAGTCCAAATGACCCTCAATGATTTATACGAAACCGTTGTGCTTAACGTTGCCCGTCGGGAACCGGTGGATAATATTTTGCGGTAACAATAACATCCCAATGGTCCCGCGTTCAATTATGCAAACTCAATCATAGGAGATGTAATCAGATTGAAACTCATCATAGTAGCTCAGTGTTATCTTCCATGCAACACACCATTTTCATTTGTATAAGTTACGGTCCTGGTGATCGAAAGACCAAAGATCACTTCAGTGGGAATCGCGGTCAAAATTAAGATAGTGCGTCTCAATGCACCCACAAAACGAGTACTTCAAAATGACCCACAAACTCGTTTATTAAACGGTTGCGCCAAAAGTTGCCCATTATGTCTGGGTGTCTGAGGTGCTTCGATCACCTTAACCTCCAAGTGGTCCCGGGTTCGATGCCTGCTAACTTAATCTGAAGAAATGTAATCGCATCGAAACAATACGTAAAATTGCCGCGTTTTCTGACGGAAAACACAATTTATTTTGTATTAGCTACATTTCTCGTGAACGAAAGAAACAAGCTCACTTCAATTGGAGTCGCGGTAGGCATTGAGGTTGCGCATCGCAATCCATCCAAAGAAAGTGTAGTCCAAATTACCCAGAATAATTTAGATGAAATGGTTGTGCTAGACGTTGCCCCTCCTAAGCAGGTGACTCAGTTTTTGCCGTCAAAATAGCATTCCAATTGTCCGGGTTTGATGCCTGCTGGCTTGATGTTTTGAGATGTAAACGCATCGATTCGTGTCTAAGTAATGCAGTGTTTTCATTCGGGCAACACCTAATTTCTATTTGTAGCTGCTACGGTCCTTGTGGTAGGAATAATACTCTTCATCTCAATTCGAAACACCATCGAAATTGCCAATGCGCGTCGCAATCCGTCCACATAACTTGAAATTCAAAATGACACAAAATTTTGTTTATTATTCCGTTGTGACAAACGTTGCAAATCCTTGACCCGGTGTCTGAGTTGTTGCGGTCACAACTAAATTATGGTTCCAGTATCGATGCCCGCTAACTCTATCTGAAGGGATGAAATCACATCGAAACGCGTTTTAGTAGTGTGGTATATTCGGGCTGGCAACACACGATCTCTATTTGTATCAGCTACGGCCCTCGTGATAAGAAGACAAAGTTCACTTTAATGGGAACCGCGGTCACCATTGAGATTACGTGTTTTGCAATCAATCCAAACAACGAGTACTTCAAAATGACCCTTAATATCGTTTATTAAACCGTCAAGCGTTGTCCGTAGTGACCCGGTGTCTGAAGTTTCGCAGTAACAACTAACATATCTATGATTATGGATAGGTTGCCTGCCAACTCTGTATGAAAAGAGGAAATCACATCGAAACGCGTCATTGTAGTTCACTATGATAATGCAGGCGACACGCAGGTCCCGTTTGAAACAGCTACTGTAATAATGATCGAATGAACAAGGTTCACTTCAATGGGAATTTCGGTCAACATTAAAATTGAGGTTTGAAAACCATCCATCAACGCGTCCTTCAAAATGACCCTCAAGATCGTTTATTAAACTGTTGTGGAGTGGATGGAAATTGGGTGTTGCCCACCCGAAAACGCTGCACAATCACGACGCGTTTCGATGTTGTGGAGTGGTTTGCCACGGTTGGCGTTGATACGGTTGACACGGTGGCGTAGGTACAGCGATCACACTAGCCTCAAGTGGTCCTGGGTTGGATGTCTGTTAATTCTATCTGATGTGATGTATTCATGTTGAAGCGTGTTATTGTTTTGCAGCGTGTGCAATAGGCAACAACATATTTATGTTTGTATCCTCTTTGGACCGTCGATTGAAAAACAAGGTTCACCGCAACGGGAATTGCGGTCAAGCTGGAGATTGCGCGCCGATATGCATCCAAAGTATATGTATTTAAATTAACCTTTAACACTGCTTACTAACTGTTGCTTGTTTTGACCTTGTGGCCTTGGAGTTGAGGTCACAATTAAAATCCCAATGGTCTTCGGTTACATGCCTGCCAACTCTATCCGACGAGAGGCAATCAAATCGAAACGCGTCATAGCATTGCAGGGTTTTCGGGCGGGCAAAATAATTACTATTTGGAGCAGCTACGGTTCTCGTGTTCGAAATACCAAGGTTCACTTCAATGGGAAACGAATCCGACGTCAAGGTTGCGCTTTTCAATTATTCCCCAAAACGTGTACTTCATAATGACACTCAACATCGTATATTAATCCATTGTGCCAAGCGTTGCCCGTCGCGCCCCGGTGATTTAGCAGTAGCGGTCATAACTAACATCCTAACGGTCCGGGGTTCGACGCCTGCTAACTCTATCTGAAGAGAAGTAATCACATTAAAACGTGTAATAGTATCGCACTGTGTTCAGGCGAGCAACAGTTAATTTGCAGTTGAATTAGCTACAGTCATCGGAATCGAATAAACAAGGTTCGCTTCAATAGAAATCGCGGTGCACTTTGAGATTGCGCGTCGCAATACATCCACACAACGTGTGAGTTAAAATAACTCTCAAATTCGTTCAGTAAGCCGTTGTGCCGAGCGTCTGCCCTTGTGACGCTATAGGTCACAACTACCGGACACATCCCAACAAAATGTTCCGCTATCTACGCCTACTAACACCATCTGAAGAGATATAATCGCATGGAAACATGTCATAATATATTCCAGCGTTTTCTGGCGAGGAACACCCAATATCTATTTTTTATAAGCTACGGTCCTCGTTAGCGAAAGACCGGTTCACTTCAACGGCAATCACGGTCAACACTGAGATGGCGCAGCGCAATACATCCACAACTTTTCTTCATAATGGTATTCAGCGCCGTATATTAATCCGTCGTGCACGGCGTTGACCATCGTGGATCGGTAGACTAAGCGTTACGATAACAACCAACATCCCAGTGGTCCCTGGTTTGATGCCTGATAAGTAAAGTAAGTGAGATGATATCTATTCAAAACGCTTCATAGTAGTGCAGTGTTTTCAAGCGGGCAATACCCAATTTCTATTTGTATCAGCTACGGTACTCGTGATCGGAAGATCATGATTCACTTCAATGGGAATCGCGATAAACATTGAGATGGCGCATTGCAATCTATCCCCCAAAGTTAACTTCAAAATTACCCTTAACATCGCTTATTAAACCGTTGTACAATCCGTTGCTTGTCGTGACAAGGAGGCTTAGGTTAGCAGTGCTAAAAACATCAAGCAGGTCCCTGGTTCGGTGTATGCTAACTGTATCTGATGAGAGGTAATCACATCGGAAAGCGACTTTACAGTGCACTGTTATCGGGCGGGCAACACCCATTGTCTATTTGTATCAGCTACGGTGCTTCTACTCAAAAGACCCTGGATCACTTCAATAATTTACCTGGTCAACGACTAGATTCCGAGTCGCAATCCTTCCACACAACATATACTTTAAATCACTCGCAACGTCGTGTATTAAACCATTGTTCCAAGTGTTGCCTGTCATGACCCGGTGAATAAGGATTACCGGGTACCACTGTCATCCCAATGGTTGCGGGTTCGACGCCTGAAAACTCCCGCTGATGAGATGTAATTACATCGAATCGCGTCAATTTAGTGCACTGATTTCCAGCGGTCAACACCCAATTTCTCTTTGTGTCAGTTACGATCGTCGTAATTGAAGATAACAATGTTCACTTCAATGGGAAACGCGGTTAAAATTTAGATTGCGCGTCGCAATCCAAAAACAGAGAGCAGATCAAAATTACCCCCTACCTCGTTTATTACTCTACTGTGTTACGCGGTGCCCGTCGTGAAACGGTGCTTTGTATGTAGCGGGATAACCTAATATTCCTTTGGTCCTGGGTTTGTAGACTGCTAATCTGATGAGATTTAATCACATCAAAACGTGTCCTAGTATTGCTGTTTTCTGGCTGGCATTACCCAATTCCCATCTGTTTCAGCTACCGTCTTTGTAAACGGAAGGCCAAGGTTCACTGCAATGGGAATCAAGGTCAAAATTGTGATTACGCGTCGCAAGCCATCCACAAAACGTGTACTTCCAAATGACGCTCGACATCGTACAATAACCCGCTATGCCACGCGTTTTATATTGTTTTGAGGTTCCTTGGAAGTAACGTGCTCAACCGACTTTTCGATGGTCCTAGGTTCCATGCCCGCTTACTCTAACTGATGAAAGATAAACACATCGAAACGCGTCATAGTAATGCAGTTTTTTCGGGCGGGCAACAGCCAAGTCTATTTTATTAGCCATAGTCATTGTGATCGGATATACGGAGATTCACTTCAAAGGAAATCGCGATCAACATTGAGATAGCGCTTCGCATCCATCCACACAACCTGTACTTCAAAATGACCATGAACATCGTTTGTATGACCGTTGTGCATAGCGTTGTCCGTCGTGACAGGTTGCCTAACACAGAGCAGTCACATATGACATCCCAATGGTCCCGGGTTCGATGACTAGTAACTTTGTTAATAGAAGTGATGACATCAAACCTCGTCGTAGTATTGCAGCTTTTCCTGCGGGCAGCACCCAAATTCTATTTTAGTAGCCACAGTCTTGTTGATCGAAGATACTAATGTCCACTTCAGTGTGAATCGCGTTGAACATTGGAATTGCGCTTCACAATCCATCCACAGAACGTATATTTCACAATGATCCCCAACATCGTTTATATGACCATTGTGTCAAGTGTTGCCCTCCGTAACCCGGTGGCTTAAAGGTAGCGGTCACAACTATCGTACAAATGGTCCCGAGTTCGATGTCTGCTGCCTTTATCAGATGAGATGTACTCACATCGAAACACGTCAGATTAGTGCAGTGTTTTCGAACGGGCAACACGGAACTTTTTAAATTATTAACTAAAGTTATAAAGCTGGACGATGCGAAAAGCTGTTCCCAAGGCAGAACAGATCAAACAAACGTTTCATGACATTGCATTAATACTTTTTCAGAAAGTAACGTGCGCGCAATTGCAAATTAGGTAACACAGAGTAATCCGATTCGTTCGCTTATCTTTTTTCTGCCATTGAAACAGGATGCTTTAAAAGCACGCAGCAGATGTTTGGACCAAGAAAAAACAGTTCAATAGTTCAATAATGTATGATGGGATAAAATGTATAACTTTACATGACCAACAGGATAGACATGCAAAAGAAAATTACAATCAAAATGTTCCATGGTGGAACGTGAAGTAGTAGTGGTTAAACCTTTGCACTTTAGCAAACTGTCGTGTAGTGTTTATCGCTAAGCTGAAAGCCTGAGTTTTTCGAATGTTGTCATGCATGGTGCCTTCACCAAGTATCTTGGTAATGTATTCCAGTGAGAACAGAATCTAACTGAGTACGGATACTTTACTATTCAGACCGGAGTGTTGCGTCATTAATTTCAGGCGGTTGCTTCGGCTTTGTTTGTAAGGAGCTAGGGTCAACAGTGAGGTAAATGGATGCTCGTTTTCAGTTAGTATCCGGGATGTGAGAGAAAGATCACCACGAAGCCGTCGGTATTCTGATGAGAACACACCGAATACCTGAAGATGCAGTTGTAAATTAGACCGGATAGTCCACACGTTACCTTTGTGGCTCTTCTTTGGGGTTGTTCCAGTAGACGAACGTCTCCTTTTAACCATGGACACCAGATTTGTATTGCATATTCAACGTGAGGACGAATGTAGGAGTTAATCAACATTGACACTAGCCGTAGCTCAAAGGTGCCGAGAGCTCACCTCAAAAGCCTCAAGTTCAAGTTTGCCACACCAGCTGCTTTCAAAAATTGGAGCGAACTGCCAAGACTCTTGCACTATTATACCTTAGTCGCGTTCATTAGTCACTTGTTGCAGGACGTGTTGCCCCAATAGGTATGTGTTGACGAAGCTGCTGCGCACCGTCAGCAGCAGGCATTTTGCAGGGTTCGGTGGGAGCTGGTTCTTTTCTGTCCATTCATTAATCCGAGTCAGATCTTCCTGCAGACACGGTTGGATGCTGGGTGAATTGCTTTCCATATTTTAGCATCAAATGCAAATATTTGTATCGGAGATACAATGTCTGCTGGAAGGTCATTAATGTAGACTAAAAACAGTAGCGGGCCGAGGACGGATCCTTGTGGTACACCACTGGAGACGCACAGGCTTTCAGAGTGAGTGCCGACTACTCTTAGCCTGATTGCTCTGTAGTGCAAGCAGTTTACTAACCAAGTGAGTAGTGAACCATTGATACCGTAAACAGAAAGCTTTTGGAGGTGAAAGAAGTGATTGGCACTGTGGAATGCTTTTGAAAAATCCAAGTAACTCACATTCATTGGGACTCTTTCATCAGCCGCCCTGGTCCATGAGTTCCGAGTAAGCAGCAAATTGGTGAGACGAGATCGTCTGCGTCTGAAACCATGTTGGGCATTAGAAAGTATCTGTTGACTTTCAAAGTGTCGCGTCAGTCCATCTGCGATTACCGATCCCATCACTTTTGATAAAACAGGAAGGAGAGTAATAAGTCGGTAGTTGGCAGGATCCGATCGCTTACCTCCTTTGTATATTGGATTGATAATTCCATATTTCCACTCAGTCGGGAGTTTACGGTAGTTAAGCAGACCCTGGGAAAAAGTTGCAAATGGTGCTGCTACGGTGGGAGAAAGAGTTTTTAATACTTTTAGGCAGATCTTGTCAATTCCAGGGGCACTGTACTCTCGGAGTGACCGTAATTTGCGTGCAACAGCTGCTGGAGTACAGAGGACGCTGGATAAGCCAAGGACATTTGTTGGAAGTTGATAGGGCAAAGATTCCATGGCATTTATAGTTTATGAGCCAAACTGCAGGAGTAGAGCTTTCTCGGCATTGCCAGCAGTAGTTGTTAGGCCACTGGCCGTCATGAGTTGTGGTATTCCGGGATTAACCTTTCTTTCGCCATTCACAAATCTGTATAGTAGTTTGGTGCCACTCATAAATTTTAACACCATTGTCTGCTATTCGTATTTATCGACTCGCATGAGTAACGTTCAGTAGTTTCTGATTGCTTTGTAATGCTGCTATGTGATATCACGTGGGCTTAGAGAATGGTGCCCCCAGATTTCATCTCGTTTTCAACCCATTTACTTGTTCTGCTTTGAATCCATCTATTGGTCCGGCGCCATGCTCCTAATGACACAACCTTCGATGCTGATTGTATGACCCAATTAAGTTCCTCTTTCAGTTCATTTCACGCGTCATTCGGTGCACTGTGAGTCTGTAGGTCTCAGTCAAGGACTGCTGCTAACTTGTGCAGCTTAAAATAGTCCATAATACTTCGCTGAGTCTCTCTTTCTTTATCTACAATACTGTCATAACACACTTAACTAAAAGCTAGGACTGTATGGTCGCTACGGCCCAGTGGCGGATCGTATGCTACTGACTCAACCATCAACTCTTCATTAGTCAGGATTAAGTCCAGGAGTGATGACTTGTTTGAACCGCAGTGTCTGGTTGGTCGATACACATGGTTATACGAAACTGCCATATCCATGAATTCAAGGAGCTTCGATTTAAATGGTGGCTCATTAGGGGACATTGATGCTATTGAAGGAACATTAAAGTTGACCATTATAAGATAGTGAGAATACTTTTGTGAAACGGCATAGCGCGGGACGTTTAACAGAATGTTATCGCTGTTTGCTGACGAGTTCGGAAGCCTATAGATAACTGCTAACAAGCAAGTATCACTCGTCTTCTGTGAACCAACAACTCGACCTGCTAGGTGCAGTTGGCAAAATAGTGCGTCGGGAATAACAAGCGAATTTTTGATAAGGGCCGCACATTTCAAGTAATCTCGAAAGTAGAGAGCAACACCTCCATCGCGAGATGGACGATCATTTCGAATGACTGACATCTCACTGAGTTCAATCGCTAGATCAAGTATGCCGTTTAAAGCCAAGTTTCAGTAATTGCTATGAGGTTCCAATTTGTTGTTTCATGTCGTTGGCGTAAATCCGAGAGCTTAGAATACAACCCTTGAATGTTAGTGTAGCAGCATTGCATTTGTTTAAGCAATAGGAGCTAGGTTGGGTGTGAGTGACAGGCACAAATAGTGTCGGTCTGCTGTAGTTTTTGTAACGGTTGTTTGCACGGTTTGTTGAGATAAGATAGGGACAACTGAGGCTGGCTCATCTGTATCTAAAGTCTGTACTGATTGAAGGAATGGTCTTAATCGTACTTTTGATGGCCCTAGTTTCCTGTTGTTGTGTAATGCTCGAATTGCCACTGATACCATTTCGGGCGCAGCCAAGGTAACCTTCAAACTTCGTGGCTTGCTACCCTGGTAGTTTGTGGAAGCAATTAGACATGTGACGTCAAAAGCCAGGATATTCTGCATGTCGTGTAGTTCTGTGATGTACCTCCATTCTTCGACGTCTTGTTTCTGTCGTTCACCGCTATCGGCCTTCTTCAATTTTGGCACACAATGGACCAGTACCAATTTCTTCATCTCATGTTGACGTGACGAAACAGGGTTGGATTTCTGATTCTGTCTTTCTGCTCATAGCCTGTCAGTAAAAACGCGGGCACTGACAGAAGAGGCTGTTGTCCGAAATGTTATATGTATGTGTTTCAAAAATTTATTCGGGCAACTTCTATACCGTTTGGATTGCGTTATCTAGGGACTGTGATGTCTCGAGCATGTTAATTACGTTTTGAACACTTAAATGCTTACTTATCGCAAGCTTAAATTTGTCAACTTTATAGCATGTTCTGATATCACTTGGAAGTTTGTTCCGAATGGTTGAGTAGTGGGTTAGAAAAAAACTGTTACTGAATCTATTAGTAAATTATAGAATCATATCCTTTAGCTATTTGTTACGGATGGAATGTCTGCTGTTTAAAGATATGTGAACACAGTTATTAAGACTGCGAATTTGAGTTTATGATTCTGAAAAGAAAATGGGTCAGATCCAAGTTTCTCACATCGCTCTCTGTATGTCAACTTTAAGGAATGTCCATATAGATTTTTCGTCAAACGTCTCTAGACTCTCTCAAGAGCATGATGGTCAGATTTCCGCAGTTTAGACTGAACCGCTGAACAGTATTCTATACGCGGCAATACATATATTTTGTAAAGCGATATGCGAGATTCAGTGAGGTAAAAATGATGGCAGATGAAACCGATGGTCTTCATGGCTTTCGAAGCTTGAAAGTCACAACACTCAGCAAAGTTAAACGGGATTGAATATCGCACACCCAATTCACCCACTGCCTTGCATTTTGAGATATATGTACCATGTAGTACTAAATTGTCTGGCGGTACTTGACATTTGTTCGACAAAATATTACACTTGTCCATGTCAAATGACCTGCGCCACAGTTGGCAAAAGGAGTCAAGAGCAGATAGGTCAACCTGAATGAGATCTACTGCTTCCTGGGTATTTGCACATAGTTGTATTGACAACTTTAATATCATCAGCAAAGATAAATGTAACACCATTTCCTGTTCTCTGGAATATATCGTCAATATATATTGGAAAAAAGAGGACCAAGAACACTCCCTTGAATCACTCCACTGGTGATTGCTTTCGGTGTAGAGAAATAGTCGCCGATGCACACCACCTGCTGTCTACAAATTAGATATGAAGACAGCCAAGTGAACATCGGTTCTCCAATGCCTATAGCCTTCATTTTGTTCAGTAACCTTCTGAGAGGCACTCTATCAAAGGTGTTTTACATATCCAAGAACAGGATTACGACAATGTTTCCGTTGTCTATGGCAGACGCTGTATAGTTTAAAAAGTCTGTCTGGCAGGTTGCGCAAGATCGACCTTGCATGAAGCCGTGTTGCAAATCGCTGATGATGTTAAGCATGTTCAATGATATAAATATTTCATCTTTCACTACCCTTTCCATTATTCTAGATAAGATGGGTGTGTCATTGATGGGACGAAAGCTTTTAACCTTGTGGGCAGCGCTATTTTTATGTCGAGGAATAACGACAGATGCTTTCCATTGAGCAGGATATACTCCGTTTCCAAAAGATAGTGTAAAGATGTTGAGTATAGACAGGAGGAAGTTACTATCAATGCTTTTTATTAAACAAGGGAGATCCCATCATGGCCTGCGCATGTTGAAGAGCATAAGCGAGAGACTTGCCTAGTGATTTTCGCTATAGTGAATTCCACTGTGCATAGATTATCATTGTTGTGTGACGTGAGAAGTGTTGCTGTGTCTGATGAATCCTGGAGCATTGATTCGACTAAATAAGCACTGAAAGCTTTGCAGATATCACTTGGTGCGTCGTAGTATGTCCCATCAAGCTTGGTGATAAATTTGAAATTGTTGCTGCAACGCAAACACCGGATACGGAACAGTTTGGCTAACTCACCTGTTTTGCTAAGGCCGTTCAGAGCTTTATACTCTTCTGGAATGGAAGTTTTATCATTTTGATGCCTCAGTTTTTCGATGAGCTTGGACTGCTGTAATAATGGCGCCAAGTCAACAGTTAACCTGAATTTCTACCGAATCTTATGAAGCTTTCGTGTTGCCTTCAATGCCTTGTGATCGGACGTATGTTTAGTTTGGTAATCACCATTTAGTGGTACCGCTGAATCGATGCAGAAGCTAATTATTCTATAAAACAGGTCCGTCGCATGTTGAGGACATGAAGAGAGAAAGAAGTTATCCCAATTCATCGAACGAACCAGGTCGTTGAAAGAGTTTCAGTTGACGGAACTGAACAGACGATAATGCGTTGGGTTCTGCACATCGACCATGCGTAGTCTTAGGCAGCATTTAATCATGCGATGATTGCTTCTCGGAAATTCATTAATAACGCTAACACTGATTGCAGGTACGCCCATTGAAAAATGAGATCCAGAGTACTTTCATCTCTGGCAGGTTGGGAGGCGTGTTGCTGCCAGCCATTCATTTGGATACAGGAGCTAAGGTTCTGGCATGTCAAAGAAGCGGTTCCCATGGGCAATGAAATCGTAGGCAGATTCAAATCATCTTAATTAAGCTTATGTATAAATGGTAGGTTAGCGGCGCATTCAAATGAAGTCTCAAAAGTTATAGGTCTTTTTGGCTGCAGTTTGGCGTACAGTATATACATCCCACAAGCAGCTGCTGCTGATTAATAGATATCATAAGCCATAGTGAGTCCTGGACGCCGTTCAGCACTGGGTTCTCGAACGTTGCTGCTACAAGCGATTATTTTCGGATAAATTACACAGCCACCGCCTCAACGACTAAGCCGATTTCTCATAAAGTTGTCATATCCGAAACTAGTTAACTGCTTGTCAGACATGTCGTCATCGCAGCAAGATTCAGGGATAAATATGATATCAAGATTATTCACCAAAACAAATGAGCGTAGTGTGTGAATCTATGATTGAAGAGAACGCACGTTTATAAAAAAATATACTGAGATAGAGGTGAGATATGAGGAAGACTGTTTAGGTTGTGTGATAAACACTGGGGTTTCAATCTGTGTGCCTGTACCCAGGCTAAAAATTGTTGAAAAAGTGCGTGTATTGCCAACTGTATAAAATGAACTGCAGGTGGCCACAACAGAGGGGCTGTGACTGAGTATGGACCCCTAGAGAATGGTTCCAGGAAAAGAGTCATGCTTGTTGCACTAGCCTGTAGGAGCTGAAATGTTAAATTGTGTCTTCTTCATCATGTCCATATTAGACTGTTGATTACGTAACGTATTGATGAGAGTCAGTGGGTTGCTGTCAGTTTCATCTATGGGTAAAATCCGCTTACTTGCGCTCGATATACAAGGCTTCACTATACTCGGTGGAGGCACACTGGTGTCAATCCGTACACCACTATCAGCATAATCCCTGAGATTCGTAGATGGAATCTGAAAGTCGTGGTACCCAATTACACCCTATGTAAGGTACAAAGATGGCGGCATCTCTTCCATAACTTTATGACCAATGGATGTAGGTTTATCCAAACCAAATGACGATACAGAGTCGCGCAATGACGCTTGCGATAAATCTAGGTTAACCATCCTTTTACTGTCTATCAATTTGACTGGATCCATGGATATTCGCGATGAGCTTCGACAATGGCCATAGCAGACTTTAGACTGAACACGACAGTTCGAGGCTTGAGATAGCGGTTTTGCAAGCAATTGAGAGTCAGCAAGTAATGCAGTTATTATTTGCTAATCCATATTGTTTTTACTTCGCATGCAGGAAACAGCATTAGAGAACCCTATATGACTGCCAGATCTGATTATCCAAGAGGAAGCACCATCCACATCAGTAGTTTTGTGGATTGTAGTCGTTTCGTGCTTAGTCGGCTTATCATGCATGGCCGTGAAACTGCGGAGTAGTGGAGGTCGTCCAGTAACCAATTTTGCATATGACGTTGATCATAGCTCCGAAGTGAGAGAATTAGGTGTTTTACCCGACACAGCATCTAATGCAATAGAGTGGCCAGCATATTCATGTGATTCCCCGTTAATTGCAAAAATCACTTTATCATTCACCGCCTCGTCCCTATTTGCAGCAAGCGGGGTATTATCCTCACATTTGCATTAGCCACTAAGTTGAGCAATATCAACTGCATGCGGTGCGCCATATTCTAGCGAAAAACGACACGACAGGGGGGGTAGACGTTTATTGCACACCGAAAATGGGCACATGAGGGTCTCGCGCGCGCCATCGAATATCTACTAGATTTCCGTCCCACAACGCAACACAGGTACGGATGTTAGAGACGAGCCAGTCCTTTCGCCTCGGGAGCTCTGACTTGGGAGATCCGCCTTCCTGTTTTCGCCTCGATCCCCACTTCTCTGTACCCGATTTGGATCGGCCAGGAGTCGTTCGAGAGCTCTCGACTTGCTTGTTCTGGGTTGTGTCAATCGGCTCGGCGTCGGTCCTGTGGGCTGCGCTAGCGGCGTATATGTCTGATTTATTGCGCTGTCCACATATTCCCGCTCCGTAGTTCCGGGCCCAGGCTCGTCGCTAGCCGTCCTTCTCGATCCGCTCTCAGCTAGCTCCGAAGAGCTCCCCCGAGGCATTCTTGGAAGCGGCCCCTCTACAATATGGCTGTTTGGTATTCTGTTTTACTTCATGCTTTCTCCTCCTTATCTCTCGTTGTAGCGGGGTTTTGTCCTCCATAATTTTCATGCTTTTGAAGTTGCATTAAGCACAATGAGATTCCGCTTTAGAATAAATTGTTTAGCGATAAGTTCATTTTGAAACTGGAAAAGTATGGGACACGCGTAACGCATTACATTGTTGCGTAGTCTGATGCAGCTGGACCAACAAGATTGTATACCGCATGCAGTGAGAAGCATTTTCTGAACTATTTTTCATGGCAAATTGTCTGGGTCATTAAAAACCACCGCATTGCGTGAACAGCGTACTCGACTGTGTACTTCGGTCAAAATGGAGTCTATTAGTACACTGCACTTCATGAGGTCCGTTTTATCAATATTTGGGGACGATTCAAATAAGACAGCTAGACTCTGTAAGGTTTAGATTTTTAATGTGAGCATGTCGACTTTTGATGCAAGTGCAGCGTATGCAGTTTCAAATACGGATGGACATTTTTCAGGTGTCTTTCTCAGGTTAGCTTGTGGTCCATGGGAATTTCCCACAGATTTGAGTATTTTCATTATTACTGCTTCCAGCGGTTGTGCGGAGCACCTTAGTTCGTTGTATCAGCTTTTGAACTAAAATGGAAGCATTTTAGCCTACAATATATTTTCCTCGTCGAGTGATGCACACATGGTAATGATACGCTAAAGCAAAATCAGAGGAGCTAGCTTCTGATCTTCAACTGAAAATCCACGTCTAATATAATGCTGGTAAAAATGGCAAGCCCCGGAAACTGGGCTATTTAGTTAGGAACAAGAAGAGCGCACCGTAGTGAACTATTTGAACCTCCGCCTCCAAGTCGCACAGGCCAAAACTTTGGAAACGTGAGCTCTCCTCTGTAATTCCAAACGTGTTGTTGTTGTCTCACCGTTCCAGTGACACAACGGTTAGCAGTCGGATCAGCACAGGCATTCCTGATTTTCCTCGTGGCAGGTCACGGCGTCTGCAGGTGGATCCAGACAGGCTACGAAACGAAGCACAGGTCAGAGCCCTTCTTGGTTTGGCACTAGTGGGGCGTGGCCGGTGGGTTGATTTTAGGTGGCAGCCACTGTGACTGCGACACAATCGAAAGATTGCCGCCTGTATCTGTCTTACGCAGCTACCGATAAAAACAGTCGTGTAGATGTTAGAGAGCCCTTATGTTGGGCTTCCAAAAGAGGTCACAATTTTGGTGCAGGCTGCAAACCGAAACAAATTCTTTTGTGGGTACCTCCGCAGAGAAAACGGAAAATATAAAATCGACGGGTGATAATCGTCTGTAACGCGTGGATTCCATCTACACTGCGCGTTGAAAAAAACAAGTCGAGCCGGTTCGAATTACCCTACAGTGACAACGTTGCGAGCAGATGGAGGATGGTTAGAGAGGAATAATCCAAATGACCCGAGCGCACGCAAGTCCCGCATGTGAGTCGATGAGCCTGTATCAGCTACGGTCCTCGTGATCGAAAGAAGGTTCACTTCAATGAGAATCGCGGTCAACATTGAGATTGTGCGTCGTAATTCATCCACACAAGGCGTACTTCAAAATGATCCACAACGTCGTTTATTTTACGGTTGTGACAAGCTTTTCCCGTTGTGACATAGTGCCTAACGGGTGGTGGTCACAACTAACATCCCACTGGTTCCGGGTTCGATGCCTGCTAACTATCTGCTAACTATCTGTCGGCCGGTGGCCGAGTGGTCTGCACGTTTGCATTGCAACCATAAGGTCATCGGTTCGAATCCGCGTAGGGGTGGGCGTCCTCGCGGTATACTCAGCCCGCGCGCGACTGGTGGTGGTCGTGCGGCAGCGAAGCGCCGCTACGGCGTACAGCTGACACATTATTATTATTATTTATTATTAACTATCTGATGAGGCATATTCACATTGATACCCTCATAGTAGAGCATTGTTTTCCCGCAGGCTACACCTAATTTTACTTGTTCTAGCTACGGTCCTCATGATGGAAAGAACAAGGTGCATTTCAATGGTAATCCCGGTCATCATTTAGATCGCGCGTCGCAATCCATCCACACAAAGAGTACTTTCAAATGACCCTCATGGTTGTTTATTAAACCGCTGTGCCAAGCATTGCTGTTTGTGGCCTCTTCGCGTAGTGTTAGCCCTCACAACTCACATCCCATTGGACCCTTGTTCCATGCCTTTAATTACTGCGCTTAGGTCCACTTTCATAGCCAACCCAAGTTCTCGCTCTCATGAGGCGGTTTTCAGCATATTGTCTCCAAGCTTATATGCATACGCCGGTTTGTGACGAATATGCACGATTTTGCCATTGTCCGTGTTACACGAAAATAGATTTGTCTTTGATCATTCAAACGCGTGATCTAAGTCTCGTTGCAGCATATGGTGATCGTTCTGACAGTTTATTACCTACCATGTCTTGAGGTTATTGGCACAAAGCCGGAAATTTGACGATGACACCCACAACGTCGTTAATGAAGAACAAGTACAACCGCACCTAAACACTGTTCTTTGCAGAACACCGCAGTCCATATTATTTGATCAAAAAATGAGCCCCGAAAGCGAACCAGTGGGCTTTGCTAAAGGAGAAAGTTCCCGATAAATTTAAAGACAGGGTTTTCAATTTCGTACGCTTGCAGATTTTGGAGAACGATGAAGTGATCTATGTGGTATAAGACTTTTGCAAATTCTAGATGGATGACATCAGTGCCGATCACACAGTCGGCTATCTAGGTCCAGCTGCAATGTGTAATCAGTAGATGGGTAGTACATGACCGATACTGACGGAATCCGTAGGGCTCCGGTGCTATGATGTTACACCTATCGCAGTAACCCACTAAAGGCTCAGTTATGACTGATTTCACATTTTACAGCACCGAGAGAAAAACCACAGGGTGATAATTACCAGGCTCTGAATAGATATCTGCTAGATCTTCACTTTTTTCGCTATTACGAATTAACCACCCAAACATTTCTCCGCAAAAAGTTTAGCCCAGCCGAAGAAAAATTAAAATTTCAACAGTCTTGACCACGAAAAATGTGCCAAAGTAGCCAGATAATGCCGCCGAAAACACTGCCCTCTCAACTCTGAGGCAAAAGTACAATTACCTGGGTGTTTGAAAACGCATTCGTCCGCTCGATCGATTGCCTGATCGACCGCACGAGGTAGGCGATTCCCTTCAACCCAGCTTTCAATCACCATTATATACGTTCCTTTTTTCTTTAAAGTTTTTATCTGATTCTCGGATACCTCCACTCCTGAAGCTGCTGCCGTTGTGTATGATGCTAGCCTGGGATTAACCTGAAGCCTCCTGGAAGGGGTTCTTCGCCTACTGGTGAATCGCTCTGACTGTAGTGTTCTGGATTCAGATCCCGTGCTCTGCGGTCTGGTACTATTCATCTGATGACAGGATTCTTCTACTGGCTCTGTAGGTAAGTTGAAGCTGTCTGTCAACAGGTCAAATGGAAGTTTGGCGGATTCTGTTGCTTGTGGCTGGCATATTGTTGTTCGCATTTGGTTTGCATGGCGTACCCATACCTGCATTCCAACCAGCACGTCGTAAATGACGCTTCCGTGCTTGCGCTGGATCGTGCCTGACGTCCATTTCACGTGTCCACCCCGATAATCGCGCACAAGTACTGGCTGACCAAGTCTAAACGAACGTTGCTTGGCACCAAACCGCTGATTAAAATCACCTTTCATCTTGAGGTTTCTTTCACCAGCTATGGACTCTGAGGACGGCCGAACTGCATCATATGGCATGCGAAGTTTTCTCTTCATCATTGCCTCTGCTAATGATATTGCACCCGGTGTTTGTAAACTTTGTGTAGATCGATACAGAAAAAGGAAGCGGTAGATCAGCTCCTCCATATCTCCCTCCCTCCTTAATTTGAGGAGAGCGCGTTTGAATGTATCCACATACCTCTCCGCTTGGCCATTCGATTGTGGGTGGAATGGTGACGACCGCACGTGTTTGATGGCGCAACGTTGGCAGAATTCCGTGAATGTGGCCAAAGAAAACTGTGCTCCATTGTCCGTCACCAATGTTTCAGGGCAGCCCAATCTGCTGAAGATTTGTCGCAACCTAGAGACGGTTGCGCTGGTTTTCGTGCTTCTCATGAGGAACACTTCGGGCCAATTGCTACAAGCGTCGACCACCATGAGAAAACTCTGGCCATTGATTGGGCCTGAAAAGTCGACATGAACACGACTCCAAGGTTTAGTTGCTTTAGGCCATGAGTGGAGTTCAGTCTTCGGCGGTGCCCTTGAGGCGGTAGCGCAGTTGCCACCACCTCTAGCTAGCTGCTACAGCTGTCTGTCCATAAACGGCCAATAAACACAACTTCTGGCAAGCGCTTTCATTCGGTTGAGCGCTGGATGTCCTGCATGGAACTGTCGCAGTACTCTTCCTGGCAACGCCTGCGGGATGACTACTCTGTCTGAGAACATGATGCAATCGTCCACAACGGAAAGCGTATGTCTTCGCTGATAGAACTGCTGCATTTCGGCAGATGAAGACGAACGTGGCCAGCTGGTTCTGTGGAAGTGTGTCACCTTTAGGATGGGTCTCGAAGCGTTTCGGCCAGCACAGCATCGGCCGTATCTGGCAGACCATGTAGTGCCTCGATCACCAGTAATTTGACATCAGGTTCGATCTCAACTAAGGCTATGATGGTGTCTTAGTGTTCTTGCTGCTGGGAATCAACGAGACGTGACAACGCATCTGCCTGGCCCATCGAAACCGTTGACTGAAAACCGATTACAAAATCATAGCCCAGCAAGTTGAGTGCCCATCTTTGGAGTCGATTGGATGTATAGGCAGGAATTCCCTTCTTTGAGTCGAAAATGGCCAGCAGCGAATTGTGATCCGTCAAGAGTTTGAAGCGGCGACCATACAGCATCTTGTGAAAGTTCTTCACAGCAAACACTATGGCCAATGCCTCCTTTTCGATCTGACTGTAGTGTCTTTCAGCTTTCGTTAGCGTCCTGGCGGCGTGTGTGATCGCCTTCTGAGATCCATCTGGGAACGTATGGGAAACGACGGCACCGATCCTTAGACTCGATGCGTCTGTGGCAAGGATAATTTCCCGGGAAGGATCAAAATGAGTTAGGAGTAAGTCTGAAGCCAACAATGACTTGACCCGCTCAAACACAATCTGGCGTTCTGGCGTCCAATTCCAGGTTTGGCCCTTGCTCAGCAACTTATTCAAAGGGGCACTCAGGCGATGTATTTCGGGCAGAAGGTGCTGTAATGACTGACTAGACCACAGAATGAACGCAGCGACTGCAAGTCAACAGGTGGGGCATCATTTGAATAGCTCGGATATTTTCTGGATCCGGGCGACGCTCGTCTTTTGAGAAAATGAAACCGAGAAACTTGATGGTTGGTGTAAAAAGGTACACTTGTCTGGCTATAGAATTGAAGGCTGGTAGCTCGGGTTGTTCAGATGGCAGTTGAACTGTTCGCTGAGCTTGGCAACAACACATTTGAGGATATCAAATTCACGATTTAATTAGAGAAGAATAACAAGTTGCCATTTTTGGACGTACTGGTCACTAGGAATCCCAACGGATCTCTGCAAACGTGCGTTTAGCGGAAGAAAACGCATACGGACCAGATATTAAACTACCACAGCAACCATCCGATGAATCACAAGAAGAGCTGCATTCAAACCCTATTCAATAGAGCGGAAACGCACTGCAGCACAGCCGAATTGCGAAAACAGGAAGAAAAGCATATATACCAAGTGTTTAAAAACAACGGTTATCCGAGAAACTTCATCAGAGGAAGCCTAAAGAAACGAACTTCTCATCATCAACAGCAACAGCAGCAAAAGCAGCAGCCATCTGAGCAAGCAAACAAACGAATAGTGCTCCCCTACATAAAGAACGTCTCCGAACTAACAGGAAGATTGCTACACTCACACGGTATCTCTGTGGCTCACAAACCAAGTGCTGTCCTAAGAAAATTGATCTCAAGACCCAAAGAAAAAGTCAATCAAACCGACCATTGCAATGTCATCTATCAGCTAAAATGCAGCGACTGCGATAAAAACTACGTCGGACTAACTGGAAGGAAGCTTTTTTTCACGAATCACCGAAAACAGGGCGGCCGTTAGAAGACATGATCCGCACTCATTGGTTTCTGATCACGAGGATTAATAAGGCCACCATTTCGATCTGGAGCACGTTAAGGTCTTAGTACATGGAAGTACGAAACACGCCAGGGAGTTTTGGAAGCCTAGTACTCCACAACGAATTTAATCAGTCGACACATCGAACTGGATGCAGTATACGCAACACTATTGGCGAAAGACCGCCAACTCAATCGATTGAACCCGGTGGAACGTGTGGCTGGCCAACCAGAACTGACGGCAGACTCGACCACAAGCGCAAGCAGACAAAGTCCACGAAACACAAGGAGTCAAAGTCAAAGATCACTTGCCCATCAATCAGGCTGAAGGCGGATCGAAATCCCAACCAATAGGATTGCTCGCCTCCACGGTCAACCACCGCGGTATAAAAACGCACGCACACCACGCTCAGCGCACTCTCACCGAGGCTCGTCTACGCTATGCTACACTACTGCACGCTACTCAACTACGCACTGATGATGCCACTCGATTGTTGACGAAACGTTTGTAACCGAAATTGCCAAGCTCAGCGAACAGTTCAACTGCCAGGTACACTTGTCTTCCCGGATATGGAAACCATATGACTGGATACGTACAAGCACTTCAGCGAGCCGCTGAAATAGTTCTTCTGCCGTCCGACCCATTAAAATAATATCATCCAGGTGCGCCGCGGCTCCAGTAACTCCCGCGAGCATGGTGTCCATCAACTGCTGAAAGATAGCTGGTGCTGTTTTCATGCCAAATGGGAGGCGGTTTTACTGGTACAAGCCACGATGAGTGTTGATTGTCAGCAATTCTCTTTAGCTTTCATCAACCTCAACCTGGAGGTAGGCATAGGACAAGTCGAGCTTGGCGAAACACTTCCCCCCATTCAGCTTGGCAAAGATTTCCTCTGGTACCGGAAGGGGGTATTGATGGTCGTCCAATGCGGCATCCAGGCCAGTTGAAAAATCGGCGCAGACTGGCACTTTACCGTTCGGCTTGCTCCCAGCAACAATCGGCGCAGCCCATGAAGAGTAGTTCACTGGTGTGATGACACCGGCTCGTTCCAGTCTGTCGAGCTCCTGATCAACTGCTCTCATGGCTGCATAAGGTACCGGTCTTTTTGCTATAAAAAACTGGCTCGGTTCCTTCACGAAGACACAACTTTGCTTTGAACTTAGTGCAGTGGCCGAGACCATCTTCATACAAGGCGACAAACTGCTGCTTTAGCTTTCTGGTCATCTCTTCTATCGGCAATGATGAATGTACTGGGTCGGTTTGTACTTTGATGCAAATTTGACTCATTGGAACATCAAACAGTTGTAATTTCTCCATCAAGTCAACTCCAAGGAGGTTCAAGTTTGGTCGATCAGACAAGTAGCAGGTTCCGACCTTTTCCATTTCGTTGAATGCAATTTTGCAATTTATTTCTCCGACCAACTTCAGCACTCCACCGGATGCATTGTGAGCGACTTTCTTGAAATAAATCATCTTCGGCTTCTTTATATGCTTCCAAGTGTTCTTGGAAATGATCGTTATATCTGATGCCGTATCGAACTGCAGCCGAGTTTGGATTCCGTTGATAAGCACAGTGATAAATCGGCGGCGTGTTTTAGAATCGCTGTGAAACGTAGCAGTCACCGATAGTGATTCTGCGTCAGGTTTTCTGAAGTTCTTCCTTCGGTAGGACTGCTTCACATTCCTTGGCCGGGACTGATGGCAAAAGTCTTCCATGTGGCCGCGTTTATGGCACTTATCAAAAATGTGACGCTTGAATGGACAGTATCGTGCGAAATGCCATTCACCACATGACCAATAAGGTGTAGGCGGCTTGTTTGGCTTTCTGTTGAACGACTTATTCGAGCCAGACTTTCTTGCTTTTTGCACAGCATGAACTGCATCGGCAATGGTGGGACGACTCTGTTCAATCATAGCCGTGTCGAGTTTCAAGGTAATTAACCGTTTGCATTCGCCTACAAGAGACTTCAATGTCAAATCTGTGTCTTGATCCAAATTAGCAAGGAGCCGAGTGCGGATTTCCGCGTCGCGTGGAGACTGTAAAGCACTGACAAATATAAGACACTTAAACTGGTCATCCGTCAAACAGCGTAAGTTGAAAGCTTCACATTCACGGTTAACCATGTCTGCTAGTGCCCCATAATCGTCTGTATCCCGCTTAACAATCTTTAGACATATATAGCGAATGCTAAATAAAGATGTCAACTAACCATAAATTTCTTTGAGTGTTTCCACTGCTTCGTTGAAAGTGATGTCCTTCGGCTCGTTGGGCAATACGTGGTCAAGGAATCTTGTATGTTCATTAGTATCGAGTTTCCGGAGCAAAAGACCCACTTTCCATGAATCATCTTGACGGCTGAAATTCGTCTGGAACATATCCTCCCAAGGTTTGAACCACGCCTCGAAAGTGGATTCGGAATCAGCATCATAATGAAATTCAGTGATTGAATTCGTAAGAAGATCAAGTGAAACAGCCTGCGTGTCCCGTGTAGCTGCTCCGTGTAGGTGTACGTTTAAGCACTGCGTTAAACTTTCAATCAGTTTCATTTGTGCTTCCATCTGGGAGTGTTGCTGAAGAAGCAGCTTTTGAAAATGTTCGGTAGAACAATTTGTAACATTTCCGTGCTTGTCCTTCGCCATTGTTAGATCTTCACTTTTTTCTCTATTACGAATTAACCACCCAAACATTTCTCCGCAAAAGTTCTAGCCCAACCGAAGAAAAATCAAAATTTCAACAGTCTTGACCACGAAAACGTGTTAACAAAAAGCTCTGCCAACGTAGCCAGATAATGCCGCCGAAAACACTGCCCTCTCAACTCTGAGGCAAAAGTGCAATTATCTGGGTGTTTGAAAACGCATTCGTCCGCTCAATCGATTGCCTGGTCGATCGCACGGGGTAGGCGATTCCCTTCAACCCAGCCTTCAATCACCATTATACTATCAATCTTGAAAATCAGGATAAGGTTGATTTGCTTCCACACTTTAAGGAGCTGCTACTCCTCCAGGCATTTTTGGAAAATTCTTTTTAGTGGTCCAGCTATCTTTGTAACTGTCACTTGCAGTGCTTTTAGGGAAATGTTGTCAACTCCGGGGGAACTTTGAGTGAGCAACGATAGCAGCTTCCTCAAAATGGTCGCCCAACTAATGGTGACGTGTGTAAGTACTGGCGTCTGGGAGACTGAGACAAGCAGTACTAGCAGTACTTTGGAATATTGGAGCTTATTATAGCCGTAGAACATTAGCTAACAATTCCTGATAGTCAGATACCGTCCTCCACGGCGCAGTTGCATAAGCTGCGGGCTAGTTGGCAAGAGCCACTAGCAGTCATGGGTTCGGTCCTCCGCAGAGGACCGAAGGATGCGCACCACTGATGAGCCCCAATAGGGCGAAACGGCCGTCTAGTGCTTTTCCGGATAGCTGGCCGACATATCTGAATTGTCGGCTGATTGCGACGAACAAAAATACATCCAAGACAGTTCGAGCGCATCCATTTGCGGATATTAAAGAGGGAACATCGCGTTCCACATTACGGAGGCTGTTCACATATCTGTATAGATGCTTCTTTTCGCCAAAAGTTGTCCGTTAGAATCTGCTGGTGTACTAATTTATCCTCGAGCACAAGTGCGGTATAGTGATTAGGATGCACAACAGAGATACTCTAGTTGTCAGAGCTAGGGTGCGCTTTACACACATGCCACGTGGCGTCTCTTACTGTCATGTGATTTCGGATTCTGCTCCTAATTAATACTGTGCTCTTGTGGAACAAAGGGTTTTGCTAAGTGAAGCAACTTGAACCAGATCACTGAAATTGCCAGTTAAATTCGTCCAAGCAAACTCAATGGAACGGTCGTTCGAAAACTCCCACAAGTTTTGCTGGTATGTCATAGTGGGTGATTATTAGACACAAGTCACGATATTTTTGGATACACCGCAAAACACACGAAAGCGTAAATTATGGTTAGGTGGTCACTCCGCCCCAGGGGGCTCTCCACTGGGATTGCAAATCATGAGCTTTTCCTTCGTGTTTAATAATTCAAGCACAGATGGCTTATTTGCCTTCCTAAATCAGATGGACTAACTGACAGCTGAAGAGCAGAATGCGTGAAATATACTCATGCAAGTCTGTCTTGAATTGCTCGTTAGGGGATTCCGAAACTGCCAAATCGTGAATATTGAAGTCGCTGGAGATGAGAATATGGCTGTGTCGTCCTCGTAGGGCCCTTCCCAAGAATAATGTCACGCGGGAGTCCGTCTCCAGGATGGATATTGGGGACCAAGAAAAATCGGAGAAAGAACAAGTGTCGTTGCGTCTCAGTCGAAGACTGCGCCAAAGTGAGTCTGTCATCAACCATTCTGGATGGACCACCGCTTCGCACTACAGGACATTGCGATAGTATAACATTGCTTACTTGCCCTTACTAGAGCGATCGTTTCGGAGAAGGGACTTACCTTGTACCACGACTTCGTCGTTGGTCACTTCTGAGTGCAAGTAAGTTTCCCTGACGAATATGATGTCCCAGGCATGTGACGCTTATCCTAGCCGCAGTTCAACAAGCTTGTTCAGGGGACTTTGTGCATTGGTATACAGCCAGGAAACTTTCTCTCTTTTCCACAATGAATCGTGGGATGCGTGTTTTGGGTAAAATTTTGTGCCGACAGGTGAAAGGTCGGCAACTAATCGATTCTTGGGCGTGGCGCTGACGAACTCATTTGTGTCAGATCTATGGATCCTACCATTACCTCATTGCTTCTCTTTTTGCAAATAATTTCTGAAGTGTCTTTGCCAATTTCGCTGGCTAGTTGACTGGGGTTATCCGAACTCCTGTCGGTTAATTGTTTGACTAAGTGGCTGCTCTCGTGTGTTTGCTTAGCAGATACTGCTTTGATTCGGATCTCGAAAGGAAGGCTGCTGCGGCCTGCATACCAGCACTTCACTACCATTGTTGACCGTTGTCTAGATTGAAGGAACATTTGCATCTTCCTCGGGCTACCTCCTCTGTAGTTTGTTGATCGGCCAAACAGGGACGTGGACTGCACAAAGACTTTTTCCGAGGAGCGTGTCACGCGAATGTATCACCATTGTTCCTGGTTGTGATTGGTAGCTTCGCAGCCATCATGACTTCTAGCCTCAAAAACAACGTGTACAAGGATGGTCCTGGCTACGGATTCCTTCTGGTTTTCAAGTAGCGCTCAGCCTGTCTGCGCTTGCTCAATGGAATATCCGGGAATAGGCGGATGGAATATGACCTACTCCGGATGCGTTTATCGATGACAGAACTGCTTATACTTCAATAGCGGAAGCCAACACAACTCGGAGAAATCTTGGTTCCCGTTGTGCTGGGAGTTTGGGTGACGGGTAAATCGTATCAAGTTAACGGGCTTAGTTACAACACCTGTAATGTCATGTATATAATTCCAATGGTTCACGTCATCGTCGTTTTCCCTTTAAGGAACTTGACCTTGATACTGGAAGGTTGGTGAAAGTTACCGCTGGTATGCTACTCGCAAAACGTCTTGAAGTAAAACATCCAGCTGGTCTGTTTACAGCTGATGGAGGCAGTGGGGGTACAGCTTCGTCTTCGTCATTTAATCTGGATCCAGTGCAACTGGCCGAATATCAAGGTTTTCGGTTAAGTTTGGTAGCAACCAAGATCCACCCACCACTGGTGTCGAGATCCTTCTGCATTTTCGGAACCTTTTGGAAGGTCGACGAGACCCTCACCGTATTTATTGCAATCGGACTGCCGGTGGTTGTTTTAGACATATTTGAGCAACTGGTGTTATTGGCGTTTAATTCCACAGAAGATGCATTTTTAGCCCGCTGCCTAGATTTTTCATCAGTATTAATGCGCGTCTGACTAGAATTTACTCACTGTCAAACTCCCTTCAAATTAATCGATTTTGGTGCTCCTCATCCGTTAAATTATTGCTACCATTCTTTTGTACATCTGCGGTAGTTGATGTACAATCTTTACTAGCGGGATGAATAGACACACGGAAGAGAACCATAGTAAACCTGGTATAATATTGGTTAGCGACAACCTGTTCACTGTGAGCTTGGAAAATTTACGATGAAACCTGCCGTGGCAACTGCTACACTGGATTCCAATTCGTACATTTTTATGGAATGAAGGAAGGCCATAAACTACTGTCGATCTGGATGCGGTAACATGGGCTTATGATTAGTCGCCACAATCCATTGCTTTGATCGATGCTATCCCGATCAAGGCCAAAGCGCCTATGGTTTCCTGCGGATGGCGTATGCGCTGAATTGTCTGTGTGTTCAAAGTCGTTGCGTTCTGTGTGTCTGGCCGGGGCAGGTATAAGCGGCTAGCTCTTTCAAAAAATGCAATTAGAGCGACACAGCGATACTTACACAATGTGTAGGATAAGTAATTTGATGAACGGTTCACAGCTCCGGTTCCTGATTCGTCGGATAAAACAGGATGTTGGCTTACGTTTGAGACCGCATATATTGCTGTATGGTTCGTGATTTCGGAATATTCGTCGATTATGCTTTTGCGGGAATGTTGCGAGAAACTCAATGTGTAGATAAAAGGCGATCCACGCAAGCTGGGTCCGAAAATTGGAGTGTATAGATAGCGTTGATGAACCTGGGTCGTTTGTGTGTGCACACACGTTTGTGTGACAAATGCAGCTGAGAAAGCGACAAAGCAGTGTTTACACATGAGCCATAGCACGCAGTTTCGTTCAAGCTCCCCTGAAAGTGGACAGGAGTGGTTATAATATTAACAGTCGCATAAGATGCACGTCATCAGATTTGAAGCTTCCTTTGATTCCCCTTTGATGGCGAACCCAGTGAACAAAAACACACCAAGTCACATTAAGCTACTCACACAACATGGCTACATCCAATTACACAATTAAACCTACTAGTACATGTCAACACATACACACACAAATTCCAATGTAATTGGTCACAAGATAATAAGTTGTGCAATTTCTAGGTACTCATGAGTAGGAGCTTTTTGATGTAATTAAGTGATTTGGCAACTGGCTGCGAATAACCTCAGTTGGTGCAATCACCCATCACACATGTCTGTATTACCATGTTCACGCTCTTGATGGTGTGCCTTGCAATGACGAGAAGAAACTATTTGTGTATTTATTCTGCATGAGCTAACCGAATAAAGTCGCAAAGATACGTGCGGATTTGTCGAGAAAATTCGGTATCTGAACGTAGAAGGGAAACACATTGTCTGCTTTCATGCGTGCTCCCTGTTCACTACTGTTCCTTTAGATGAGACTCTACATAACAGGCGCACATGCCGACAAAGGTAGGTTTCCCGCCCACCAAATGAACTCCGTACTACATTGGTGCACGAATGATTTCCAGTTTAATTTCAAATGCACACTGTATCAACGGCTTGTTGGTGTAGCCATGGACAGTGCACTTGAGCCTGTCCTAATGGATACTTTCATTGGTCATCTGGGAAAATCACCGCTGCGTCCTCACATACAAAATGTGCACTCATGTAATCACTAAATGGAGGACACTTTCGTCCTTGTAGACACTGCCGAAGAAGCAAAACACCTACCTTAAGCTCTAAACAACAGTCATCCCGCGATCGAATTCCCTGCTGAAAAGGAATCTTCCGGTGCCTTCCAGTTATTGTATGTTGACATAATAAGAAACCCGAATGGTACATTCATATGATCTGTGTACGGTAAACCTACATAGACAGGACAACACCTTAACTTTAAAGGTTTCTGTCCTATGATTTAAAAATGAGCTGTAGTTCGTACCACTTTTGCGAGAGCTCTCCAGATCCGCTCTGATGAACTGATCGAATGTGAACTACAACGCGTCTCCTCAACACTACGTGAAAACGGGCATCCAAATGATTTTCTAGCGTGGCACTCAAACTTTAACGGGAAAGCCAGGAAGATGTTGGTGACCGACATACCCAGAAAAAACTATTCATAAAGCTATCAGTAAAAGGAGACAAACATGACAGGCGATTCCGCTATCGTCTCCGTCAATTCATAAAAAAGTTGTTATTACGCTGTTGAGCTTGTTGTTTTGAACTCAGTTAGAAAGTTGCTACTTAAACCCAAATTGGAACACATGACTCTCAAGTTACCGTCTCAAGTATTTATCTGTTCTACTGTACTTGAAGAAGTGAGTACGTCGGGTGAACGGAGAGCAGAATGTCCACAAGGATTTAAGAGCAAATTCTGCGTAACACAGTTGCGAATAGTCCGAAGTTGCCTGCCGGTTCAATCGCCCGCCACATACATGTTTAACTCATGTGCGAAGACCCACGAGAATCATTTCGGATACTTAACTGCCAGAAAGCCGCACGCCTGTTTCAGTTCGCTGAGGCTTCGGCAATTAGTTTCGCTATGTCGTGGTGAGGCTAGTTGCTAAATTTCTCTAAACGGAATTCCGGCCAAAATCAGATGAACTTTGACAGCTTTCAATTATCCAACGACGTTACCCCTTGAATGTCTCTTTATGCAACGTAGCAATTCCACTAATTTTATGTAACCGGCTGATGAGAATACACCAAATAGCTGAATTCAGGTGGTCCATAGGTTTAACCAAGAAAATTCTCAATCGAACCCTCGTGTATTCTGCCCCACGTTCAAGCTGACACATTCGACTGGCACGACAGTGAGGACAGCCTGCTAGCATACAGCTGCAACGTGAACACTGTGACCTTACCGACAACGTCAATAACCGAACAACTTTCTACTACAGACGGTGAGTCATTAAAATGGTTCGTAACATTTGCCCAACAAGCACGATGCCCAGTGTGCCACAGTCTAAAGACCTATGTAGACCAGGTACCAAACTTGTAAAGGGGGTATTTTTTGCCGTAACTGTTGCAGGTTCCTCCATGCGAGATGCCTCCGAGTTAAACCTAGCCAGACCAAGTTATTGAACAAACTCTATGCTTCTGCGTGGAATGCAAATCTATCCCACTGATAAAAGGCGTGCTCCTATTATCTCAGAAGTACGATCAGCTACTAGCCACTTTTGGGGAAATGGTGACCACCAAAATCACTACGGTTGGGGTAAGCATCGCGGAATGTGCAACCCAATCCTCCCTTTGGTTGCTACTCTTATCCCTAGAAGAACTGCTAGTAACACCGTCAACAACACGACACCTAGAGTCCATAACATCAACTGCATATCACATATGACTATTGCAGTTCCCAGTTTGATCGGAGTAATTACACGTGAGGTTACTTGCAAACTCCCGACGAAGTGCATAGAAACAGGGCAAGCCGGTACTAGCGAAAGTTGCGTTACGGTTACTACCAAGAATAGCCAACATTTAAAATTAACATCACCTCCAAATGGATCGGATATTGATGAGCGTAGCGGAAATATTCTAGTGCAAGCACCACAGGTTTCCTGCAGTATATCTCCGAGTATTTCAATCACTAACCGCGATATGTCGAAAAATATAAAGGAACAACTACCTGTACTGAGCGTACTATGCTCCAATATTCCTGAATCAAATTCGACATCGAAAAGAGGCAGACAGTTGGATGACCTAAACCAGTGGGATATTATTAGTAACCTAATGGGAGTTCTATCGAAACCTGTACACGTAGTGCGTATTACACGACACCCCAACTCTAAGTATTTCGGAGAGCCAAGACTTCTGCGCATTGTGTTGAACTTCATCACTGAAGTAGAATCAGTACTACTGTCGACAGGTAGTTTCAGAAAAGAAAATTGATCCATCCGTATCTTTCCAGACATCCCATGGGGCAAGCGTTATGGAGTTAACTGCACCTTAGAGGGCTACCGGAAGGAAACTTCAACCAGAACCATGCATATTCACGGGTTCCTGAAAGTGAAGCATATGGTGAGCATGAAGTAACAACCCAGGATAAAGAACAGTGATGTTGTATTCGTGAAACACTCTGCTTGGATGGTGTGTTAGCGGAATCTGTGTCACGGCTGCGTACCTCGCCGTACTAAAAAGAAGTCGCCCGAGAGTGTTGAAAGTGGTCATACAGTCAAAAGATATAGTTGACCGGCTGCCAACAGGCTGGTACATGTTCTGTTGCAGGCCATCATCTGAGCTTCCGCTGAAGACAGTCAGCCATATGCCTCCTAGAGATGATATGTCACACAGATAACCAAACGCGATTGGATCAATAAAAGGACAATGCACCAATAGTGTGCTTATCATCCCATACAAGCTGTAGAAGATGATATTGACCACACCTTATATTGTACGTAGAAGATTAGACATGGGATTAACTATGCGAACGATGAATAAGACGTTAAACCCTTCACCAAGTACACATCGAAAAAACGACTAGTCGCCGGCCACTCACTGGTCGGCGAAACTTCACTTATGAGTTGTACAACCTCCGAAACATTGCTTAAATCTGAGAAGTTTCATGAATGTACACTAAGGCCTATGGACTTCTCAGTAAAGATACGGAGCTTCGGCTACTTCAGGTTGCGAATGTTTGGGACCTGATTTATATAATCGGAACGTAGTTACACCAAGAGGTGACTGATGCTGAGGTTGAGATAGCCGGAATGTCACTCATCCGGAACGACCACCCCAGCAGAGGAGGTGGGGTCCTACACCACTGCCGCAGCGCTCTAAAATCTGCAACAGTTGATGCTCAGGAAACTCACGTTACCGACTCACTCTGTTGCCGTCTCCGACTAAGACACCAAGACGCATATCCCGTAATTCTCGTTTATCGCCCCCAACGTGCACTCCGGAAATGGATTCTCGCTTGATAGTTGGTCCGTACAGAGTAACACGCACAAGGTATATCCACATTCTCATCTCCGGAGACTTCAGGCTACACGGCCTGGAGGTTTCGGCATCAGCCAGTGAGCAGTTCCAAGCAGACTTGCAAGAACTGATCGCTAATATTCCCTTGTACAATCATATCACGAAGCCCACTAGGTTCAGGACGGCAAACAAACCGTCCATATTGGACCTTGTGTGCTCGATTGAAGACCTCATGGTTGACAAGTCATTATTGGATAATCCATTAGGTTTCATTGGCTATGTAGTAATAACGTTCAGCTATGTGTGTTATGCAGAGATTGCATCTGAACACTCGGAACTAACTCAATCACACACTATCACGTATTGAAAGAACTCATCGACGCAGCTGCTCGGAAATTCTCAATCAACAGTCCACTTGACAACATTTGGGCAGAGTTCGTTAATAGACTCAGCGACATTGTCAACAAAGCATCAGAGACCAAACACCTTCGTGCCGCGAAAATGCCTTTAATTCTTAGGTGCATGACTCGAAAATGTCTGGCGATAACGGATGCAGCACGGTGGGCCTACAAGATTAGCCCCGACTCAGAGACTTGGGGCAATTTCCTGACCCATCGCAACCACTGCAATACACTTGTCCGTGAAGACAATTTATCTTAACACACTGCTTCGCCAAAAATATTCCTGGCAAGTAACAAACTGCTGTATAGGTATGTCAACAATCTTCATAAAATGAAGCATGGAATCCATCCATGCCGACGATGCAGATAGGGCCCTGCGGTTAAATATATTCCCCAATTTTGGAACTCGCAGCCTCTACAAGCTTACATGCTTTGAGACCACAACTTGGAGAACGGCTCTCAAGAGCGGGACCTATATGTATTGGTACAGGAATATCTCGGATGTTCAAAACAAGCAGAGAAGTTCATGAGAACCGGCAATCAACATTTCGGCCTGCTTTGCAGTGCCTTCGGTCTGTTGAAACCCTCAATCTTTCCCCAAATGCTTAACGCCTAGGTGCGACCTCACGTGGAATATGCTATTCAGGCGTGGCAGCCGTCGCAGAAAAAGGATCTCGTTGCTCTCGAGACTCCTCAACGAAGAGAAAACAAGAATGTCAGGGGCCTCTTTCATCTGCCCTAACAGCTTAGACTGAAATCTCTGAGAATCTACAGCAGTCGATATTGGCTTTTGCGAGGGGATCTCATAATGGTTTACCAGATTCTGAAGAACCCAAACCACATTTGTCGTCCGCTGCTGGAATTGAACCACAACACTAAACTAAGAGGTCACCCTCTGAAACTGACAATTCCGTATAGCCGGCTGGAATGCCGTAGAAATTTCCTTTCTCTCCGCGTGTGCCAGCCTTGGAACGCCCTCCCTAATTACGTCGTCTCTGCTCCCAATCTGGCGATATTTAAAAAACGTGCTGACGATGCATTGTCTCACTTACATTTCATTTTATGACTTGTTAGCCAGGGGCTACAAAACGCAATCAAATGGTGTCATATCAAACTCCCAACAAATGGATTTATAGGTTTATACTTTAATACGCGAACATCCACGCTATTCTATATAAGTCTACGGTGAGTGCACCAAAATGCTTTTCACTTCATCATACAATTTACTTTTCGCAATAATTTCCATCCCACGGGACTCGTTTTCATTGCTTTTTCACCCGTAACACACCAGTGTTCCATTATTTAGCATTCACTAAAGGCATCGTTTAGACTAAAATTTCATGATATGGATTGGCTTACCTATAATTGTTGATTATTTATATCTGGGAACGCGTATTGTTTTGCTTTATGATCTAGCAGCTGCGCTGCCACCAAGCTGTTTGTCATTGTCCGATTCACACTATTGGCTGGACTCCGAGGTTTCTACCCAGTTACTCCAAGTAATTAGTTACCCAATCTTTGCGCTTTTATTCAAATTGCCACGTCGGCGATTGGCTTTACCTATTTTGAAGTCTGACTATATGATTCGCTGGTACCCACTATACTTACGACGGCTTTGTTGAACAGCCGTAGTTTTTGTTTCCTATCACAAGTACAGTGCTGCGCGTCGTTGGCATATGTTGCTCTCCTCTTACCTGTTGTTTAGATTGGTAACTGTATCTTTTAATGTATGCTAAGCCATACCCCGCCCTATTTTCTTCTCACAATTGGGTTCAATTTTTATCAAAAACGTTGGTCAAAATCGACTTATTAAAATACTGGGAGTTTGAGCCGATACTCTGATGTTTAACATAAAAGTTGGGCTGCTGAACGTGTCTGCTAACCTACGCTTCTAGCACAATGCTCAACCTCGTCATGGCCCGACCCAATATTGACATCTGGGTTCAGCACATTCCTAATAGCTTGCTTTTAAAAGGCCGTAACAGGAAACGACGATTTACTTCCCATGGCAATATTGTTGTTTCCGTCGCTATATTCACTTGCATTGGCTCGGTTGCTGTCATAGGAAAGGGAACATTATTAGTCGGAAGGAAATCGCGAGCCGCGTAGCTAAATTCCTGCTACCGAACTAAACGGACTGGAATGCGATTACCAGGACCTTTTTAAACTAATTGCCGAACATGACGTAAAATTCTCTAGGGTCTGACACGCTCAAGCAATCAAATCTCCGGCCTCCATTAGTCACGATCTCAAGTAGTTTGACCGACACGACCAAAATCTCGAGACAGTAAGAAATGTATTTGGCACGGTGCGGTGAACCTATGCAGGTAGACTATCAAAGACCGAGTTGACATATTTTGAGCAACGCAGCCCACTAAATGGATGAACAATTAGGAGAGAAATTGACAATGGCGAATAACTACCGATTAACATCTCCGATAGGATGGGTTAGTTTGAAATGCATGAGCGCTGAGCTGCTGGTGCGCAGTTGTAGTTCGTGCTAGAGAAATCCCTGAAATTATTTCATAGTCAATATTAGTTTACATGTTGTAATTTGACAACACAGGTTTACATGCGGTATACAGCTTTCTGAAAAGCAACAGCTATGCAGAGTAATGTCACTGATTGAATAATTCTTAAACGTGTTCTTTAAACAACTGTCAATTTGAAGATGTAGACCGCATAGACGGAATTGTCTGGTAACCTTCTGTATATAACCTTCGTTTTAATTCCCACATGCTACTTACTCCTAAACCAGATCATGAGGGATGGTCCGCAACAGTTATAGCTGTCTGGAGAACCGTAGGTGATAAAAGACTACCGTTTCAAGACAACAGACAAGGAGATGTCAGTCTAGGTGCACAACTTAGATTTTAACGAAGCCTTCAATTCGTAAACCATGAGGTTCTTTTCAACTGGCTGGGAGCGTGTGGTGTTGGTTTTTAATGCAGCAATGGATTAACACTATTTTTGTCGGACGTAATTGGTGTACGCCTGTCTATGAATATCTGGCTCACTGAAACCTCTCCATATATTGCGTACGCAAAACACGGTACTGTTCATAATTTGCCGCTGATCTGCATCAGTGTTTGACTTCAAGTTTGCCTCCAGTTTCCGCTTGCTCCGTTAGCTAAACACGCGCAGAGATAAAGACGTGCCTAGTAAACTACATTGCAGGCTTCCTCATCCATGTCTCAGAAGTCTCTGTTAGATTAATTCGCAGTCCTTTGACCCTTGACTGCTTTGGTAATGTCGACATTCTTGGTCCTATGGAACATAGATGACCTTCAAAATTATTTCAGCATAGCCCCAAGCTAATTGGAACGCTTCGGTGCTTCTCTGTTACCTCTTAACATTTTGCAGTTAATTCCATGATAAACAGAACCAACATGATACTCGCCCGCAAAATACAGCATTAATTAGCTGAAGTTGAGCAAATAGCAGCATGTTTATTTCCGTTTATTTACTAACAGTGTCCGGTTATTTCGCCTGCGTACTTAGCGTTATGATATATCGGAACGTAAGTGGACAGGAATCCTACACCTAGGCAACAGTTGCGCTTGTGAAGCAATTTGATTTCTGTCATACTGGTGAAAAGGTAGGAAATTACATCCCTACTTCCGAATTGATCCGTTGAATTCAATGGGGTAAAATTAGCCTAATCTTTAAAGCCCTAAATTTGGGATGCTTCATCACTGACCATAGTGTATTGAGCAACAACTCGCTCAGTTACATTTTCGAAATACTACTGGAATGAAGATAATTGAAGTCACTGAGGCATCAAATCTTATGTTTGCAATTACATAGCATATTGAGATGAAGAACTTTAAATTAAGCAAATGGTATCTAATGTCAACTTGCTTCCCGAGTCATCCAAGATACTTTGCAGTGTGTAAAAACCGGTTTTGAACGAAAACTGGTCCCTTCCTACCGACAAAACTTACTGATCTATCAGCATCAAACCAGCCAGAAGCCAATAAATGAAAACCTACTACATGGTTCATGTAGATGTCAGGTATAATACAACTGATGTTAAATGCGTTTAACAGACTACTTAAACGGGCTTCATCAATGTGGGCTTAATTTCATGCTCACTTTGTCGGTTTTTCAAATTTGTGGCATTCGTATAAATGTAACGTATTTCCTAATACAACTAAGACAAAAGTAAGGTATCCGCGAGTTGAGGAATTCCCAGTATAATCATATATTTCCCGTTACTCCTAACAACAAAATATTTATGTGCTGTATATTTTGCCGGACAATGGTTTCTAGCAACTGGCAGCTGTTGATGGAAAGCAGCGAAACATGAATAACGTTTTAAACAAGTATTGCTTGTTTAGTCATTCGGTAAGTAAAACCAAATAAAATAAGCTTTGGAATGAAACTCTTGATGCCCTCCACCGTGTAATTGTACAATTGCGCAAGTCCGTGTTCAGCAATCAGTTTGAACAAGTACAATTGACTTGCACTACATGTGCAGGTAAATAGGTATAGTACGAAGTATTCTGAGCTGTTCGGGAGTATTTTCCATTGTGGGCTGAGGTATTAAAGTCATGTTTTGGAAATTAACATTAGCTCAGTATCAGAATAAGTTTAGCCGTCTGCGATTAAAAGTAATTAGTTAACGCTTCGAAAGTGACATCAAGTTTTATGGAATCATACTAAAAGCAATCATTTTTGGCACTCTAGCGACAGATTTGGCAGAATTGGGTGGACTTAAATTATTCCTAGTGAAATGATTTTGCTGCTCATTTCTTTCATGATACTGAAGATGTGATTTGTTTCACTTTAAAGCGTCTCATACTTGTATATTTCTCTGTGTTGAGCTGTAGACAGTACAAAATTCGTAATACTTTAGTTTATTTGCACCTGTGGTGCGAAGTACCCTAGACATAAGAGAAAGTAGTAACCTTTGTATAAATTCAGAATGCTTAACACCATAATTCCCACTAATGAGCAGCAACCTAAAATCCGTCCGCATAGCTGTTAAGTGCTTTATTGCACCCAGTCGTGATGCGGAATGTTCCTGGTTTGTGGTGCCAACTAATCTTCTCTGCACAGTTCGTTGCTAGCATCAAGGAGGAGCATGAGCCGGGTTACGTCGTAGTCAATTGTCAGTCATGCAGCTCCGCGCCCGTCACCCATGGCTTGGTTGCACAAGGTTCTGCCATCCGGACGTCAAGTGGCCGAAACTCGACAGGAGTCCGAGGAAAGCTCACAACGAACTAGACCCAGAAGGTTGAAACAACGCTTTTTGTTCCTTTTCCAGACTTATAAAGGCCTGCTGACTGAGATGGGACTGCGATGATTTACCTTTGCATTTATACGCGAAAGTGTTTGTTAAAAGGTTTTTTATATATTTGCTAGTGGGAGGAAAGTGATTGCTATAATTCCCCCAATGGCCTTTGACTTTTACCTAAATGCTGCTTTCTAGTGTGTGTACATGGAGTTAGACAGTCGCGTAATGTTAGCACGAATACTCTAACATTTGTATCGTACTATACAGTGGCCTAACGTTGAATGAAACAGAAATATGTGGCATTGCTGAAATAGCCTACAATTTTCAAAATTTGCCATCACTCTCCCGTCAAAATAAGCCAAATTATGGAAAACGGATCGTCTAATATGAAGCTTATTGATGCATGTTGAATTACATTTAAAAATGGTGATTAATCAACAATACAATTGTATATTACTCAGTCACGGTTGCAGAAACAGGCCAATGTTACGTGGAATCAAATTGGTTAAAGAAATCATGTAACGCCGCATACCGCTGATTCAGGCAATCCTAAAATCTCTTGGGTGCGACGCTGAGCGAGCCAGGTGAACAGTGAACGATGATTTATAACGGGTAGAAAAGCGTGCTTGATATGTGCCGTAGGGAGGTTAGAGTGAGAAAACATAGATCATGGGATAATGGAATCGTCAGCTCGGGCGATTAAATATTTAAATGTACTGCCGTATAAAGGAAATTTTGAAATTAGAATGTGCGCACACGAAGCAATAAGGGGAGTGGTTATATATCACGTAATAAACGAGAAAAAAATAATGAAAATGGCAAGGACAACGCTTACACGTGCGCAGCTAATTGGGGTCGGCGGGATACAGAAAGACAGTTGCTACAGTAGTAACATTTATCAAATAGTATGCAAGGGTTTAGAGTGACTCATGCTCTAGTAGGATTATGGCACCAGCATCTGGTGGTCATGAGCTATAGCACGTAGTGTGAATGTGACAGAGCATCGTCAAGGCGTTTTTTGAAAAGGGATAGGTGGGTGCATTAATTACATGTTCCGGGAGGGCGTTCCAAGCCTGTGCCACTCGAAGGGAGAAATAGTTTCGCCGACATTCCAGGCGGCTGTACTGCGTGACTAACTTAAACCAGTGACCTCTTAGCGAGGTGTTTTGACTGAGTAGTAGAAGGGAATGGCATGGGTGGTTGGGGTCTCTCAGGATCTGATACACCATTATGAAATCCTCCCTTAGACGCCTATAACCTCCACTGTATATTTTGAGGGTCTTCAGCCTGAGTGGGTAGGGGAGGCTGGTCAAACCTCTGACGCTTTCCGTTGCCCTACGTTGTGCAGTATCGAGCGCGGTGAGATGGTGCTTGAACCAGGGTTGCCACGCTTGTATAGCGTATTCCACGAGCGGCTTCACGTACGCACTAAGCATTTTGGAAACACTGAAGGGCCAAACTTCCCGAAAACTCTGCGAAAAAGGCCGAGGTACTGGTTTGCTTTCTTAGCTGCCTTTTCAGTCTGTCTCAAACAACCGAGGTCATCTTGAACTGTCACGCCGAGATCGCACTCGTGAGAAGCCCGCTGTAGAATTTGTGATCCTAGGCGGTACTTGTGCGTACTCGTGTGACGTATGCTGAGAACCTTGCAATTGGTGACGTTAAAATGCAGCATGTTCTCGATGGACCATGTGTACGCTTTGTTTAGGTCCTCCTGTAACACTGTGTGATCCTCCACTGCAGCTATAGTATGTCTTGCCTCTAGATCATCAGCAAATAGCAAACAAATAGAAGGTAGCACACTCGCGAGATCATTTATGAAAACCAGGAACAGGTGGGATCCAAGTACGGACCCCTGAGGTACGCAGCACTGAAATTCGATGGATTCTAATAGGTTACTTCGAACAAACATTCAGGTGACGTTGCACGAGAAAGTCTCTTATCCAGCCCAGAACAGGATCGCCGATTACATATTTCTGGAGTTTGCGGAGGAGAATGCGATGGTCCATACGGTCGAATGCCTTTGAGAAATCCAGGTGGAGTGCCTCGACTACTATACCAGCGTGCACAGATTCCGACCAGATTGCACGAGCAATCAACAGATGAGTAGTACAGGAATGAGATTGGCGAAATCCGTGCTGCTCCGGAATGAGAATTTTGTTGTTCTCCAGGTACCTCATCAATGTTTTAGCTACAGTGGACTCCATAAACTTGGAGATAACAGGAAGTTGTCTTATCTGGCGATAATTTGTTGGTTCAGCACGGCTGCCACTTTTGTAGATTGGCGTGATGATTCCGTGATTCCACATCATGGGGAAGTGCATCTAGTTAATACATCGTTGAAAGAAAATTGCAAGTGGCTTCGCCAAACTCATGGCAGCAACCTTCAACCTCCTCGGGCGGATGCCGTTCGCGTCCCGGGAGCTGAACTCGCGCAGAGACATCAGTCTCTTTAGTATAGTTGCGGAGGTAAACGATATGTGAGTAAGCCCTGATGGCGGCATTAACTGCTTAGGCAGGATGTTTGATGATTGCACGCTTTGAAAGATACGGCAAAATTGTTGTCAAAGAACGTTAGCCGCCTCTTGTGCGGTTTGGGCTAACCCGCATGCTGTGTGCAGAGCAGGAATATCGCGCTTAACACGGCGCAAATTGTTTACGTGTCTATATAGCAGTTTGGGATTGGATCAAAACTTTTCCACTAGACCTTGTTTGTACTTCAGTTTATCCTCCCGGAGGAGTTTGACACAGTGATTTCTTTGTATTGTGTAGACATCCTAGGTATGGTCATTCGTGGAGACTATGTAGGTGTGCCATGCCAAGTCCCTTAATACCATGCATTTACGTGTCCTGCTCCTTACGAAAATCTTCATCCTTTTAGGCCAGCAGAGTTTGGTTTCAGGTGTGCTTGCCACGAGCTTGTTAAATATGTTGACGATTTTTCCGCAGGCCACCTCAGGAGTCAATTCGGCTAGGAACGACCAGCTTTTTGCATCAATGAGGTCGGACAGCTCGTCATTGTTGGTTACGACAAGATATTCCTCCGCATGCTCTTTGGAATAATCAGCTTAGCACATGTAATGAAACACTAACGGCACCTGATCACTGCGACCCAAAGGAGTAACTGTTATCACCCTCTCGACCAGCAGTTCTTCATTAGTGAAGATTCGGTCTAATATGGATGGCCTGTTAGTTACCCAGAACCTGGTGGGCGTAGTGACGTGGCCATAAAGCGGGATTTCTTAGACCAGATCTTGCAATTCTGCTTTGAATTGCTGATGTGGCCTGGGATTCTAGAGCATTTGCGTTGAAGCCGCCGGTGATTAGAATGTAACTGTACTACCTGTTTATCACTTGTCTCAATTCAGCCACTAAGTTGGATTCCATCTCAGGAGCAGACGACGGTGGGCAGTAAACAACAACCAATAGGCAAAGATCGTTCCCTCTCAGCCGGAAATTACACGAAATGGAGTCAGGTACGTCGGTTTCCGAATCGTTTATGGCTTCGCATTTCAGGTTGTTACGAAAGTAGACAACTATCCCACCACCTTTGCTGGCTGGATCTTTCCGGATAACGGACATGCCTGTTAGCGCGATTTTGGCACCCGTTCTCTCACAGCGCAACCACGTTTCAGTGACAACGATAAGGTCCCAAGCTTCTGATGTTCGTCGAAGTCCTAATTCAGCTAATTTGCTGAGTAGACCTTTGGCATTTGTGTACATTCATGAGAGCTTCTCTGAGATCATAAGTGTGTTCGATTGGATGAATGAAGCAAGTGAGTTTAGGCTGACCAATAAAGAGTCGACGACTAACCGTTTTTTGGATGGGTTGCAGACTGTTGAGACGAAGTTGGTATATGCTGAAGTGTCTGATTCCCCGGATCCCGGCGTTTGCTGGTGCTCTGCTGTGTCCATCCGGATATTATGGCTACTGTCGAAACCGTCCCAGGGTCGGGTCCTACAGTTGGCGTTTTCATCAAGAGTTGTGCCTCTACTGAATTGTTATTAGAAGGTGTTGGTGTTCCTGCTTCTTTCAGACGGATTTCTGTTGGCAATCTGCAACGGAATTTAATCCAGTTCGCTAGTAGGGTTTGTGTCGTTAGTTCTGATTGTAACACAAGTTTTAACAGCCTGGGACCGCACCCCTTATAGTTTGGTGATATGGGGATTCTTGTCAACGAGATGACTACGACAGTTTCGAAAGAAAGGGCCTCCAAGGTGTAGTGCCATTGCTCGCGGTCCTGCATCTGAGCATCGTCAGTAGAGGAATATGTAAGCCCAAGAACACCGTGAATAATCACTGTCCTTTGTGTTGACTTTTTCTGTTACTCTCTCTGTTAGCGGAATTCGCTGCACGTTCTTTCCACGGGATTTCAGTTAGTATGCGCACTCCACTTGAGTCGTTGCTGTGACGATTCCCAAACAGCAGAACGGCCTCAGTCTCCTCCGTCGAGTTTAGTGTTACCCGAAGTAACCGGGGTTCGCCGTAGTGCAACGCGTTTATGTGACACGAAATTCTTTTTATTGTCGTGGGATTAGCATAGACACCGATCGACGTACAGATGGAACCCCATCCATTTCGCTCGTTCGTCAACCTACCCTTAATCTTATGAGATTTGGTCTCCGGAACATTTGTGCACACAAGTTTTAAGGCACCACGGTTGCTTCTGGTGTCTACTGGTGTTGGATTTGGAGCCTTAGTATCCGGTGTTTTTGATGAATTTGTGAACGGCACTGATGGGTGCCATCCGTGCTGCGACACTTTAGTTTGCTCTAGTCCGGGCCCAAAGGTTACCTGTGCACTTTCCGGTGTTTGCTTGGTGGCCGGGTTGTTCACTATGGCTGGTCGACTGTAGCTTACGACCCCGTGTGTAGCGAACAGACTACTAGGTGCAACGCACTGTACAGAATTTGCGGCAGGCGCACTGCATGCAATGTTTTTACTTATAGGAGAGAGAGAGAGAGAATGTAGCTGGTACTGCTGAAGGTTAGGTTCGGACGCCTGGCTCTCTTCTTCGGTCTCACTTTGGAATTCGGGGTGTTATTTTCACATACAAGTGCAGGTTCGCTTCCTCCCATGGGTGTACGCCTGGCGCTCACCAATTGCTCGACCGCTTCTGTTAATCTTTCACACCTTTTCAGTAGCACTGGTTTTATTCCAGCATTTTCGGAATTGCAGGAAAAACAAGGAATATCTCAACGTTAAAATGATCCTCTGTTTTCATAACTAGCTCCCGAAGGAATCAACACGCTGCTGATAACAGCATTAAATTAATATTTCGAAACAACATTGATGCGCTTATTTATTTGTAGACAAGCTACTCTCGGCCATAATCAGGCAGACTATTGAGATAATTAGCAACTTCTAGGAATCAGTGAACTGTGGGTTGGTCAAATTTTTGCATATTTATCTCAAATTATGACATTAACAGTGTGGATAAATAACCTAGTTTTATCAAACCATTAAGGCGTGGGTGCCATTTAATAACATTCGGTTTTTAGGCATTTATTTTGTTATTCCGCCCTATTGATTGCATGTTTGCGATAAGGGTATTTATGCGAACGAGTCACTTGTAATGGAGGCAACTGCGCTCGTCTACAAAGGTTTGAATGCTAAAATGTGATGTCAACAACTACGCCTTGCAAGTTTCAGTCAAAGTTTCTTAGCTGTTCAATATTCGGCATCATCGTGTGATTGCATACCAAGTGAACTTGAAAATGTAAGATCCGCAGCTGTGCTTCGTATTTTTTATTCAAACCAAGTGTATGTGATCCTTAAACATAGCAATTGGCCAACTTCATAATTTGACACTACTTCTATAAACCTAGTCCTTTAAATAAAAATGTATAAGATCGCATTATAGTATAATAAATTGAGAGGTAGGTAAGATTTGCATATGATTACATACTTTAATATATTCATCTGTCTAAACGTAGCGCCTTAACTAGTAACCTTGGATTGGGTAACATTTTGCCGTTTGTTTGTCAGAGCAAGGTTATTTTTCAAACGAAATTAGTGGTTGAAATCTCAAACCAGACACCCGTAGCGCCTAATCACACGCTTGTACTTTTACCAGCGGTCACGATCTCGCAAAGCTGTGGACTTTTGTGACGTAGTCAATTGAACCGAGACTAGTCGAAATGAAGAACCTCACATTTCCGATCCCGCTTTACAGGGCGTGTAGGTGATCCGTGTATATCTTCCCAATGGAATAGACAGTGTACACGTGTGCCATCACAGTAAGCACAAATACGAAAATGTTTAGGATCCAGAGGTAATATCTTTGGAACCCTTTGGTGCGACTAGCAAATAAGCGCGCTGCGCATCATTTTATCAGCTTATACCGTTTTCTGGTATTCAGTTTATTTGTAGACAACTGCATATCTTCTGCCATAAAAACCCTAAAAACATAAAAACCTATTGTTGTAGTTTTGGAAGAGTACGTTATGCAAATCATGGCTGCGACGGACTAAAGTATTGAATAATAGGAGTTAAAACCGCAATATTTATGCGCTGTCTCATGTCTGCACGATCACTAAATAGTCATCATCATAAACATAATCTCATATCAGATCTAGAATGAGGAAATCCTGGCCACTGCTGAACATGAGTTCATTAAAGCGAAAGCTTTGTTTTACTAAGCATACTAAGCGACACATCGATTTACCTCGATCATGCAAATTTTTGCCGCGCCAATATGCGGAATATTTTAACAGTGAACTCAAAGCGGTCATAAAGGAAACACGTAGCAAAATGTTCCCTAATGGCTTTTAACCATCTCTTGGCTGTTCCTCAATGCTGAACCACGAATTACTGCCTGGTTGGGACACTTAGACATGCGAAGCGAATCAATAACAAGTACCAATACTAATTCGCCTGCATTAATTTCAATTTAGTCACTTGCATTAGTCGATGCACATAATCCGTGATTGGTGTCAGTGTACGATTGTTTTAACCTAAGGAAATCGCTGAAACATATTTCGACTGGTGTGAAAGCAGTTGAAAGGAGATCCAACTTGTAAACCACGTTCCAAAGTTGTGGTAACAACAAGTTAGTGTCTTTCTACCTGGTACAACAGTTAATTGAATCTGCAAATATTTAGAATATGCTGAACATAGTAAAAGAACCAATCATTCCATTGTGCGAAAGAAATGATTTTCATAAGCTGCGCAAATGTCCAGTCGCAAAATTATAAATGTTGGCACATTTCATCTGCAATGACTTGCCCAAATACTTGCCATAAGCCTTGGTTGCAAAATACAAGATTTATCTCTAACTTTGTTTCTCGCACCTTATATGTTATGGGACAAAACCGTGCCGAAGACCAGTACCAACATTTTGAAAGGAAAACAAATGATATGCTTTTATTAGCAAAGGGATTCATACGTCATAATTCGGATTTTTGCATTCTAATTTGTGTCCTTCATCTGTGTTCGACCGATTGATAAATTGGTTCCATACAACGTGTATATTAATCACGAATACACGTTTGGAAGTAAAAGCATGCTATGTTTCAGTTGAGGACCATTTCTCAATTATTGTGGTAAATGTGGGAAAAAGGAAATTGAAGTCACAGATATTTTTGTTCTTAGAATGCTTGTAAGGATTTCTTCAAAAAACATTAACGATCTCTTGCTACCTCGGTTACGAGGGTACTTTTCCTAGTCCATTGCGCTTCGGATCAGGATTTGGCATGCTTTCAAAGCATGTCAACAGAACAAAACACATACTCTTCACTTATCATGTGAAACAAGATATGGCTGTCATTTATCGATGAAGGTAAGGTTCTTATGAGCTGATTGTAGAATTCAAATTCACTAGCTTCGTATAGATGATTTACAAAACTGCAGATGTAGGTCATGTATTTGTGACAACGCAACAAGCTCGGCAGATTGTCACTCAGTTTATATCATATTAAATGCATTTGCACAGCTGATGTATGGTTAACTTCAAATACAAAACGAAAACGATGCCACTTTTGGGAAATGGTGTGTTTACAAAGTAGCAACGAATACTTCATACCTAATTTTATTTTAAAGGATGTATCTGTAAGAAGGAGACAAATACGCGAAAAGCTAAGCTAATGATATGAGTTATTCTAACGCTCATGCAGATAGCATAAAGTAAACTCTAAATATACAGGTACATTCCACATGGTTGGCGACATCCCGTTTCGGATTTCCCTGTCAATGTGGGTAGCCACAGGAGGCCTGCGCCTACAAAGAGACCAAGGGTGGCTTGCACTGCACGCCGCAAAGCTCCAGCCACACAACCCATACTCAGTGTAAACTCCGAAGGAATAAGACCGGGATGCATGTGGATGGGAGCCAGGTTTCACATGCAAACACAAGCACACTGTATTTGGGGAAGCAAACAAACAAAAGGCGTTGGCTGCACCATGGTCCTCTCCACATTGAGGGCATGGAACCACGATTCATGCCTAGCACGGCCACAAGAACCGTGCACTCAATCCCTCCAGCAATGTCCAACAGTCTCCTGTAGGCATTATGTTCGAGGTAGTGGGCAATAGAGAGGAAGACACATTGTCAACAGGCACATCAAGCGCAGCCACACCGGGGATATCAAGCAACAGGTAATCACTTGTAAAGACAAGATGAAACAAAATTAATGGAACAATGCATAGAGCTACGATGATATAACTCTGCGCAACGTTATCATATAAAGTAAGTTTCTTAAGAACGAATCCTTCATAAGTACAAAATGTCCGGAAGTAACTTAAAAAATGCGACAAACTCAATAATGTTAAGGGAGATAAGCGCAATTAGCGTAAACAACGTCTCGTGTAGCCCTCCGGGAAGCAAGAAGACTGGGCCGTGATCACGAAGTCATTTTTAATATTACGCTCAAATATTTATAGAGTACATACATTAATTTCAACAGTCCGTCTCAATGGCTCATCCCAGTTATTTGCATTGTGTCGCCGGCTCCTTTCCATTGGTTTATGCTTGCCCGCCAAGTTCGCTCTGCCTAAAATCACCTTGACTTTCTTAGTGGATGTACGATTGGCGGAATTGCGCCGGCGCGCTTCTTCTCTCTGCCCAGTGGCACAAACCTTGGCTCAAGTTTGACCAGTATGTGCTCCTTCGCCTGCTGGCGGCTTAGTTGTCACTTGAGTGTTCAGTGGATGATTGCATGCAGGCCGCGATCACGGGACAACTATTTCCGGATTGGCTGACCAGTCTGCTTCCGGCAACATGCTCACACTTTATCGGTCTGGCCTGTAACGTTCGATCGGCATTACAGCATTTTCAATCAGCAACATTTCCGGCCCCCTCGCACAACGTGTGCAAGTTAAGAGATTATTCGGGTAGGCAGAACAAGCTAATTAAAGCGGAATGAAATTTAGCCAGGTTAAAAAGTGATAGTTTAAGTGTAAGTTGGTTTAGCGTAACCGCGTCGAAGCAGCATCATGAATGGAACATCAGCCTCAGCACACACAGATATATATATATATATATATATATATATATTCGCAATCGGTTAAATGACATGTGCCATCAGAAACATGGCAAAATAAAAATAATAATGAAGAAACACTAAATGCGAAAAAAGGAAAACGCTTTGTTGGTTTTACACAAGCCATTTTGATGTTGTGTCTTTGTTTCCTGAGTTTGTGTGCATTATAGGGGGATAAAATGGCAGAAGAACATTGAGACCACTGATATCTGCTGCGAACCATGAGGTCCAATGTTTCAAACTACTGTGATTTCATATCTGGTGGTCGCCAAACTGGAAGACGGACTGGTCCGACTACCGCCAGACTTCAGGATTGCCTTCTTCATGCTCCTTCTTCACTTCATTGGCTGTCAACCGCGGCACTTTTTCCAATCTCTCCATGGGAGTGAAAATAGCTCTCGACATGCAAGGGGATGGGGCTGGTATGCGAAAACGTGCCCGAGCCAACGCATGCCATGTCAGAGATTAACGTTCGGAAGGCTGACACTACTGGCTCCAAGCACTCGGTCTTGAACCTGCGTTGCTTACGTAGTGTCACTACGACACCCGAGTAATCCTTCGTAGACAGCGATAGTCGAAGAGTGACAGCCGCTTCATGTTTTCCGAGCGAATAGGCCAAGTCTCACAGCCGTACAAGTGTACTGCACGTACGGAAGCATTGTACAGCCTGCCCTTGAGCTTGAGATTAACATCACGACGACGCCATAGGTGTCTCAGTTTGAAGAATGCGAAGCGGACCTTTGCAAGCCGTTGTGAGACTTCCTCTTCAACACCGCCAACAGCCGTGATGCAACTTCTTAGATAAGTAAAGTACGAAACTTGCTCCATTACATGTCCAGCCATGGTTGGCGCGGGTTCAGGCACCTACCAGTTCTGGAGAAGCGTTTGACATTTTACCAAAGTGAATCATAAGCCGTACTTAGACGCCTTCATCGCTAAGCAGTCCAAGGCGATCTGGACGGTTTGTGGGTATTCCACCAGCAAGGTGATTTCATCGGCGTAGTCCAAGTCCGTGACCGTGTCTTCAAATGGGAGCTCAACACCGCAGTTTTGGAAACCTTCTTGTGCTCTTTGGACGGCATCTTTGATGGCGAGAGTGAAGAGGAAAGGTGAATTAGGGCAACCTTGACGAGCAATGCTGGTCACAGCAAACGAAGAAGAGGGCGTGCCTTAAGCCCTGTGTGTGCCCGATGTGCGATTGTAAAGTCCTTTCAGGATGGTTACAAACTTGTTGCGCACACCTTACTTCAGTAAACAGTTCCACAACGCAGATTTATCTATTGAAACAAATGGCGCTAGGATGTCCAAAAGCATTACGATTGTTGGCCGCCGGTGAATGTGACGGAGTGCGAGAATTTGGCGAAGCTTCGGGGAGAAAACCAAGGACAGCGCACGTGCACCGCCACGCGCCGTATGGCGCGTTTGGCGGAGCACATTCACGAGCGGTTCCGTTGATCACCTGCTCCCAAACATCTTCCTACTTAGGTGATGCAGGACGAGCCATGGCCAGTTAGTTTAGAGGCTCCTTCACACTTTGAGACCCGGAAGGCGATCACAGCCCTCAATCGTTTTCATGCCGCCGGCCCGGATGCCTTCTCACCATTCTTAAATAGCACATCCCAGACACTTAGCTCAATACAAACCGGTTGCATAAGTTCATACTGTAACCTGGAGAAAGATACCAAGCCCGGCTTTCAGAAATTCATTTCCTTACCAGTTACAATTGCCTTTAATGAAGCCAACTTCAATATTCACAACTACTCTGATTTTAACACTGCGTTGGAAAATACCACCGGTCTGCTTACTAGTCTAGCATTAAACATTTGGCAATTATTTGACAGAGTCCAGTATAAAACATTGTGCTTCCTCAGAATGACTACGTATTCATTCGCTTCTCTGATATTTGAAACATGAATGTTCCGTTACAAAATAATATCTCTGTGGTTTATTGAACATACTTTACGAAGCAAATGCATACAGTAAAAATTATTTTGTCTATGCCTTGTATTTCCATAGAATCTAGCATGCAGTACTTGTTGCCAAACTACAGATATGCATATTGACGCGTAGACTATGATTTTATAGCTGGCCAAAATAAAGCGCGAAATGCACCAATATTGCCTAGATGGCCATAGAACCTTTCATTGCACATTGCTTCCGTGTTCCATTAAATAGAAGTAGCCACGCAGTCTGCTGGTGAATTTGGACATATACAAGCCATAAGTTTCAGGGTGCCAGATTATGTCGCTAAAAATTTGTGCAACGCAAGAGCTGGAAGTTTAAATACCATTTGGCGGTTCAATCCTAGAAAGTCTGTTAATAAAATTAGCTTTGAATATAATTGTATCATGCTGCGGGTGCACTCATTTGTTAACGTACAAATTCCATCTGGTTATATCCATTATATACACAGCCTGCATGTTGTCTGTTGAGAGTAAGCAGTAGTTTACTATGATGATGCAAATAGAAAGGCTCATCAAGGAGATAAAATGGATCGTGAGCATCTAATCGGTACAGTGTTAAATTCTGTTTTAGAATGCCCTTTGCTTGATTGCTCTCCTGGGCACAGGATCTATACATGTGAGAGAAGTTTGAACCCATTATCCGTATGACCTATCAGGGTGAAATTAAAAGAGAAATGCAACGCATTTATATATCTGAAACTTGTAATAGCGGCTTGAAAGTACAGAGGAAAACATGCAGTTACCTGCAAAACAAACTCTGTGATGTATTTAATGCTAATTGCAGTGACGGCAAAAATGAGTTTCCATAATACCTTGTGCATGTGTTTTTATTTAACAAGATACGGTGCGACTTGTTAAGCTCGTACATAAGAATAATGTATTTGTGAATAGTGTTTACTTATTACGGTTTAATAAGTTGCCCAATAAGGAACATAAAGGTAACAGCAATTTACTAGGCTTAAAGCACCCCATTGATGACAGAACATGGCAAAACTTTACGTGTTGAATAGTATTTTTAAATGCAACTAAATCGACATATAATTTGCCTTCTACAATATCATTTATTTCCTGACTCTTAGCTTGTTTTCAGTACTGGTTCTGATAAAATCTAGAGAAACGAGTTGACTACTTTTGAACACGTGGATTTCTACAACGTTTAGCTGAATGTAGTTAACCTCGAATAGATGACCTTCAAGGGCAATGCAAGAAATAGTGGTCTCACTTCATCACATAGGTCTACAGAACTTGGTCCGGAAATGAATGACGCTAAAACACAAGTACCTCTTAAGTGCTGTGAATCACCGTTGACACGTGGGAAATAGTAAAAATATGCTCAACTATCAATACAATGGGAATGTTACGGCTGACAGGTATATTGCCCAAAACAAATTCACTTGTGTTTGATTTATCTTTCATCAAGCTGCATACAAGCGTGAATGCTTATGGGACGATATCTAAACTGACAGAAGGCTACTTCTAATGTGCAATCTGCAGGTTTAGAGCAGTTGCAGATATGGAATATTTAGCATTAAGCTAATATTCTTGCATCCTAATAGTCAAAATCGTTGTATCAGCAAATTGGTTTACTGTCATTCTAAAGAGTTGGTGAGTGAAAAGATTTTTGTTTCGCTTAAACTCTGTACAATGGTAATATTATTCGCAAATACGTTCACTTTATGCAGAAATATGCTACCAGTTTTTACTATTTCTCTATTATTGTGTGTTACACAATCGTCCAGCGATAATGTATATTCTGATTCATATTGCTGGTATTTTGCGTTATGCTATCAAATACTTTTGAAGCTTAAGCGATTCGCCATGTTCGGTCCAATCGCTATTATGAAGTGCATTCTAGAAGGAAGAAGACTAGCTTAGCTGAAAAGATATTTATAAGAACTCACAAAGATGTTCATCAGCTGATGAGGGTGAAATATATCAAATAAATACTTATATCAGATTTTCGTTTAATATTCGAAAACAAACAGGGAAAATGATGCTGAAACTTTAAACCATCACTATGGAATTCAAACATGTTCATTACAAGGCATTGACGATTAATAGGCATTTTGTGACATTTTGGCAACTGTATACTTGATGTGGGATCAACTCTACATTGCAAATATTCAAAGACAAACAACAACGGAAGGAGTAACATGTTATTACTGACAGTATATGAGTTCTTTTTGATACTCGATATCGGTTCAATACAGTTTAATGTATATCACACATGATCAAACTATCATATTGAATCCCTTATTTCTTCCAACCCTTCAGTTTGGTGTTTTAACTGAAAATACAGAAAGTAAAGCTGTATAACATTTCTGAACAGCCACACTTTAGTTATGGCTCCATCATGTAAACCAAGCAAGGGCTAACAACCAAACTACGATTCAGAACGTCCACAGTGAAAACTCACATTTTTGTAATAATTTTCCTATGTTACCCGGTTCGTAAGTAAGGCATCCCACGGATTCTTCATTAAATAGTCTTTCGACTCGGAGCTTTATTTCGGTTTCACTCATCATGTTTAAAGGAATTCCCGTCAATTCTCCTTCAAGACGAACATGAACCGTGTGTATACCATCATGTTGCCGCCTAATTGATTTTGTTGCAATTTTGCATTGCAGGAACCTCCCAACATAGTTTGGCAAAAACCATGTATAATTAAGCTAAAATAGGAGACGACAATGAATAAATATGAAAATTTTAGCAAACTTCATGCGCAGCCATTTCGTTGCACGGTTGTTAGTTGGCGCATCCATTAACTAAACCGAGAAATTAGTTAAAGCTCTCAAATATGCGGAATTATAGAAATAGATGGCGGGTGCAAACACCACTACTAAACCACGATTTGACGGTACAGCCGAGCCTGCGTTATCTGCACTGGTATTGCGCAAAATCTTATGGAATACAATATCAAATCAAATTCAAAGCATGCGGTCACTTACCAATGCACAGCTATCTAAAGCATAATGGTCACCCCTAAATTCCAACTGCAGTTCTGCGACAGGAACTAAAAGTAGCAAAACAGACTGAAATAAGTGAAACAACTATATCTGCGTTGAAGAGGCACATACATAAAGAGCATGAGTTTAGTGAGAAAATTTCCTCGCTTAACCCTATGCTTCTAGGGTCATACATGGGTTATAAATATGCTCAAATACATTAGTCAGGTGAGCTGGATAGTTGCGACCCAACTACGCATGAAACCCTATGCTTTAAATTCTTCTCTAACATTTATAGCATTTAATTGTTTTAACACTGGGCAGTAAATCTTTGGAAAATCGTCTGATACGCAAAGTCATCAGTGATTGGTTTTTATTATAGCTAGGTGTACTAAGCCAGGAGGCCCACTCGTGGTCAGCCGAATGGTGTAGTTGGCACTAAGGTTCTCTGAGTTTACATTAAAATTATGGACCATGTGGATCGCTGACGGTACAATCCCAACGATCCCCCTCAAGTTTCATACGCCATTAAAGCTTTGCAACCATTGTTGAAGCCGGACTTCGAGATGCTAGAGAAGTCCCAACTGCAAGGTTACGAAGAACGTCAAGGGACTACCAAATCTCTCCTACCATCAAAGGCTTAAGTCACTGGGAGTTTTTAGTGGCGGCTACCGAGGACTGCGCATGGATCTCATATTAAGCTACCAAATATTGCTTGACCCTAATTCCATACGCCGTCACTTATTGAAATTCATCCATAGCACCAATCTAAGAGGTTACATCCGGAAACTTGATGCAAAGTATAGCCGCATTGAATGCCGGCGGAAAGATTTTTCTCTTCGGGTTTGCCAACCCCAGGAACTCTCTCCCAAACTTCGTTGTTTCCTCCCACATTTTGAGGATTTTCCAAAAACTGTTGGATCTTGCACTTGGCCCCCAACACTTCGTTGCTTAACCTATGCGACTACGGGATATAGTACTTATTCCTTCAAACCGGATTAACATGTTACATAAACCTGAGGATGTGGTACAGAGATGAGTATTTTCCTTTTTTACCTTTCTCACGGAGCACCACAAATATAACTGTCCCCATGTTGCCTCATCATTCTCATTCACTTACACTTACACTGCTATTATACAGCGGCATATCTGCTGGATAAACGCTCAAACCGACAACTCACCTATCGTTTGAGCATTGTAGTTTTACCAACACCTTCTTACAGGACTTGCCAAGCAACTGCTTTTTCCCCAGCATAAAGCATTGTTCATAGCCATCCGGTCTTATGTGTTAGGCGTGGCATGGGCGTAGTTTGTCCATATGGGCATGCACCAGCAAAAAACAGCAATTATGACTTGAGGTTAGGAAACAGACCTTACTTGTTTATCACGAAAGGTTGCGTATGATGCTACATAGAGCTAATAATTCAGTGAACACCGGCGCAAGTGTGGTTTCATGAGCTAACTGGAATCCCATAATAGATGCTCCTCTGATAACCTATTGGTTTATATGAAATTGGCCACTCAACCATCAGTACGCAATAATTGGGTGCAGGCACACTGAATACAAGTTGTTTACGTTAACCACAGTGGTTGATGATATTAAGAGAAACAACACTTGCGTAATTATAAGTTCGAGCAAGTTAATGATACAATTCCATGCGAAATTAAGCAGTTTTGGCTAAACAGCCGGGTGCACGATCTACATTTGTCCTCCGACATCAGCGAGCCATTCACTGAGGAACCGCCAAAGCTATTTACATAATAACCGCATTTCATGCAGTAAACATCAAAACTTTTGGACCCGAATTCATCACCTAGGGCACTACATCAGCTATTTGAACTGATGCTTCGCTGCCATTCAAATATGAGGACCTATGAAATAAAGAATAAGAAGAAGGAGAAAATGGGGACTTACCTGACAGTCTTAATGCCCTAAGCAAACATTCAGGGTCAAGGCGTCTACATCTTGTGTAGACAACATACCGTCACAAGCAGCTATCTATCGTGCAAAGATAAGGCGGCATCGGCAAGACAGCTTCCTTGCGGCTTTCACTGCCACGCGTCATAGTCAGTTATTACCCCGCAGATATCTCAGCACCAAACACACTTTAAACAGACAATCCGATAAAGAGACGGCAACAGACGTGCCACTAGTGTCTACGAGCCATGCCCTGTAAAGTGTTGAGCTAAGAAAAAGGCGAGTCACGTGGACTCCAGCCCGGAAGGCGAGACGGACTAACTGTACCCAGTTTGGTCGTCAGTGACTTCATTTCCCGTTGCCAAGTCAACTTCTGTCCACCTCGAGCCTTGCGCCACCCTACACCTGGCAGATTAAACAAGGCCCTCCTAGGTAAGCGGTGATCAGGCATAAGTAGCACGTGCCCGAGCCAATGCAACTTATTCAGTGCTATCTGTTGTTCTAGGGAGCTAGCATGATTATCACTACTTAGTACTCGCCTACGCACATCATCGTTGCGGACACGCTGGTGCCATCCGACACCAGCAATGCTTCGCAATCAGTGATGATCAAGGCTTGAAGGCGCATCGGACCTTCAGACCGAATGAATCAATTCTCACTCCCTAAAGCAGAACGGTCCTCAATGTGGCCTTGTATACCCGGCCTTTCAGACGGAAGGACACTCCCTTCTGTCGCCAAAGATGCCTTGGGTTCAAGAAGGCAGCTCTGGCCTTTGCATTGCGTGAGCTCACGCCAGTTTCTATGCGCCTATCGTTGCTGATGCAGCTGCCAAGTGAAGTGAATTAATCAACCACCTCGAGCTCCTCGTTATCAAGCGTCAAGGGGTCATGAAGTGGTTGGTGGTCCGGCAGCAATAATTTACACTTTGAAGGTGCGAAGTGCAAACCAAGTAATGGGACCACTCTGGACTGGCTATTCAGGTTGATTGTGCCGCCGCAAAATCGTCGAAAAGCAAGACGAAATCGTCCGCATAATCTAGGTAAACTAACCTTTCACCAGGCAGGACCTAAAAACTTACGTCATGAAATTCCCCAAGGGAACACTTCATGATAGTATCCACGATGAACTTGAACAAAAATGGGGAAATCGGACAACCCTGACGAACGCCACTTGTAGTCGAAAAGCTATCAGATAGGGCACCATATACCCTGACGCGGCCTGTAGTGTTCGAGTATAGAGCACGAAGAATGTTCACATCTCGTGGGAACACCTTTTCGCGCAAGTAATTCGAACAGAATCGATCGATCGACTGAATCGAACGCACTCTTGAAATCGAGGAACACAACTATTGTCGGTCTGCGGTATACGTGGCGCTGCTCTAGCACCTGCCGCAAAGTAAATATATGGTCTATACAGCCACGTCCTGGGCGAAAACCGGCCTGCTCTTCCCTAATCCGAGATGCCCGTTCCACAGTGAGGCGACGAACAATAATCGAGGTCAATAATTTTATCACAACTGACGTTAGACTAATACCACTGTGGTTAGCATAGTCTGTGCGACTGCCCTTCTTTTATATTGCCACTATAATGGATTCGCTACAATTAGCCGGCACACACTCTTTCTTCCATATACTTTTGAATAAGGAGGTCACTGCTTTGCAGAAGACCTCATCTCCATCCTTAAATAGTGCAAGTGGGATGGAATCCGGGCCAGCGGCACGCAAACGATTGAGGGTTATGATCGGGTTTCAGACTTCGGCCTCCGACAGAGGCTCTAAACTAACCGTTCATGACTCGCCCTGCATCACCTGAATGGGAAGAGTTCTGGGAGCAGGGGGCCAGCTGAAATGATCTTGAAAGCGTTCCGCCCAAAGAGCCATACGGCGCTTCTTATTGTGTATCAGCGCACCAGCGCTGTCTCTGATGGTCTCACTGACGCCTGGATTTTGGGATCAATGGTGCGGATTAGCTGGAAGAGATTGCGGTAATTGTCTACTACACCTGCTTTCTACATTTCCTGAGCCCGACTGGTCCACCAGGATTCCTTGTCAGCATGTAGGCTCCACTTTAGTACACGCCTAATAGCCCGTCTGTTCACATTGTCACATTGGACCCGAATTATCCAACAAAGAAACCATTTCTATATATGACTTGCTAGGATTTGTTTACTCGATGCAGATCTCCTACCACTTTTGTTTGGCCACACGATATACTGTGAATCTCTCAGAGAATTCGTGGAAGGTCTGCACATTATCTGCACAACTTGATATTCAGTACGAGCCGATTACTGTCCTGAGCCATACTTCAAATAGTTTTGCTGCTTCGACAGGCTAGGTGTATATTCTCATACACTCAAAAGAGGACACTGTTTCTAAAGGACAGTTCGCCTACACGCATGGTCCCATATTTGGCTCACCCACAAGACATCTTGACTCTCGGTACAACGCAACGAGAACACTGCGTAAAATTCTTCAGAAAGGAGAAACTATAGTAAGACAGCAAACTAAAGATGTTACTTTCAAACCAAGCTAGTTAATAAATACAAGAACAAATCTTTCGGTGATAAGCGTCGGATTCCTGGGCTGCGTAATGCATATAGACTGACACACAGATCAAACGTTGGCAGACGTTTATTGACTAGATTTCAAGGGAACAATGGCACGAAAGTTTTATACGGGTAGAAAAGCTAATACCTAGCAGGTCATGTTGAATGGTTTTCACGAAACTACAAAATATAAAAATTGTTAGCGAAATTTGTTTACGCCGTAAACTCACTGAAGTATACGTAGTATAAACTGTAAATTCAAGGTACATCCCTAAGGAATGACGGCAGTTGGGATGTTGATAAAAAATACTATCACCTGATGTACACATACAGGAGGTGAAAAAGTGGAACGAAAACCGGGACCGCCAGTGATACGTATTACAGACACTTGTGTTTATCCATGACTAATGGTGGTGAAATATTGTGCAGCGAAATAATTGCATGGTCAACCCAAGTTTTGAACACTGCCAGCGGATGGGCACATATCACAAATGACGGAAGGGCAGGTTCGGTAAACGGGTAGGGAAAAGAAATTCCGACGGTATTCCACATGAATGTGTTGCTCTGCCAGCTTGAAATGGTGACCTCTCAAATTGCTGTTGTGGCAGGGCTCTAGCACGTAGCGACACATTTGTTTGGGATCTCACGATATCTGGTAAGTCAAAATACGCTCCGTGTTTAATCGCCCATACTGTCCCGCTGAAGACCCCGAACACTATATCCTCCATCCATAAGGGAAATTATACAGACCCTTGGAGGGTCAAGTTTGGACTACACGTTATGTGATTGGATTGCGACGCGCAATCTCAATGTAATGGACTGTGGTTCACATTGAAGTGAACCTAAGTCACGGCGATCACTAGGACCGTACTCAAAGCAGATGGACATTGGGTGTTGCGCACCGGAAACACCGCACAACCACGACGCGTTTCGATGTACTTTTATCTCATCGGGTGGAGGCAGCAGTACGGTCCCAGTGATCGCCGTGACTAAGGTTCACTTCGATGTGAACCACAGTCCATTACATTGAGATTGTGCTTCGCAGTCCAATCACACAACGTGTAGTCTAAACTTGACCCTCCAATTAGTCATTACCGTTCTGCCAAGCGTTGCCCATCGTGACCCGGTAGCCAAAGGGGTAGAGGTTTCGGCTAGTATTCCAATAATCGCAGGATCGAGGCCTGCTGTCTGCACTTGATGAGATTAAATTACATCGAAACGCGTCGTGGTTGTGCAGTGTTTTCGGGTGGGCAATACGCAATTTCCAGCTGCTATACAGGCCCTCCATATTCTTGGGTACAGGGCGTTGGGGTATCTCCAAGGCAGTGAGCGCGCTCATCAGCCATGTTTACCAGACCTGTATTGCGTATTCCATAAGTGGCCCTATGTATGAGCTGAGCATTTGTAGAAACATCGAAGGGTCGAGCCGTCCTAATGCAGGTCTCAGGAGGCCAAAGTGTTGAATGTCCAGCCTTGACGCCTTTTCAGCCAGATTCGAACATCCAAGTTCGACCTGGACCCAAACACCCAAATCCTTCTCGCCCGAAGTCGTTTGAAGCTCCTGGTTGACGAGTTTATAGGAGTACACCAACTTGTTCCGTAGGTCCAGCACTCTACATTTGTTCAAATTGAATCGAACTGAATTCTGCATTGACCGCGCGTATACCCTACCCACATCAGCCTGAGGTACTATGATATCATCTGGTAATTGCTCGCCCTTCACACCTTGGTGCCACTGGCATAAAACAGGCAGCGCCAGCCTATGAGATGTGTGCTATGGTTAATATACGTTAAAAATAGTCCCAGTCCTAGTACCGATCTCTGTGGTACTCGGTATTCAACTAGGATGTGATGTGACAGAGATTTACGCACTCGTATTCCCTGGTGTTGGTGTAGCAGAACGTTTCTTATCAATTCAAGGAGAGAATTACCAATAACAATGGTCCGCAGTTTGAAGAGCAGAATGTCATGTTTTGACCGGTAGAATGTCATTGAGAAGTCGAGATAAAGTACCACAAATCCTGTGCCAGAATCTACTGCTTCAGTCCAACTGGATCAACATAGTAGTTGGTTAATGGTGAACGAACGATTTTGCCGGATGTCATGCTGTTCCGGTGCGAGGTAGATAAATTCGTCCAAGTAGGTCGTTAACACTTCCAAGCTCTTTGCAAGAAGTGGTACAATAAAAAATGAATTTATACGGGTTAAGAAGCGTAGCTCTACTAGTCCCGTTGGATAGTTGGTGGGAATATCGATGTAACAATAATGCTAATAATAGTAGTAAGACAATTAGTACTTTAAATCTAAAAATAAGGTATATCGATTGCCCCACCCTAGTCCTGTAAACCGATTTGATTCACAGCGCCTGCTATTAACGTAGAATAATTCCATGGTAAACTCGAGTCGTAGGATGGAGACTTAGTGCTAAATGACAATGTGTAAATGGATGAGTGCATCATCCAAGCTTCTTTAATGTACTGTTAGTGTCGGTGCAGAGACGACAGGTTGGAGGAGAGCACTCCACAGCTGACAAGCACGAATGGAAAAGAAAGTTCTACAGCACTCCAGACGGCTCTATTGTTCTGCGAGTTTCAATGAGTGGCACCTCAGGATTGTATTGGTGCTGAGTCGCAGTAAAGGGTGGCATACGTGTTGTGGGTCTCGTAGAATCAAGTATGTCATAATCAGGTCGCCTCGTAGTCTACGATACCTCCTACTGAATACCCAAATCGCTGCATTCACGCCTGGTATGAAAGATTGCATATTCCAATTAAGTTTTTAGATGCCCGACGTTGTGGCTACTCCAGTGCATTAAGGTCGTGTTTCAGCCATTGATGCCCAGTTTGAATTGCGTAATCGACATGGGGGCGAACGTATGCACTGCGCAGTTGTCAAAATATGGCACTGTCTATTTATCCAAACTCCCGTCGCAACAGCCCGAGGTGTTGGTTCCCAGTCTTCGAGGCCTTTTCGGATTGCCTGGAGCAACCCAAGTCATCTTAGACCAGGACAACCAAGACACGTTCGAGAGTTGATTTTCATAGTATATTCGTTCTGAGCCGGTCTGGGTAGTTGCTCTGATGTCGGATGGAAGGTACTTTGCATTTACTGCCACTGAAATGCAGTAAGTTTTGGTTTGACCATGGGTACCCCGTATCTAGGTCACTCCGGGGCAAATGCTGTCGGAGGTCTGCCTGCATTCTGTGCCAAATCTGAAATCGTCGGCAAATATTAGGACGTTTGAAGCGATTCCCTGTGCATGGTCAATAACAAAAACCAAAAACAAACGTAGACCAAGAACTGAGCCTTGCGGAACTCCACATTCGACTAATATGGAATCCGATAAAGAGCTCCGAACTCTGACCATTAATGGCTGTTGAAGTAAAAAGCAGGTAATCCAGCTTAAAAGAGAGTCACCGATCCCGTAATGTTGGAGCTTGGAGAGTAGTATTCGATGATCTAGACTGTCGAAATCGTTAGAAAATTCCAGGTAGATCACATCAACTTCTTCTCCAGCGTCAGCTGCCTTGGTCCAACTACTGCTTGCAATTAGTAAATTTGTTGTACATGAACGCTGTCGATGGAAACCGTGCTGCTCAGGCGTGATGATGTTACAGTTTTCCAGCTAGCACACCAGTGCATTCGCAACTATGGATTCCATGAACTTGAAGAGTATAGGAAGAAGAGATACTGGGTGGTAGTTGAAGGGATCAGTCCTGCTTCCACCTTTGTGAAGTGTTTTAATTTTCGAAGCTTCCACATGGCGGGAACTTGGCTCTGGTCTAAGCTGCGCTGGAAACACCGGGCTGAAGGTCCTGCCATTTGGCTTGCTGCTGCTTCCAATGCCTCTGGACGAATTTTGTCGACACCCGGCGAGCTGTGTTTGCTTAGAGTCGTCAGCTTTTGCAATACAGCTCCGCGGTTAAAGTGTTATGAACTAGTCCTGTCGAGGAGACGACAAAGTTGGTAGATCGTTTGGTGGTAAGACGCTCTGAAACGTGGGGGCATATTGCTCACAATGGAGTTAATAGAGAAAGTACTGAGCCATCCCTCCTCTCTTTGTTGGCTTAATCTTGCCGAACCATGGACATGTCTGGCATTGTGATCTCTATTTCACTTATGTCAGGGCCTAACCACATCTCTGTTATAGTGATAAGGTCGCAAGCTTATGATTCTTGACGCAGCGGCATTTCGGAAAGTTTAATCAGTAAGACTTTATCGTTCGTGTACATACAGGAAAGTTTCTCGGATGTCAGAATCTGCTGACTAGGAGCACATGAAGTATGTGGATTTGTGCCGACTGATGAGGGGCCGGCACCAAATTATGTTGTTGTGTGGATTTCTAAATCTCCATATGAATGCAGTTGTTCATGGTTCATTGTTTTGCTCTCCCTTGCACCTGCGGTATGTAGTCCATCGGCAGATTTCTCGATAGCCACCGGTCTTAGTGCACAGGTTTCTGAAATGTTGTTGTGGTTAAACTGAGTCGCAAGTGGTCGCTTTCGCGAGAACAGCGAGCGGCTGTGTGTGTTGCCTACTAACTACCAGCTACGGATTAAGTGAACGGCCGTCTGTTGTGAAAGTACCGTTAGTTTCAAACACTTGGGATACTGCGTTTGTAATTTGGCGACACGGGTACCCGTGTAATCGACTGAAGTATGACGTCGCCCGCACACAGAGCTTCACGAATGTGACGCCATTATTCCAGGTCATGAGCGTGGCCTTCGTCGTCGCTGTTTGTCGGTAGCTCAGGCACGACATGTAGGAAAATAATTATTTGCTCGTTGGAACTGCTTTTGTCCTGCTGGCTTCCGCTCCATGACACACCCGGAAATATGCGTATGCCACTGTTTTCAGTTCGAGAGCTGTATGCCGACAAAAGCACCGTCTGGATATCATATGTTGATCTCATTGTTACCCGCATTAGCCGAGACTCATCACGATGATTTGAGGTTGGATGTCTATTGATGCGCATTATATAAGTCGAACTGGCTTGAAGACCGAGTTGATCACAAAGGAAATCCCATTGCTCTAAATCATCTAGCTCTTTACCATTTAATGGGTTTACCTTTGTTTCAGGAAATTTCGTGCACCTAAGTGTCAAGTCCCTGTACTTCCGCTTGATCTTCCGTGATTTGAGAAGCACAGTTAAAGAGCGACTTAGTAAAGCCTTTGCAGACTTCACCTGGTCCTTGACCAGTTTTGCGGCCGTATTGAGTGAGGCTTCCGCGGTCGTACTTTGATTATACCTAGCAGCAAGGGTTGCATAGGTGGATCGTTCTGAAGAGCACTTCGGATTTCGTTCGTCAAGCAGAAGGGTAGGTGTTGCTAATATTGCGTCGGTCGACATATTGGATAAGAGGATGTGAGTGGTGAGGCTGGGCATGCTTCTATCGGTTGCGACGACTAATTGCTTCGTGGCCGTGTGAATGCCTGTTTATTTTCCTTGGATTTGATGCAACGATTCAGGGGGGTGGATCATGTACAAGTTGCTGCGTTTCGGCGACTAGGCTATCGTACTTTTGTGTTAACGCTAGTGTGCATTTTACTAGTGGAACTGTTGTACCCTTCGAAGAGCACCAAAGTGAACGCGGCACATTGTGTTTCTTTTTGTCGGTTCCACAGACGTTGACACATTTCGCATGGTACCCGTTAATACCATGTGTAAAAGTCAACCCTAGTTTTACTTCTTTAGCACAAGTTTGATTAGCACAAAATGCTTCGGGTTGCCGGACCTGAGGTCATGATGGCCGATTACCGTAGAACAAGTCCTAGGTGGCAGACAGACGGCATTTGGGCTTATCAATAAGAGCTCCGAAAGTAGCCGGAGAACATACACACCAAATCTGCACAGATAGACATATGTACCAAAAGAAAAGTATTAGTGTACAATTCACACATAAAAGCCACTTATAGCACAATAATCCCGAAGCAAATGTAGAATCTAGCAAGGGAATTCGAAAACCCGCGGCGGCCGTGGTTACAGCTAACGTATAACATCATCCTACATCATTCTAAATGAATTCATGCTACAAGAAAACCTACTTATCATTCACTGCAACAAATGTACTGAAGCAGACAATGCCCATGCGTGAGTACATCGTCCATGATGCTACAACGTATCTCAAACAACATTATACTCGTTGGACTTAAGATAAGGGTAAGCTTTTAATATTTATTGCTGTATTGAGTTTCCAAACATGAAATCAAGGGATCGTCAATATTCCTACATGGAGGCCCTCGGAGAGACAACCCATTATCGCCTGACAACAAGATTTCCGTTGGTCTTCATCATATTGGAATCCATTATCACTGAATCTTTTAGAAGCACCCAAAATTAACAAACCTCTATGTCCCGAGCAGCATGGAGTTAACCATAATCAATCGTGCGTACAGCTCTAATGAAAGCCCGAGCCTACGAGAAGGTTTCACTTGATGTTGAAGTAGAACGTAATGCCGTCTAGCTGGATGCATCCAATAAACTTGGCTATATGCTTCGTCGAATTGCGTGTCATACATTTCATAATAAGGGACTAGTCAACTGCTTTCTGATCTGAAATAGCAAGCGTAATTTGATGATCAAGATCAGTAACACATTATCAGACTAAACCAACGTCGTGTGTATAACTTATGGATCACCATTTGGAACTCGCATGCTAACTCCTTACATAAATGCCCGCCAACTACAGACACAATAAGCATCACAGAGAACAATATAAAATACGCTACTCTGGTGAATGACGTTAGAACCTAGAGGTTGTACACCAGATATCGCAAGTCAGTCAGTGGTGGCAGTTGCACTTCCTTGCTCCGGTTGATCTGCACAACTCAGGATAACAAAATGTGGGAATACTGGATATTCCGTGGATGCTCTATGAGCCTATGAGAGTAGTTATCGACGTCTACTGAGGGATTTCGAAGATTACGACAACTGCAAAAAGCAAACCACGCATTTGACCATTTTGAAGTAAAGTTTAAACACATCTGAGAAGCTATCAGTTCAGAATGACCACGCAAACATCCGAGAAGAATGCTGACGAAGCGCTTATTAATTTCAATGTCACAGCCATATAATTATCTCACAACCCACATAGTTTTTGCTTCTAAGTTATAAAAATTCACTGGCGACTGACCGACGCAGGGACACATTTACATTCTGTGACGAATTTAGTACACATTTAGCTGCAACAAATTTTTGACGTACAAACACTTTAACTAAAGGTGGAAATAGGTATGTGCTGTTGCAAATCTACTGATAGGTTCAGCGATAAACGCGCCTTCAGGTACCTAAGATGCACAATCAGCATGTAATTTTTACCTTAAAAATCCTACATAGGTTGTCGCACACTTGCTTTTATCTTTTATGTCTTATTTCGTGAATTAATATGCGATCTACAAAAATAACACATTTTTATCTGTATTTGTCGATTCCCACGTGGCAACTAAATCTTGAGTGCAGCGAAGCAGTTTGTTAAATTATCACCACCATTTTGGTCACAACTTACCACATGTTTGGCCAAAGTCCCCAGTCTGCACATTAGTGACTGATAAGCATTTTCCGGATATCTCATTAATATGTCTGGTGAGAAGAAGAATAGATTTGTGTACGTTTTCCGATGGCAAGTTGAGATTCGGAAACATTCGTAGCCGGACAAAAAGTGAGTATGGGGTTCTTCTCGGTGGCTTATCAATCCGATCAGTTTCACATCCTATTAGGTCTCTGACTCCAGGTAAAGCGCTAGACATTTTAAAAACCTGCGCAGAAATGTTACAGAATGCCAAATTCGTGTTTTTCATTTGTTCACAACATTTTATTAGATATTCAAGGGTAAACGCATCTTCATGTTTGGTTACCGCTCCGAGAGAAACGCGCAGACTTGTCATACATTGCGCGGAAGGCGAAAGGTGATTATTAAATTATTTGTGATCCCAACTTTCACTCAATGGCTAACAACAAAGCTATCATGTTATTAAGATATATCGATCTCTACTTTCATCAAATGATTGAACATTTCACCTATCTAAATACCCGAGATTTTTGAGGCGTTTAGTGTAGAATTCAACGCATGTGTAAACACGTTTATACAAGTAAGAGCCCATCTAACGGCTGACAGCTACGGCAAAGCTAGTTGAAATTTGTATTGCTACTGAAATTGGACAACAGATGGTAAAGTATACAGTAAACAAGGAACTCCATTTCTATGCTTTCATATATTTTGATATAGCCCTTGTGGTTAAGTAGTGGATAAGCCCTGGCGAATGTCGGTACGAGCTTCTTCCTAGTATAGATAGACAGAAGTTTAAAAGCTGACACCGCCATTGCCCCAGTTCAACTATACGCTTAGGTTTTCGAATTCATATAAAACAGCTTCGTGTGCTGCAACATCATATGTCACTTATTAATTAATTGAGGTATCCAGCGGTAAAAGGACTTCCATGCTGGCATAATGAAGCGAATTAATAGAGTTTACCATATATTTCACTTTTAACGAAAGCATGCAGACACCGTTGTTGACCATAATTAGAATTGTTACGCTTGATAAAGGAAAAGCTTCCATGCTAACAAACATATTATTCTCAGATCTATTGTAACTTAAGTAACATTTTCTTCCTTGGCTTCTGATAAACCTATTTTGCATTTTTGTATGATTAACGAGGGACGTAGTTCAGTTTAACACGGCTAAGTGCAAGGTGATCTAACTGAGTCACCAGCCGATGTGCGTGTAAGGCTTAGAGACCAGATATTCCAGAAAACCTCTCAGGAGCGTGCCTTGAGTGTACTGTACAGAACCATCTCGGTTGCTCCAAAAAACAGAGACGTCGACAAGAACTGGCAATCAACACTCAGGCTTTCTTCAAAATGCTTTCCGTTGTTTTATTCTTCGTCCTACCCACTATTGCTTGAGGCTTACTTGCGACCGCAATTGGAATTACTCATCCAAGTGTGGCAGTAACAGCATTCCGTTACTCTCATACTGCTTGAAAAAAGGACAAAGAAGAACGTTCTGGGCATCCTAGAACTGCCCAATCAGGTTAGATTGGTATCTTATAGTGCACAGCAGACGATACCAGCATCTTCGGGTTGACTTCATATTGTTTACCAGATTCCAATAAACCCAAGCCAAAATTGTCGACAAGATACTGGAATTAAACCATGGACTGCGGCTACCGATTCCAGGTTTACCTGTCACTGCGACCTCCTTAGGACAGCCACAGGACGTCTACGCCTACAGATGGACCAAGGGTGGCTTGCGCTGCACCACCCACTGCTCCTTCCACACACCCCATATCCAGTTTAAACCCGAAGGAATAAGATCGGTAGTAAGTGAATGAGAACCACGTTTCATTAACTGAGTCCACCAACCCTCCTTCACAGGCAAACACATGCATGCTCTATTTGTGAAACAAGCAAACACTAAGCGGCGAATAGAACATAATCCGCTCCACACAAAAACTTGGTACATAGAACCACGCTTCGAGCACAACACGGTCACTAGTACCATGCACCGCAACCCCCCAAGCAACGACCAATTGTTACCTGAAGCCAGTATAGACGAGGCGGTGGGTAATATGCAGGTATTCACCTTCGCAAAATACACGTCAAGCGCACCATACTGGAGATGCTAAGCGATAGCCAATCACTTGGTATGAGGATATCAAAGAAAATAAGCCGGATAAGGCATACGGAGATGTCGATATTTACCCGTTGCTACATTAGCGAATATGTAAAATATTAACTATCAATAAATCCGCCCTAAATTTAAGATGTCCTAAAAGGTACTATATATAAAAATACCACAAACCCAAAAATGTTAATAAAGTTGAACACAAGTGTGCAAGTTATCAGGAGAGAATAGCTGTAGATGGCGGGAGAGCCTATGGTGCGCTGAGGCTGGTGGTGACTAGATCCTGACAGATGGTCTACCCACTGCTGCTACTTTTGCGCCATTGGCTCATGTCCTGAACGCCTCCTCGTGGCGACCGCTGGGTGGGAGTGAATTTACCCCCTTCTACCTGCTTAGATCCAGGACACCAATTCGCATGAGCCAGTGAAATGACCAGGTGCTAGAATCGCTGACTTCCGGGGGTTCATGTAATCGAAGGCTTTGGCTGAGGACCGGAGTTGTTCTCCTGTCAGGTGTGGGCGCCCTGCCAATATCCTAGTTCATTTTCTTCGAAGGTTAGGAAATGGTCGATGACTCTCTCTTCCCGTAAAATATGGCCATGGGAGACACCAGGTTTAGGGGTTATAAGTTCACAGCAAGATTGGCGTATATCACCAGCGCCACGCATTGTCTCTGACGGTTGGAGGGCACCTCCGGGTGTTCAATGGTTTGCTACTGCCCGCCTCAAACCATGCAATCCATGGTCAAATTGGTGCAAACCCACCAAAACCAAACTGCGTTTGACCGTGGTCACAGGTGGATCCTACCACGGTCGAAAAACATAAATAAATAGTTCCAGTACCTCAAAAGCTGCGTGTTACGGCCGTCAGGCAGATCCCAATCTGTCTCTGCAATACATTCTTGGGCTTGAACCGCTCCACACAGTCTAATGAGAAAGGCCATTGAGCCAAAGGCACGGAGCGGCGTCCCTCAAGCAAACATCCAAATCACCCACTGCCTTGTGGATCAGGCTACTGAGACAAAGGCTCCGAGTGGATTCCCTCAAGCAAACCTTAGAAGCAAAACCGCCACTTGCGTGCGCTTGCCGACCAATACAATCGCATGCCTATGCTCAAAGCACACTGCATCGGATGCTGGAACGTAGGCAAAATACTGGGCTGGATCACGAGTGAACGTCCCTAGCGACCCATTGCGCTGTTCGCGATGGAACTAGCGCGATGCCACACCGATATTGCGACATTCAGTAAAACACTGCTCGCTGAGCACGGTAAGTTGCATGAAGCAGGTGCTGGCTACACATCCTACTGGCAAACAACACCTCTGCCCCACTTGAAAATGGGGTCGGATTTGCAGTATCCGGGCGCATCCAACGTCACCTAGTGCGTGAGCGGACTGGCATCAGCGCGCGACTGATGTCTGCTCGTCTACGACTCAGAAGGGGTAAGTTTGCCACCTATATAGGCACGTACTGTCCGACCATGTGTTATCCTGATGACACGCGTGATCAAATCTACACTCAGCTATCCTCCGTTATACGGTCTGTGCCGAGGAGCAACTGACTATTTCTGCTGGGTGATTTCAACTCGCGCGTTGGGCCTGATGCATCGGTGTGGACAAGTGTCATCGGTCCGCATGGCATTGATTCAGCAAATGCGAACGGGGACAAGCTGCTCTTGCTGGGTGCCACTCACGGCCTGACGACCACGAACACTCGGATTGCACTGAGTGCGAGTGTTATAGAAACCTGGACTCACCCACGGTGTGGTCAACCTCACCTGCTTAACTATGTCATTATCCGTCAGCTTGATATGCGTGAAGTGCGCCTGACACGTGTACTGCGTGAAGCTGAGTGTGGCACGGATCACAAATTGATGCAGACAAAATTATACATATATTTTCGTAAATCTATGTATTGCACTTCCGCCGTGAATCGGCGTAAATTTAAAATCGCTCCCTCGGTACTGTGGCGAAACGTATTGAGCTGGAGAAGGCGATGACTACACGCCTGTGTAATGTGCACTGCATAGTCACAGTGGGCGATCTGTGGCACCATATTCGCTACCAAGTGGAAGCTGATACCGTGGAGACCATCGGGCGGGCAAACTGTAAGCAGCCTGATTGGTTTGATGAGAACAATGCGACGATTGGCGCATTGGTGAGTGAGAAGAATGCAGCATTTGCTACACATGTTGCAGACCCCAGTGACTTGGGAAAGAATGTTCAGTTTTGCAAACTACGACAGCAAATGACACGAGATCACCGTCGCATTAGAACTACATGGTGGCCGAAGAAAGGCGAAGCGCATGGAATGCTATGCCGAACGTCGCCAACACTAGTAATTCGTTGACTTCTTTTAGGCGGTGTATGGAGCGTCTGGGGACGCTGATCGATGGTAGTTCAGGCGCCACCTTCACACAGACTGCAGACATAATGCAGATCTGGCAAAAGCACGTTGACTGTCTCTTGAACAACCGTTCAGAGATTGACCGGTCCACATTGAACGGCCTCAAGTAGCACGATGTGAAGGCGAGTCTGGTGGACACGCCGACACTGGATGAGACGCAGAGAGCATTTGCTCAGCTGCGAAACGACAAATGTGCCGGAGCCGACGGGATCCCGCCTGAAGTATTGAAACAAGGCGTACCCGTATTGGTGACTGCGCTGCACCACTTGGTGCAACGCGTGTGGATTGAGGAGGAAGTGCCTCCCGAGCTGAAGGACGCCCTTGTGCTACCACTGTACAAGGGCAAAGGGAGCAAGCAATGTTGCACAAATTATCGTGGCATCAACTTGCTGAGTTGTGGGGGCAAGGTGATTGCCCGAATCCTGCTCAACCGCCTCGTCAGTCAGGTTGTGGAACCTAACGTGGCGGAAGAGCAGTATGGATGCCGTTCGGATTTCAGCGTTATAGATATGGTTATTGACGCTCGTCATTTACAGCAGAAGTGCGGAGAACGATAACAGCCGTTGTAATCGCTTTTGTTGATTTCACCAAGGCATTCGATACAGTGAACCGCGAAGCATTTTGACTGGTTTTGTGTACGTTTGGTTGCCCGCGAAATTTATAAGTTTAATTGAATGTCTACACAGTGGTATGCGGGCAAGCGTGCAGCTGAGTGGAGAGATCTCGGATGAGTTTGCAGTTGTCACTGGTGTGAAGCAAGGCTGTGTCTTAGCTCGTGCCCTGTTTAATATCTATCTTCATGTAGTGATGTCCTGTGCTTTTGATGCCGCGTGTGCTTACGGTGTTCGTGTGGAGCACCGTATTGATGGTGGGTTGCTGAACATCCGTCGTTTCGGTGCGAGCACTCTAGTCTGTGAGACAACTATCCGTATGTTGCTGATTACTGACGACTGTGCGTTGTTTTCACACAGCGCGGATGAGTTGCAGCACATGACTAGTGCTCTGGCTTCGACAGCGGTCAAACTCGAGCTCACGATCAGCACAAGCAAAACTGTCTGTCTTCTTCAGCCTTCACCGGAGGTGCAATCTTCAATATTGCCGCAAATCAGCATTGTTGCTGAAGTATTGAAAACCACCTCCCGATTCTGTGACCTAAGGAGTGTGATATCGACTGATCAGCAGATACACATTGAGCTGCGTATCCGCGTGTCGAAGGCAGCGGCGGCATTCGGGAAGCTTGAGTACCGAGTGTGGAACAACCATCAGCTTACCATTGGCATGAAGCTGATGGTTTACAAATCCATGGTGCTGTCCGTTATTCTATAGGGTAGTGAAACGTGGACGATGTATCGGCGGAATGTGCGATATCTCGAGCGGTTCCATCAGCAGTGTTTGAGACGGATTTTGCGCATCTATTGGGGCGACAGAGTTGCTGACACGGAATTGTTGCTACACGGTGGGATGCGTGCATTGGACTGCATACTTTTACTGAGACACCTGAGGTGGCTCGGTCATGTGAGCCGTATGGATTCGACGCGGATTCCGAAAAAACTCTTTTATACTATGGTGAGTATTGGGAAGCGTCATGCGAGGAAACCATAATTACGTTACCAGGATATGATCAAGTTGAGCCACTCACATCCTACTATTGATTGCAGGTCATGGGAATCGAAGGCGGTTGATCGGCGTGCATGGCGCGACCTAAACACGAAGGCAGTTGCCGAAGTGTGGGAGAAAGATCTCATACATGCAAAGAAGAAGCGGCAAGTGTGGAAGCGGCAAGCACCGATGGATTGTACTCCATCGACATCGAGCGCATAGTGCTGTAGCACATGCGGTCGCGTGTGCCTGAGTCAGGCAAGCATAGTGAGCCATAAGCGAGGCCAATCGGGACCACTACCGAAGCGCGACTGGTCCTGAAGAGAACGTAGGCAGAACCGGCGCAGCCTTTGTAGGTACGCTACATCCGATTTATTAGCCGCGTGTTTGCTTGCTACGTCCCTTTATTTCAGGTGGTGGGTTAAAAATTTTGTCTTAATGCTGTCCTTTCTTATAGAAATGTCTACCTGTACTCTCCCCTATAAACTTGCACATGATGCCTAAGCCAATTGTAGTTAATTTTGATAACATTTTCGTGTTTGTGGCATTTCCGTAAAATATATTTTCTGACCTCGTCAACTTACCACGGATTCTTTTGTAAAGAACTTATTACTTATGCTCATAATTTTAACATTTAAGTCACCGTTTCCTTATGCACTAATCAATTTATATTATTTGTTATTTTTCTCTCAAGTGATTAGCTTTTGTTATATATCCCCGGTGTGGCTGCACTTGACGTGCATTTTGACAAAGTGCCTACCTGTCTATTACCTACTACCTCGTTCATACTGGCTCCAGCAGACAGTTGGTCGTTGCTGGAGAGGACGGGGTGCACCGTCCTTGTGGCCGTGTTAGGATCAAAGAGTGGTTCCATGCACTCAGTGTGTAGCGGACTACGGTCCAGCCACCGCCTTGTACGCGCTTGTTTCCCAAATAAGGCGTGTTGGTATTTGCCTGTGAAGGAGTGTGGGCCGGTTTAGTTGCTGAAAGTTGGCTCCTATTCACATGCCTCCCGGGCTTAATCCTTCGGGTTTAAACTGGATAGGGTTGTGTGGTTGGAGCTGTGGGCGGTGCCGCGCATGCCACCCATGGTACCTCTGTAGGCGCAGGCGTCCTGTGGCTGGACACAGTGACAGATAAATCTGATACCAGATGCCGCCATACATACATGTAGATGTCCAGGAAAGCCTACGGAGCGCTGAGCATGGTGTTGACAAGATCCTGACAGAAGGTCTTACACTGCTTCTACTGTTGTTCCATGGGTTCATGTCCGGGATGCCTCCTTGTAGTTACCGGTGGGTGGGAGTTAGTTTAAGTCCTACTCCCTGCCAAGATCCAGGACACCAATCTGCATGAGTCAGTTTACTGACTATGTGCTATACGCGCTGCATTTCGGGTGTACATTTAATAGAATGATTTGGATAAGGACCCGACTCGTTTTACTGTGAGGTGTGAGCGCCTTGCCGGTATTCTAGTCAAAAACCCATCATCTTCGGAAGTTAGGTGGTGGTCGATGGCAATCTTCCCATAAAACATAGCCATGGGACATAACAAGCCCACGGTTTATAAGCTCACGGCTATATTGGCATACAGCACGAGCACCACGCGTTATCACTTACGGTGGTAGGGCATCTCCGTTTATTCAATGGTATATTACTGCGCGCTCAAGCCATGAAGTCCACGGTAAAATTGGTGCAAACCCACCAAAACCAACATGCACCTGGCCGTGGTCGCAGTTGCGTCCTCTAATACGGTCGCAAAACATATATAAATCGTTTCATATCTTCGATATAGAGCACATGGTGCTGTAGCACATGCGGTCGCCAGTGCCTGAGTACACGCGGTTTAGCAAACTTCAAGCATTTCACGTTGAATTACGATAACATTGTCTAGAAGCTGTGCGCGACCACTCCCAGGATGCGTCCATGTTGCTATATCGCTTGCACTCAGTGCTGACCGAGTGTTCGTGGTCGTCAGGCCGTGAGTGGCACACAGCAAGAGCAGCTTGTCCCCGTTCGCATTTGCTGAATCAATGCCATGCGGACCGATGACATCTGTCCACACCGATGCATCAGGTCCAACGCGCGAGTTGAAATCACCCAGCAGAAATAGTCAGTTGCTCCTCGGCACAGACCGTATAACGGAGGATAGCTGAGTGTAGATTTGATCACGCGTGTCATCAGGATAACACATGGTCGGACAGTACGTGCCTATATAGGTGGCAAACTTACCCCTTCTGAGTCGTAGACGAGCAGACATCAGTCGCGCGCTGATGCCAGTCGGCTCACTCACCAGCTGGCTATTGAGGCAATGGTATAGTGCTATTCAGACCCTATGCTCATGTGGTGCTAAGACGGCGTTTCCCAGCCAGTAGAACGTATAGTCGGCACTAGCTTCATGCTACCTACCTTGTTCATCGATCCGTGTATATCTGATTTTTTATCGTGCAACTTCCATCGCGACCAGTACAGTGGGTCGCTCTGGGCGTTCACTCGAATTCCGGTCCACTTGTGTTCGCACCTTCCAGCACCCGATGCTGAGTGCTTTGCACGCAGACTTGCGATTGCATCGGTGGGCAATCGTTAGCTAGTTGGTGATTGTGCTGTGGAGGTTTGCTTGAGGGTCTACATCCGGAGGCTGTGGCTCAATAGATGGACTTATCAGGTAGTGGGTTGTTTGGAGTGTTTCTCTAGGGTCTTCGCCAGGCGTCTATGACTCAATATCCCCCACAAGAAAAATGAAGATCTGCTCCATTTCTGGAATGTGATTTCTGTTAAAGATTGGGATCTGCGTGAAGCCCGTCACACACACATCCTTCGAAGATATGGAACAATTCATGTTGTAGCAAGAACAACGGTGGGGGCGAACAGTCTTTGTTGCCAACGCTGAACGGTCTCACCTGCTATCACACACGTGAACAATTATTGAGGACAGTTCCTGACCCTCAAGTAGCACACATTGTCCTTTCTCTCGGTGTTACATTCATCTCCCGACTTCCGTCATCCGTTAGGTCCGCGTTCGCCGATTTGCCTTCATATCTTCGCTTCCGCGCGTCCTATTCTGACCAGGCTGTAATTGTTTTAATGCTCTTGATTTGCTTAATCTAAGATGTGTCACTCCCTCGTGGTTATTTCTGGAGGCGCCGCCAAACTCGTCTCTCCGAAAGTTTTGGCTCTTTACCAATATATTCCCTGCTCTTCCCGGCCTGGGGCTAACATCGTTCCTCGTTCCTTGTCCCTTTCCGGCTTGCCCCGTTGATATCGAGCTGCTTTGTCAACTTCCGTCCTCGGTATCTTCGTTACTTTTCATCTTCCTTGGTTTTTGCGGCTTGTCCGTTCTGCCATATGTGTTTTGCTAGCGTAGTAGGAGACGCACCTACAACCAAGACGAGACACGGTAGGGAGTTGGCCGGTTTGCACCAATCTGAGCGGGGGCTCGTTGAACTGAGACGGGCAATAGCAGACTATGGTGCAGCGGGTAATGGCCTCCCACCGTCAAAGACAATTCGTGGTGCACGTGCTGTACCCCAATCGAGCTGCAAGCCTATAATTCGTGGATCTGTTGTCTCCCATGCTTAGGTTTTACGGGAAGAGCACCAGCGATCACTCCCTGACCTCTGAAGATGATGGACTAGAAAACTGGCAGTGCTCCCACACTTCACAGGAGAAGGATTCGGGTCCTCAGCCAAAGCATTCTATTAAATGTACACCCGCAATGTAACTGGTCTACCGCACTGTCATTTTACTGACTCAAGCGCATCGGTGTCCTGTCTTTTAGCTAGAAGAAGAGCATAATCCAACTCCAACTCAGCAGTCTCCAGGAGTAGGCTTCCAGAACATGAGCCCACGGCACAAAATAACAGCAATGTTAGATCATCTGTCAGGATCCAGCCACCACTAGCCTCAGCGCACCACAGGCTGTCCTGCCGAAAGTGAACCGTAGCATCTTCCTATTGGTTCATCTGGCACTGTAAAGTGTGCAGCCAGCTGGAATGCCGGAGGAATTTCGTCCCCCCCCCCCCGAGTGTTTTAGCCCACTTACGCCCTCCCAACACATGTTGTCTCTGCCACTAAAAGAACGTTATTCAAAAAGTGGCGCAATGACATGTCATTGTATAATTTTTGTTGGCCAGGGGGCCACAACAAGCAAGCAAAATGTATTTACAAAATCCAAAACACGGGTTTTATCGATTCATACCATGTGATTATCTGTTTCTCTACACATATCCATGTTGAGTTAACCAAAAAAGACCAAATCTATTAAGTAGTTTATTTACACAATAATTCCCTTTCCGCGGGAGTCGCTAAGCATTGTTATTTTACCCGTGAACACTAACGGCCCATTGTTACATTGAAGTACGTTCTAGCTTACAGGGTAACTGTCACTTAATATGACGCGATGTTCAAAAAGACTATTAGATTATTAAATTCCTTATATTCTAATAATTTCGTAGATAGCGTGTGTGTTGGTGATTTCATTATATAGGAAACTTGCAGAACATTCGAATCTGCACATATTGACAGAGTTCAAAAGCTGGAAATAAGTCAGATGACGGTTGTTGACGTACACAGATAGGCCATGGTTATATTTTAACAGAAGTTTTTAGTATACGCAGTAGCTTTCAGTTCTTTAAATTTTACTTGCTCCTAGAGCGTTAATAGAAAGCTTCGTTCAATCGGGACCTGTAGGAATTGATCATCCAGTCTGCTTTATCAGAATCAATACACATGTAAGCAAGCAGCTTGAACTGTCAGATAGAAGCATGTGCTGCTTAATCATAGAGCAAATGGACGAGCACATGACATACAAGCTAACAGCGCTATACTTCTTCTCCTACTACATGGCTATTTAAGTAACTGAATTTACGGTGTACGGTGTCCGCCTCGCAGAACAGTATTTTACAAAGTTATTAACAGCCCTAATGGGGCAGTGATGTATGAACTGTTGACCACTCCCGATATTACGAAAGTACCTTCTAGTCATTTTCAGACAAGCATAAGGCCTAATAATATAAAAGCGCAATAAAAACACTTTATTAATTATCTGAATTATTCAGTTCTCGTGATTGGTGTTTAGTACAATTTTAAATTCAACACATCAGTCTCCATAAGGAAAGCCAATATATAATTCTCACGGAAGTAATAATGTGTCTAATCCGTATTCACGAAGAATTAATAGAAATGTCACAAACACAGAAGTAGGGTGATAAAGTATATTGAGCTGAAATGTTATAAGGAAACAGAGTAACTGTATGTTTGGTAATATATTATCATCTAATTCAGTTTCTACTTAGCTGTTTCGGCATACATCAAACAGATGAGTTAGACTCCGCAAATGTTCTGGTGTCGCTGAAGCTTTGAATTTGAGCGAGAATTACCAAGGAATAAAGGGAGATCGCAATAGCTACTATTTGCTGGAGTAAGAAAATGCTCACTGGCATAAATTACAAAATATGCGGCCGCGAATGATCAAATGTAGATGATTCAAAACTCACGTCGGTGCAAATAGATTCCTTTTGGATTGTCCGAGGGTAAATGTAAAGCATTCGAATAGCAAACGTTTCCTCTAAAATAATCGATTTGATTCAAAATAGTTTGCTAGCAAATCACGCATTTTAGCTACTGCATAATTTCCATATAATTTTCATGCCATTGTCTGAATTCACCCCAGTCAATGCAGAATGTGTTCAATAAAATGTACGTGTTACAACACCAACATTTTACACATTGCTTACAGCAAACGTACCGCGAACTATGTCTGGAAGCCACCAATTTGGTCCAGACACTGTGTCACATGGTATGTCAGGTGCGTTTAAATGTTTGTTAACGAAGTGTAGCTCTTCATATTCTTGTCCGCGTTTTGGAAATCCAGGGAATTTTGCGCTATCTACTGAAATACGATACGGCGTAATTCGCGCATACAGACCCAATGCACTGGAAGGTTGAGAACTGCAGCTGTGAAATCCGTGACGCCTCCACGCATCAGGTGCTCGATTGTGAAGCTAAAAGGTTTAACAGAATAGTTGACCTATTCTAATGCGCACAGTGCTTAACACAAGCAGCTGTTCAGCAAATCAAGTCTCACTAATAGGCATCCTGTAATGTTTTCCTCCTTTGTATCGTTTGTGAACAATCGAACACCGATAGCTGTGAATTGAAAAGTCACAGATTTAAATGGAAACATTTTCCTAAACGTTAATATTGTGGTAGAAAAGAGCTAATGTCCTTAAACCTATCTCCACTTTTAAATGTGTCAATATAACTAGGTATGTAAAATAGAGTTTATGCGATAAGAATTCGGTGTTTTTTAAACTCATAATTGCGCTCTAACTAAAAGTGCAGTGGACGACCATTGCAGGTGTTCCAATTTACTTCCCTTACTCTTCCTCAAGTTACCGTATTTTATGTCACCATACTTGAGGACAGGGTGGGTAAGTAGCTTGAGTATCTAACCAGCCGGGATTGTGTGGGTATTAATGCATGTGTTGTTTGGGGGTTTTATGACAAGCGCTATTTGGTATAGGACCCGTTTAGAAAGAAGAATGGTTAAAGAGTAATTACTTCCGAGATTGCGCTTGGATAGCTGTAAATAAACATGTCGTCGTTAAACACAACAGATCATTTGAAGTTGAAACAACAATCGTATGTGATGCATATGTTTATCCATCGCGCTTATCCCTTGTTCACTTAGCTAAAGCCTCAATAAAATGAACAAATTCCGAGCTGATTTGCAGTCACTTCGTCTCCGATATTCACCTGTAGAACAACTTTTGGGGTAGCATGGTGTTATAACTATAGCGCGTCTTCAGTGATTCAGGTTATGCAATGGCATTCTCCTTGCTGACGATAATGCAGATGATTGGCTTTTAATAGACAACATAACCCAAGTAAATAACATGCTTACAGAAAATAGGAGCTATACGGTTTGTTGCATGTTTGATTGAGACTGAGTAAATACTGCAGAAGCATTTATTCTTGATATTGCAAGGCACATTTATCGCTGGCGGATCAGGTTAAATCAATAGCAACTCACTTACTATGTTTGGCACGACAGCGAACACATAATAAACCGTTGACTGAATCGGGAAGATATTAGCTGAACTCCAACCGTTCTCCCAGGAGGGAATATGATGGTGAAACATGAACCGAATCATAGAAAATATGGACCATGCTCTTAGGCTTAGTTTGCTATCAGAGAAATAATACACTGCGCAAGTTCAGTGTAGACAGAAACAGGTTGATGTTTTTTTCAAATTCGTGTTCAAGAACGCAGGCAGGTTTTCCGGTAGGAACACAGGTTGGGTGACGCAAGTTTCACCGTCAAATCGTTGTACATTCTAAACAGTCCAAATTACCACTAACAACAATTCAAACCGACGCTCGATAAACAAAACCGCGCTGCTTTAACTGTAGTGTGCAATACCGTTCCCGAGTCTAAATCTGGCTCAACAAAAGGCAAGTTGTTGGACGATCGCAACCCGTAGTGTTCCGGTTGAACCCACTACGCTGAGATGCACAGTGTTTCACCCGACGTCAGTGCACTGGTGAACCTCGAATTCTTCGAGTAACCCAGAACTCGTCAGATAAAACAAAGGCTTTCCAACGAGGTGCACATATTACCCGACCTTTCTCATAATAACTGCTGCAAAAAAGCAGGTAACCATTGCGGCATTCCTAACAGCAACATTATAACAACCATATTTGTTCAGTGTTTCAGAGCTTCTGGATTATCCTGATTGTGATGCGCAAACACACGACGGAGAAGTGGTGCTATATCCGCAAAACACTTTCTCTGAACAATGTTATTGCTAATTCCTTGGTAAGGGTTTCATCATCAGCTAACTAGAAGGGCTGCGACCCCAGATTAATAAACCTAGTATTACACTCCGAAGATATGACGCAAGTTCTATTGGAAAACTGGTCAAGGTTTCGAGCCAAGTTACCAACCGAGATCCGGCTAAAGACAGCAGAGGCACGAGCACGGCTGATAAGTAATTCAATGGAACTTGCTATCGCTATCCACTGTTTGCGTGCAATGTCCTGCGGACAGATGGACACAATAGCACCGACGGCACACAGTAGGACAGAGCACAACATGAGTGCAACTTCTGTTCAGTAACACTGTATGATACAGTGCAAATTGACGGAAATCCATAAAACAAATTGCCTAAAGGCCGACAACCTAATGGTCGGCTTTACATCATAAACACTATCCTGTTTGTACACAAACATCCAGGGCCTTCATAGAAAGCGGCCGAACTATCAGCGCTCCATGCCTTACAACTGCGTGACCTCGTCATGATCACAGAGTTAGTTAAACCTTGAGATAACCGATTCTGAGATCGATTTATTCAGTACGTTGCTGCTTTTGAAAGATAGAAGTGGAAGGGGTGGTTGTTGATTCTGTATTATCCAAGGTGAAGCAATCGATCATCCTGAAATCCGCTCCCTTAATTCGATTTGCTGTATCCTATGGTTGCAGAAGAAGGACCTATGTCTACTAGCTATAATTTACCGCTCACCAAACTCTGCGTCGGAAATGGACAACAAACTAAGCCAAGTATTTCAGCTTTTTTTGATCAAGTCCAACAACCATATTTTTGCCGCGGGAGACATTAATGTGCCCGACAAGGTAACGCCAGCGACCGATGGTGAGCAGTTTATGGTCTGCATGCAAGAGGTAATTGCTAGCCACCCTCTGTACAACCACGTAATCTTTCCTACTAGATTTCCAACTAACAAAAAGCCACCGAAACTAGATCTTGTGCTCACTAAGGAAGAATTCATGGTTGACAGGATAGCTACATGCACGTAACTGGGTCGCAGTGAACATGTAACTCTATTCTTTTAGTCAGGGGTAACTGATTGAAATTGTGTGAACAATATTGCCGTCTAGTTTGTCGGCGGAATTACTTTATATTTCGGGTTTGGTAACCCTGGAATGCACTCCCAGGCTCAGTTATATCCTCTCCTACTTTGAATATTTTCAACAAACGATCGGATGTTATTCTTAGCTCATAGCACTTCGTTACCAACAATGCGCCATTGTGGATAACGTTAATTTATCAGGTAGTTCCAATGAGCGACCACATTTTACTTTTCACACACCTTGCGTCAACCATCACTGTACTTCTGAATGCTCACACTCGATTTGTCTCATAACCTAACGTTATTTATCAACTCATTTATCTCGGTTAACGCTCGGTAGATTACTCTTATAGATTTTGAATTCACTGAACACAGTAAAACCATCCTTCGGGAGTTGCCAAACACTTGCTTTTATCCTGTGATCAATCATTATTTAATGATCATTGTTCCGGACCCTGGCGTACGTGTTAAGGAAATCTTTTGCAAACTTGCTGATTCTGGACTTGCATTCCACCAATGAGTTTTATTTGTTTCATGTGTTGCAGACTACTGATTGTATTCATGTCACGTTGAGGTTGGAAAAATGCTTAATTATGCAGGAGATGTAGTTGGCAATATTTTTCCGATTTCAAAACTTATAGTACGTTCACTGTTAATCTGTCATATACATTGTGATTTCTGCCTTGTCCTAGGGTAAAACGTCTGCTTTACTATAACCATATAATTGACGTGTTAAACATTTTACCTTTTGCGATGTTCTGTGAAACATATATAGCGTAGAACTAAAAATGATGACCCTGAAGCTACAAAATTGCTGTAATATAATGAAAAGCATTTTGGTTTGTTAGTAAACTCAAACCTGTCAAAGACGACTGCTCAAGGGACCGACAAAGTTGGTCGCTTTGAACAGGTTGTCACCATGGATTAGTGCATACATAGGGAAATCACTTATAGGAGAGAAGGTTGGGTAAGTCTCTTGATTTTCGCCAAAGGCGGGTGGTTGGCATAGCAAGTTGGACTGTATTAAATACTTAATGATCTTATAACATCTAAAATGCTGCGCTGGATAACTTGCGGGGTATAGACCAATTCTAATTTGATCAAATCAATATAAAACTATTATTATGGGGTTTATTACTGGTAAAGATAAACGCTGAGATACAATCAATGGAAGCATTTTCTATAAATGACCTCTAATATTGCGTGTCATTCAAATTACACGAATCATGCAAAATGTTGTAGTCGTTAATGCAAACTCAACGACTACCCATTTTTACTAAACATGTTATTATCAATAGTTTAGCTGAAGCAGTGACTTTGCCGTTCTTGTTATTTTCGCAACGAAGTGGGGTATCTAGTCAATTGCTGGTTCAAACTTTCACTCACTAAAGATTTCGGAAAATGTAACCGTAAAGAGTGATCCAGTTATCAGCCATGACAATAGCGCTGATATTCTGCCCATAATTAATGCCTCGTTTCGCGTCTCCACGCATTTTGTTCTCTCAAAACATTCACCTGACTGAACTCATTGGCTGTGCGACAGCATGCTTAAATTGGTCCACCGATTGGTCGAAATGGTTGCAATACTAGGCCATACGAAACCGTCCACCATTCACAAAGCTTGAGGCCAATTACCTATGGCATATGGATATATCTCTGGTCTAGAAAGTGTCGGCAAATGACTCTTCCAAGGGTTGCACATAACCAAAATTTGACGATAGTAGTGCGAAAGTATAAAATTGTGTGGCCAAGCAGTCAGTTGTATTGTAATACTTCAGCTCGAAATGTTATGTCGCTACACGAAGAAAAAGCTGTCTACGAATACCGTGTTATTCCTTAAGAAGAACGATTACGCAGATTGAATAGCCAAACGTTTCGTTTGTATTTTGTGTTAGTTTAAATAAGTTAGATGTACCTAAGTCGCTTGCACACTTCTTGCGTCCATATTAGCATAATTTATTAATATCTATGTGTGTATTCGTTACATATTTGTATTATAAATAGATAATATATATTTATACGCTTTCTAGGACTTTACGGGTGTACTGTATGATTAATGTCATTGTAACAGCCTGAATATCTCCTCAATTTGCTTGAGTTTATTGTGTAAAATACTGCATAAATAAATGAACACGTTTGTATATTTACAGACGATCGGTACGCAACCCCATAAACAAGAGTGATCACTTGTACAGAGAATAGGTTTCATGGTCTATGCGACGTATATTCATAATAGAAAAGTGAATTTAAATAATAGAATTTCAGATCATGAATTTTCCTTCAAGGCCCTAGACATGAGCACCTAATAAGTATAAATCTAATGATATGTGCATCCCCGTTTTCTATTTCGTGAGGCTCAGGAGTAAATAATAAAAGTGAGGCGAGAATAGGTTGTACACACACAGGATTTGGTTCTGTAAGCAATGACCTGGAGTGCGTAAGCTGATTGTAAGTAACTAGCTGCTGATATTTTATTTATGTCAGCTTCCGTCAATGTTTCTAGATTGCTGTATGTTCTTTATCCTCATCAAATTTACCCTAGTGAGGAATGGCTGCATGGAATTGCAAACCATGACATAGATTGCACTCATGCGTATCTCTAGGGGTAGTATGTTCCACAAATCGGTATCGCACTAAGAAGAAATTCGATCGAGTTTTATGACTTGCGAGCTTTGTTAATAACAAGTAGCCACCATTTCATGTGGGATAGACTACAGTCTTCTGTAGCTCAAGTGCGGTGCTAACTGCGTAAATTCGTTTGCTAATAATGTGGTAGAAGAGAAGGAGGTTGTTCTTTAAGCTTATCAGTCAAAGAGTATCCATTGGGAGCTTTTGACAGAGATCATAATAACTCAGCTTTAAGCAGCACCCCATGACAAGCTTGGTAAATGATCGTTGGTAATTTTCCAGAGATATTCAGTCTTTCTTTCTCAAGTGGATGTAATAGATTGTACAGTATTTTAGCGTCGGTCGAAAGATTATTTTGTATGATTCCTGCTTCAGGCAGAAAGAAATTTCTGTTGATATATTCGCATAGCTGCTTTGCTTTTGCAACTGAGTAAAACACATTTTAGGAGAAATTGAAGGAGTTGGAGTATCAAACTCCCAAGTTCCAAACTGAAGCACACATTGGGATCGCGTTTCTGGCATGTTTGATAGAGCCTTCTGGAATGCGGAAAGTGTACACAAGTACTTTGGATTTTAATACGAAGAACTTCATTAACAAATCTTCGTTGGCTCTATTTACTGCGGATAGGTTTTCGTAGATGCTTCCCAGGCACATTTTTAGCTGGTCTGCGTGAAATGAGTATGGCAGTTTGACGTCATCTGTATACAGGCATGGGCGCCCATGTTTGATCTGACCGCATATGTTATACACGTAGCTTAGGAAAAATATTGGTCTGGGCACACTTTTATGGAAGACGCCTTTGGTTATTTGTTTCTGCGAAGCGTGTTGCTGACCCATTCTCACTATCTGGGTTCGACAATTTAGTTATGAGTCCAACCAGTTTAGAAGAAAATTTCCAACGCCTTATGACTTTAGAACAGAAAGCAGTGCTTTGTGCGGCACGCGGTCGAACGCCTTTTGCAAGTCAAAGAGAATTATAATGATTGCCATTACTCTGGCTATCATAGTCGTGACATGCTCGAAGAATTGTAACTGGCAGGTAACGCAAGAGCGTTTTGATAGAAGGCCATGTTGTGATGGGTTGATCATATCCAATCTTGTAAGCAGCTGAATGATGTTCTTCTTGACTATGCTGTCAAATGCTTTGGGAACTGCAGAGGGTTGCTTTATTATGCAGTAGCTTGACAATTCATTTCGCGGGCCACCCACGTGCTTAGGCATTATAATGGATTAGTTTCATTGAGATGGAAAGCAGCCGGTAGTGAGAAAAAGTGTAAAGCAGTTTAAGAACAGTAGATACATGTTATTTTCTCCGAGTTTTATAACAGTTGGGATAAGTTAATATCTTTATGGATGCGATGGCAATTTGCACTTTTCTTAACGTTAAAGGGATATTACTGGTTGGCTCGTTCGTTCTTTTTTGTAGTGGAGAATGAAACAGCTGGGCGTTGGGGAAAAACCAGCAGGCGAACCTGCACGAGAAGTCGCGCGTTATAGTACCGTCGTCGATAGCCAACGTTTCAATTTCCTGATGATGTTAAGGGTTCCTTCTTCTGAGTAGTTGCATCAACGTACTACTTTCGCGGGATTTCTAAGTACCAGACTTCCTATTTGATTTTGGTCGCTTGGGTTAGCCATCGTAGATGTAGTAGAGTCTCATGTATTTGTAGCAATGTTACGAAGCTGTTGCTTCTGCGTTACAGTGGTGTAACTATCTTCAGTTGAGCTTCGGCTTTGTACAGAACACTGAGTTCACTGCTGTGTTCATAGGTATTTCTCCGTACGGTAGGTGCCACTAAATACACATCAATAGCATGACTGTGAATAAACATATTTGTAGCGGCAGTAGGATTGTGAGTTAGGAATGGGATGTTCCAGTTCTTGGTGTTGATAAGTTCACTATATGCATTCCAGTCCACACGATGAAAGTTTGGATTGGGTGTTGGCCTGTTAATTGTTGGTTTAGGTGAATCGATAGTCATATCACAAAGCACCGTATTGTGATCACATAAAATTACTATAATATGGCACACTAGCAGGTTGTTCATAAAGTGCTAATACGTACATAGCTTTTCCGTTCCGATACAAAACACATGGGGCCACAGCGGAATTTACCACGCCGCTGAATCGCGCGGTATCTCGCCTACTTAACTAACTAGCTCACGCCATCCCGTGTCATAATTTTAGCCAATACACAGGCGCAATGTGTACCTCAAGGCACTTTCGTCTTGTCACACTCGTACGTTCTTCTTAATTACTGGAAACGGTAATCGCCGGTAATGTTTCGCGAATACCTCAAGTCTGATAGCAAGAGTCGCAACTCCCGCCACATTAGAGACCCGGAATCATTCCGATTATACTAGTGACCTCGATCGTGATCAGTTGTCACTATAATGATGACGCCGATCCGAACTATTCCCATTTGCATTATTATCTCCCGTTTTGGTTAGTGCGTTCCAATTTTTATTGGTCCATTACGTGACACTTTTCCTCCCCTTTCACTAAGTGATTAGTTTTCACTCAACGTAAAACATAGTGAGGAAGAACAGAAGGTTCATTCAGTTCCTTTAGTACTTCCGCCGTCTATGCAAGTAGACTGCCTTGTGGTTGATGAGCTTATGGGCGGAATTTACTAACTAACGCGGCACATGCGATTTAGATAATTTCAATAAGTTGCTATCGCATCTGCTCATAGATCTTACTGTCTAGCTTGGTGATCTAATTATGACGGCTTTTACAAAGTATCGTCACAACGCTCACAAAGAGACCGCAACAATACGATGCACGCCCTCAGACAAGCCTCTTCTGCATCAATTTCCTCCAGTGGGTACTTAGGTAGCAACTGACTGTCGTCACTCTTACTGGAGATGCGCTGTCTCCTAAGCGGTTTCAGCATGGTATCCTTGCTCCAAGGACTTCGGCTACAAACATTATCTGAAACAGTGCAGGCTGTCTTATGCCCCACACTATCTAAACTGTTGGCAAATTGCCAAAATTGCAGACTGCATACTGGAGTGTTAAAAGGCGCCACTTTGCGTTTCGTCCAATCTCGTCCGGCCACCTGATGCACCGCACTGTTTCAAGTCTGTCACGCTATTGAACGACAACTCAACCATACGGCTTGCAAAGCAGGTTTCGTGGACGGAATAGCCTTATTTAAAAGTGAGTTTCAACGATTGAGCCTAAACCAGCTGCAGCGTAGGAATGCACACCGTGTGGGTAATCCCGCTTGTAGTTTTACACTGCGTTCTGTTTGCCCTTATCACCTAAGTCTTGGCAGCCCCGGTACAATTTCATTAGCGCTTGCACTTGTACCAAAAGAAGAAAAGCATCAACTGAATAACTTCTTGACATATATCGTCCGATTCACAGTCTGAAAAAGATCAGACATCCGTCAAGTGATGCTTTAGTACAAGCTGATCAACAAATATTTTCTATTCAAGATAGCCGATCGAATCTCAGGGATAATGTTTCAAGCGCACTGTGGAACAGAATTCAGCGTGAGCCCGCCAAGCGCAAATGAATCGAATAAGCGGTGGACAGTAGATCTACATGCTGTCAACAGAAAAATAATAGCTCTATTTGACCAGCGTTTTCAGACTGACGGTCGTGGCATCAAACTCAAATTCGGTTGGCTTTTTGGAGTAACTGCTGTACGGTTTTCTGTTCTCGGCATCGAATGCTTGAACCCCTTAGATCTTATGGTCTATACCCGTCAGCGTAAACTGGTTGTCAAGCAAGTCTTTCTTTTTGCGACTTCAAGATCTCCTCAAATATCATCCCAATTTACCCCTGCGACAATCTGATAAAGAGTTGCTAGAAATATGTGCGCAGTTTGCACAGCTCCTTGGCTTTTCTAACACCATTATTCTAGTAGCAAATAACGTACCGTACCACACACCAACCCGTGGTTCACCGGCATTTTCTCAACCAGGACATCTTTTCCCTGCTTAATTGAATCTAGCCAAAGCAGCATTCGAGCATATGTTCTAAATTGACATCAGCCGCTCATTCGAAACTTAGTGGGCCTCTCCGATACCCTTATGGCGGTAACATACCTGCGACTGGCGGCCGTTTGGCGAGCACCGAGAGTTGCGACGATAAATGCCTTATTGTGCACATAAAGGATGACGCAGGCAGTTTAACCGGCACGTTCGTGTTTCATAAAATCGATCTATCGAGAGCATCATAACAAATTCCTTTCAATGAAGGCAATATTCTAAAGATCGCCCTCATAACACCGTTTGTTCTGGTGGAGTTTCTGCGAATGACTTTCGACCTGATAAATAGCGCGCAACCCTACAAAATTTTCATACATGACATTACACGTAAATCAGTTTTCGTGTATCCTTATTTGGATGACCATTTTCTGGTAGCAAGTGCCTTCAAACCAAAATATCTCTAGCGCCTGCAATTGCTGTTTGAACGCTTACGTATCTTTAGAATTATGGTTAACTCCGCTAATTGCGAACTGTGTAAACCATTAGTTGCTATTTTACTCATGGGATATCTGCATTCGGTATCCAGGCCTCACTCGAAGATGTCGACACAATCAATAATCTTCTTGACTCTTCATTTTCAAAAAAATTAACATTTCTCGGCATAAATAACTGATATGGCCTTCTCCCTTCTAATTAAACAAAGTGCATGCCGCCTCTAACTCTGTTGCTTCGTGGCAGTCAACGTGATTTCCTTTTCACCCACGTTGCTAGATCATTACTTTCAGCAAATAAGAAAGCCGTTACAAGCCCTGCTCTGTTGACCCCATCAGAGCCAAGTGATCCCCTTTGGTAGTCCGCGCTTCGAGCGAAGCGACGAGAGCAGTCTTTCAGCAGCTTGAAAATAGATATTGGCAACCATTAGGTATCTTTTCGTAAAGATTGTAACTGGCTAAAATCCATTGCAGTAAGTTTGCGAGAGAATGCAAGCAGTTTATTTAGCCATTTGCTACTTACGAACTTTAGTGAAAGGTAGAGACTAAATAGTTTTTACTGACCACAAACCTTAAGTATACGCTATAGGCTCATCCTTCGACAGACACCCTTCCAAAGAAATACTCCAACTAGACATCTCAGTTTATGTCCGACATACGTGCGCAAAGCTTGTTGCGGACGTCTTATCCCGAGTCAATCTAATTAATGCATTGATCTAGCAGCAATAAATGCTCCATAACAGACCGATCCGGAGGTTGATCTATTTTTCACGTTTACTTTCCACCGACTCCAACCAGTTCGCTAGCTGCCTACAATGCGTCGTATGCAAAGCAACTCGCATCACATAAGCCTCGTTTTACACCTACTAACACCCATATCCACAGCCAGAATACCATCTTGTCGCCGGCGAATAAAACTAGTACCCACGTATTCGTACGAGCTGACGATGTCAGGAGCTCCATGACTTCGCCACCTGGAGAACCATTCAGAGTATTATAACCAAAGGGTAACAACTTCTTGTTATCAATCACCATGGGAAACATGAATCCGTATCTATTAGTCTCTTAAAGAATGTCCATATGGACAGGGGCAGTGGCTCCACAAATACGCCTGCTTCTCTGTCAAGAACGTACAGTCTTAACACTTTAACGACATCCGCTGAGCTTCCTCCAACGTCGTCTAGTGTAGCGACAACGACTAAATCAGACACACAGGTATATTACTATTGTCATGTTGTCAAGAGAGTACATATTTCTGCATGAATCTCCATCACCAAGTTTGAAAATAATAAAAAATTGGCCAACTATTTTCAACAAATAAAATGTACAAAGCGTTTTGAATATTCCAAAAATCTAGTAAGGTTATTTGGGTATAGCACCCTTATTGCCACGCACTACTGCCATCACCGTTTTCCATTTACTTTCATTGTATGTCTGTCAATTCCGTCGCACGTACACAATGTATCCGGACACCTCAAGTTGTGCACTGAACATTTGCCGTCCAGTTGCTATCTCCTTGCGAACCATTGTCAAAAACATGTGTTTGTTTCCACACCGTTAGGCAGGACGTGGGTGGTAGTCTGCTACATTCCGATCGCCTCCTTCTCTCTATAGCATCTGCATCAAGTATCAATACCTGGTCAGGCAGAAGGCTGACCGCAAACGGATAACACTCACTTAACTCGGAGAAATGTTTACACAGTTCATTCTGATTGAGGGCAGTGTAGCTGTGTGGAGGTTCTCCGGTTTGCCTGTGTATGTTGTGTAAGATACTAAATAAATTACCAACTCATTGTGCACTTAGATGCTTTCTTGCAGCGTGCTGACAACTAAGTAGTAACTTTTGTCTCATACAACACACATGAGACATATGCACACATGAGCCACGGTTGTATTTAACAAGCCCCTCGAGTGAGCGTTACCTTCCATACTTATCTAGCTAGTTCGCGACATCCTGTCGTATTTTTAGCCAATACACGGGAACACTGTGGACCACGATACATTTTCCTCCAATCACTTTAGTGCCTACTTTTCTGTTTGTGAAAACGGTACTCGCTGGTAATCTTTCGCTTAACACAAATGCACTCTCGACTCCATCCAGCTACTTGATAAAATTTAAGGAATTATTTCGGGACATATCCGGTTAATTTTGCAAATGAAACATGACATTACTCACGAGAAACTCGGCTTGCTTTGTGCTCTCTATCATTCGTAGTGCCAAGACTACGCTGCTATTCTATGAGAACATTACAACAATTTGAGTACCACCTGCTTAAAAGTGAATGTCAAACGTTTCCGTCAAATTGGCATCCAAATTTTAGGGCAATGACATTGGTTTCGGCAAATTAGGGGGGTTAAGGCGGTCTGGCACATATCATGCATTTCTGACATGTTGTTATCTGTGAAAAATGGAATGTAGGATGGAAGCGAGTGTCGATATTCCTTGGTAATATCTAAAAGATGGAACATGAACTACATTGTATTGACAACTCTTTGATAAACTAGTAGCTACATCAGTCCCACTCCAGGAAACAAAAAGTTTGTTACTGTTTCACAGTAAACTTACTCCATTTATACAGCTGTTTGTGGGTGCCTGATAACATGTAATGGCCAGTAAAATATAGTTGATTGTGAATGTAACATAGTTTTACATTTACTTAAACAGAGTAATGCTTTGTCAAGTCGATTTGTATTTATGAATTGTAATTCAAGAATTGTAGCTGTTCTGAGATCAGTTTATTGACGGCGCTCGTGATGTTGGTTTTAGTTCCGATGTATGTTAACCTAGTTGTTACTATCTAGTTCCATAAACGAACGATGCCTCTCATTTTAACAAGCCTAATCCTGAAATTGCTGCTTGGGGACTTCTGCAGTCCTTTTCCAAAATTTAGTACCCAACCAAGTTAGAGATGAATAACGTAAACGTGCTCACTTACTATAAAAGCCAACCTTGAAGTCTTGATGGAGCTCCGAAGATTCCAATCTTCTATTTGACAACAATTGTACCGCAATTTTCCCTTGGCTGCTAGGTTTATGAAACTATGAAACTCACCATGGCGAAATCATAACAAATGTCGGCTTTTGCCAACACAGGTCTTAACTTTGATTTTTCTTCACACCAGCGGCATCACTTTATTTGATCGTATGACTAACCGACAACTACTGTACATGTACAAACTGCGAAAATTTCCCTTGATAACTTTTCCAATCAGTTATTTGTATGATGTAGTTATGCTTGCTGAGCTGGTTTGGGCATACCTTACTCATGTGCCACGTTCTATTGCGAATATTCTGTTTACTTATTTCTCTGTTTTGAAGTTACCGCTTACATGAGCGGTGGTAGTCTACGGGGTTCGGAAAGCCATTACCAGAGCACGACTTCAGCAACACAATCGTATTATAAGACTGAGGGATTTTCACACTAGACAACGAGATCTAGTTGACATCTAAATTTAATAATTACTTTGACTTTCTGTTGGTGAGGAGACGACACACGTTCCAAAAGAATACTAATTGTTGCATTCCGGGAGCCGAGGAAGATACAGTGCAAGCTGGGAAGGTAGAAACGCATTGGCACATAATTGTATTCCAGCAAATTGATAAATGAAAGTTGTTTATTATTTTAGAATTAAACAATCCAGCGGATACCAAACAGAAGGGTTTAACTCAACAATTAGAAGAGGAATAAAATAAGGTGCATCAAGGACTGAAAGTGCAGAAAAGTCACAATACCAAAGGGGAACATGGGCAAGCCAGAATCGGTTCTCAAAGCGTTGTGGAAGATAAGCGATTTTGCACTAGCCGTGATACCATGCAAATGTACTCATGGAACAGCAAATACCACATGAATGCGTCTGAAACCGTAAACTCTATGTCGTCAGAAAGTAGTTAAGGAATAGTTACTATGTGAGTCTACGGGTTATACGTAACTGATTAGCTTGCAATTGAACTTGGAAATATGTTGCTTCTACTTGATGATATTCACGGTCGCATTGGTTTTAAAAATATCAGCTTACGGTCCCGAGGTCCACACTCGGTGATATTGTGCCTATGTCGTAGAAGGTAGCGGAAAGTTACCATCGCAGGCACGTCGGTCCCTGCAACCCAAGTGTTGCGTTGAAGTTATCCTGTTGGTACTTTTTTGCTCAGAATGCATCTATATTGCTCCGATGAGATGATGAAGTGATCTAAAATGTCTTAGCTGTATGTGGCAAGTGAACAGCGGTGTCAACTTGCCGTTTCCCTCACGAAGAAATGAAATTGTTTCGTTTTTGTACAATTTCTTAGTACATCGACGTGTTCCGCATCAAATAAAGTTAGCAAAATACACGCCTGCTTTGTCGTATTATATGGACCATTGCTAAAGTGCTCCGAATGGCAGTCTTGACATCCGAGACTTAGCGTGCTTCCGAGTTAGAGACGCATTTTGCCTCTGTACTGATAAATGACTATATTGTGCGCTCAGTTTTAGTTGTACCATCCCTAACAAACTATGCAATACAGGTCGATGTGTCAAAGAAGTGTGTTAAATAATCGCCATGTCTGACAGTACATTGTGCTACGCATAAAGGACTCCACGCACTGGTTCTTACATCCATATCTGTCCTCATCACAGCTTCCGCGCTTGTCTTGTTTTACAGATTGCTCTGCTTAGGTTCAATGTTGATTGACAGGAAATGCTCAGTACTAAAGGCAACCACCAAATCCGTTGACCACCGCTAGGTGAAAAATTACGTCATTTTCTCTGGCTGTCGGTTTGGTCGATGCTGTCTCGAGGATGGACAGAAAACGTTTGAAATAAATGCTTTAGTCAAGTTACCGCCTAACGCCTTTGCCTCAGTTTTCTTGTGAGGCTGCTTAATCACTACCAATCTGTTTGTAGCAAGGCATGTATGGTTGCAAGCAGTGAACTAGTTGAATCCTGTCAACTTAATTGGAGCGATTAACAAAGTTAAACAGGAGGTAACTTGCATTAGTTAACGCTGTGCTGTATTACTGAAATAGTGCCCGAGTTGATACAAGATTTTAACGGTGGATGAAAGCCATCGCGATAAGACTGGAAGTTAAAGTAGTGTGATGGTTTGTGTGCTACAGCGATCCATTGAGCTACGCTGCGTGGTAATTTGCGCACCTTCGGTGCCACTCGTACCAGATTGGTCAATGGTTAGAGGCCAGACAAACTCAGATTTCTTGACCTCCAGGTTGGGGGTTGAAGTAAGGTGGCTCCCTACTTCATTATTCGGGCTCTCTGTAGCACAGTGCTAAAACCGCGCTGCCTTTGAACCAAGTGATTTGCTTGAGAACACTAATCGTCCTCCCGTCTAGGTCTGGGGAGCCTGATAGTATCCTGACTTGCAATACACCATGAACATTCCTTCTAGCAACAACATGATGCTCTGGCCGTCGCAGTGCGTATAAGAGGGCGCCCTATAAGGCTTCGTCGACAAGGGTGAGTGGAGGTTCTGGGTGTTACTGCTCAGGTCTCCCAGTTTTCTTCACCCCCTTTCTTGTGCCCCTTCATCCTTATCGTCCTCTCTAACTTTATTTTTAGCCCCCAGTTTCAATCCCCAGTTGCTTGGCCCTCATCACCCCTTGCTCTAATAGTCGCTTGAGATTGTATTTTTAATTCACACACAGTTGCATGTCGTCGCTCTAGATCCATTCAACAACCCTAGGTTTAACCAAGGCGGACAACGTCAGTTGGTCAGTTTTCCATTTTGTGTCCTCGAGTCTCGCTAAGACTGGCATGACTCAACGTGTGCACATTGCTCCAGATTTGCCAACAATGCAACACTACGCCCTGGACACTCGAAACCCTATCAATCGATATTAGCTGTTTTTTCGAGAAACCCGCCTGCTAATTTCCAACTCCGTCTTTCTTGTGATCCCCCACAAGCAGACACTGACGGTACACACTCATTGCGCCTATCTGGCGACGACACGGCTTCAAATACCGGTCAGAGCTGGCGTCGGCATTTTTTCGAGTCCCCGGGCTGAAGCTGCCATGAGGGAATGGATTCCCCTTTCAACGGCCGGATGGTGCGCCATAAGGTTGGGCTGTCTCTTTCCAGGCCCCAAAATCGTGCGGTGACAAACGGTATCTATTTGTCATTGCGGCGTACGCCCCCTAGAAATGCAACCCTGATTGCGGTGAATTATGCTTTCCCATCACAAAGTAGCCACCTCGCTCGTTACAGAAGTAGCACGGATACTGTGGTGCTTTCAAGTGATGCAAACGCCAAAGTCCGAAAATTGTCCTCTGATGAGCTTCAACTGGGCTGGCAACATGGTGTAGGCTCCAGTAATGATAAAGATGATCGGTTGCTACCCCTTTGTGAAGCTGCTCGTCTCTTTCTCGCTGACACTAACTATCCTTATATAACACCCGCATAAGAGTGACTAGGCGCCGACCAGCTTTGAGCTAGCCATGGACGCAAGTCGATTGTATTGCGAGCAGTTACAGCTAGAGAGGCTGTGTCCAAAACTGTCACTCGATTTGGAGGACCAGATTGGACTCCGACCACAACCTCGTGTGTGCCGACCTGCGGTTGCTTTTCCCCGGACATCCGCAATGTTGCTCTATGCGCATTGACACCAGCCAGTTGGAACTTATTAATGCTCGCCAACGTATTCTGGCTGGAAGCGAATACAGTGATACTTTCAAAATCCTCAGTGCAAAACTGCGTGCTAGCCTGAAAAGAGACCGCGAAGCCTGGTTGTCCCTTCAAGCATCGGAAATACAAATAGCCGCAACCGGTGAAAATCATCGCTTGCTGTTCCGTCTGATACGGGAAACAGGCAGCAGGAAGCCAGGTGTTATCAAGATCTTATGCGACGAGAGTGGCCAGCAGCTCGACAGCTAACCAAAGCGCTTAGTGGGTTAAGCCGAAGTTTTTGCACGCCAGTTTAACCAATCTAAAGTATCGCATTTTCGTTCAGGCATTTAGTGCCCTTCTCCATGGGCCCCCACCTTAGATCCGCCCTCACGCCAAGAAATTGAAGTTGAGAAAAGCCAGTTAAAATTGCATAACGCAGCTGGTGCAGATGGGATACCCTCAGCTCTCTACAAATTCGGTGGACCTGATCTTGTTAATGATTTACACTAGTCGGAGGAGAAATCTGTTGCGACAGACTGGGGCCGCTCCGAGATAGTTCTAATCATCCAGTGAGGCTTCCGTTCAAAATTCAGCAACCATAAAGGGATCTATCTACACTTACTCGCCTCTAAATTGCTTTCCCTCTGTCATGCTTCACAGACTGAATGGTGTAGGTGAAGGCCAGCTCCGCGCATAGCAAGCCGGGTTTCTTCGAACTAGAAACTGCATTGACTGCACCTTCGCTTTGCTTCAATGTTTGGAGCACCGCCAGGTTTATTGGCGACCCACTGTTGTCATTCTTCTGGACAACAAATGTGCCTTGGGTCCTGTGGATAGATGTGCATGTTGGTACTGTCTGATGTAAACAGATGTCGCCTCCGACTTCTATACTGCCTCGAATTTGAGACGTGTTACGTGTCTCTGCTTACCGACCAGTATCCCAAGCTTCGCCCAACATAAGAAATATTTGCATACAGATCTTGATAATTGAGTAATTCCTTTGACTGTTATACATTACTCTTGCAAACATCAATAAACATGTACTTACTCAGCAAAACTAGAAACATAAGTATAGTTTTGGTGAACACCAACACCTATATATTATATATATATATATAAATATATATATATATATATATATATATATACGGACATTGTGAGGCCGTATGGACTCAACACGGATACCGAAACAACTTTTATACGGTCAGCTGAGTATACGGAAGCGGCACGTGGGGAAACCAAAGTTACGTTACCATGACATGATTAAAGTGAGCCTCACACGTTCTAATCTTGATTGCAGATCATGGGAATCGAAGGCGGTTGTATCGTGGTGCATGGCGCGATCTAATCACGAAGGCAGTTGCTGAAGTGCGGGAGAAAGCCATCATTCATGCAGAGAAGAAGCGGGAAGTGCGGAAGAGGCAAGCACCGATGAATTGTACTCCATCGACATCGAGCGCATGGTGCTGTAGAACATGCGGTCGCGAGTGCCTTAGTCAGGCAGGCCTAGGGAGCCATGAGAGAGGTCACTCGGGACCACTGCCGAAACGCCGACGGGTCCCAGCAGTGAACGTAGGCAGAACCGGCGCAGCGATTGTAGGCACGCTGATTTCGATTTACTAACCGCATGCTTGCATGCTAAATCTCTTTATTTCAGGTGGTGGGTTTTCGGTTCTCTCCTAATGCCTTTCTTTCTCATATAAAAGTCTAGTGGGCCATGAACTGTGCCATTAGGGGCCACTACAGAAGCGACGACGGGTCCTGCAGAGAATTACGGCGAGCCGGCGCAGAGTTTGTAGGCACGCTGAATTCGATTTACTAACCGCGTGCTTGCATGCTAAGTCTCTTTAATTCAGGTGGTGGGTTTACAGTTTTTCCCTAATGCTTTTCTTTCTCATATAAATATCACGTGTAACTCTATTCCATTAATTTGCACACATCGCTTAAGCCAATTGTATTCGATTGCCGTACGTATTTGTGTTCGTGGCAATCCGTGAACTATATTTTCTGACCTCGTGCACTTATCTAGGATTTGTTTGTAAACAACCTATTACATATGCTCATTACATTAAGGTTTATGTCACCACTTCCTTAGCATTAATCGAGTTTTTCCCTATTTTTTCTTTCCCTCTTTCTCTCTCAAGTGTTTGGCTGTTGTTTGATATTCCCGGTGTGAATGCGCTTGACGTGCATGGTGACAAGGTGCCTACCTGTCTATTACCCACTACCTCGTCCATACTGGCTCCAGGAGACAGTTGGTCGTTGCTGGAGGGGACGGGGTGCACGGTCCTTGTGGGTCCATCACAGTTGGTCGTTGCTGGAGGGGACGGGGTGCACGGTTCTTGTGGCCGTGCTAGGCTCAAAGAGCGGTTCCATGCACGCAGTGTGGAGCGGACTACGGTCCAGCCACCGCCTTGTGTGCGGTTGATTCCCCAAATACAGCGTGCTTGTGTTTGCCTGTGAAGGAGTGTGGGCCGGCTCCGTTGATGAAACGTGGTTCCCATCCGCATGCCTCCCGGTCTTATTCCTTCGGGTTTACACTGGATATGGGGTATGTGGTTGGAGCTGTGGGTGGTGCAGCGCAAGCCATCCATATTCCCTCTGTAGGCGCAGGCGTCCTGTGGCTTGCCACAGTGACAGGCAAATCTGAAACCGGATGCCGCCAACCATGGTTGCAAGCAGTGAACCAGGTGAATCCGGTCAACTTAATTGGAGCGATTAACAAAGTTAAACAGGAGGTAACTTGCATTAGTTAACGCTGTGCTGTATTACTGAAATAGTGCCCGAGTTGATACAAGATTTTAACGGTGGATGAAAGCCATCGCGATAAGACTGGAACTTAAAGTATTGCGATGGTTTGTGTGCTACAGCGATCCATTGAGCTACGCTGCGTGGTACTTTGTGCACCTTCGGTGCCACTCATACCAGATTGGTCAATGGTTGGAGGCCAGACAAACTCAGATTTCTTGACCTCCAGGTTGGGGGTTGAAGTAAGGTGGCTTCCTACTTCATTATTCGGGCTCTCTGTAGCACAGTGCTAAAACCGAGCTGCTTTGCGGTAAAATTTTGAACCAAATGATTTGCTTGGGAACCCTAATCGTCCTCCCGTCTAGGTCTGGGGAGCCTGATAGTATCCTGACTTGCAATACACCATGAACATTCCTTCTAGCAACAACATGATGCTCTGGCCGTCGCAGTGCGTAATAAAGGGCGCCCTATATGCTTCGTCGAGCAGGGTGAGTGGAGGTTTGGGTGTTACTGCTCAGGTCTCCCAGTTTTCTTCACCCCCTTCTTGTGCCCCTTCATCCTTATCGTCCCTCTCTAACTTTATTTTTAGCCCCCAGTTTCAATCCCCTGTTGCTTGGCCCTCAACCCCCTTGCTCTAATAGTCGCTTGAGTTGTATTTTAATTTCACACACAGTTGCATGGCGTCGCTCTAATCCATTCAACAACCCTAGGTTTAACCAAGCGGACAACGTCAGTTGGTCAGTTTCCATTTGTGGTCCTCGAGTCTCGCTAAGACTGGCATGACTCAACGTGTGCACATTGCTCCAGATTTGCCAACAGGCAACACTCGCCCGGACACTCGAGACCCTATCAATCGATATTAGCTGTTTTTCGAAAACCCGCCTGCTAATTTCCAACTCCGTGCTTACTTGTGATCCCCCACAAGCGACACTGACGGTACACACTCATTGCGCCTATCTGGCGACGACACGGCTTCAAATACCGGTCAAGCTGGCGTCGGCATTATTTCGAGTCCCCGGGCTGAAGCTGCCATGAGGGAATGGATCCCGTTCAACAGCCGGATGTGCGCCATAAGGTTGGCTGTCTCTTTCCAGGCCCCAAAATCGTGCGGTGACAAACGGTATCTATTTGTCATTGCGGCTTACGCCCCCTACAAAATGCAACCCTGATTCGGTGAATTATGCTTCCCATCAGCAAAGTAGCCACCTCGCTCGTTACAGAAGTAGCACGGATACTGTGGTGCTTTCAAGTGATGCAAACGCCAAAGTCCGAAAATTGTCCTCTGATGAGCTTCAACTGTGCTGGCAACATGGTGTAGGCTCCAGTAATGATAAAGATGATCGGTTGCTACCCCTTTGTGAAGCTGCTCGTCTCTTTCTCGCGAGCACTAACTATCCTTATATAACACCCGCATAAGAGTGACTAGGCGCCGACCAGCTTTGGGCTAGCCATGGACGCAAGTCGATTATATTGCGAGCAGTTACAGCTAGAGAGGCCGTGTCCAAAACTGTCACTCGATTTGGAGGACCAGATTGGACTCCGACCACAACCTCGTGTGTGCCCACCTGCGGTTGCTTTTCCCCGGACATCCGCAATGTTGCTCTATGCGCATTGACACCAGCCAGTTGGAACTTATTAATGCTCGCCAACGTATTCTGGCTGGAAGCGAATACAGTGATACTTTCAAAATTCTCAGTGCAAAACTGCGTGCTAGCCTGAAAAGAGACCGCGAAGCCTGGTTGTCCCTTCAAGCATCGGAAATACAAATAGCCGCAACCGGTGAAAATCATCGCTTGCTGTTCCGTCTGATACGGGAAACAGGCAGCAGGAAGCCAGGTGTTATCAAGATCTTATGCGACGAGAGTGGCCAGCAGATCGACAGCTAACCAAAGCGCTTAGTGGGTTAAGCCGAAGTTTTTGCACGCCAGTTTAACCAATCTATATTATCGCATTTTCGTTCAGGCATTGAGTGCCCTTCTCCATGGGCTCCCAACTTAGATCCGCCCTCACGCCAAGAAATTGAAGTTAAGAAAAGCCTTGAGTTCAGAGAGGTTTGGAAACAATCGGTTGGTATAGTATTTTTGGTAACGTTTCGCCTTTAAAATAAAGGCTTCGTCAGACCAGGTGAATCAGTGTGCAATTGGTGTGGGATTTTATAGCGAACAGGGCCGATAACCGCGGTACCCGAGTCTTGAGCCATGAGTCATTAAAGGAACAGTTCGGGATGTCACCTCAGGTGGTTTAAACACAGTGGGAATAGTCCAGGTGTTCCTTTGTGCGTCATGACATTGACGGATAAGCCCATAGTGTTGACAATGGGAGTCGGTTTGCACTTTTCAATCTGATCCACGCATCGATGCTCGTCAAGCTGGCCGGCCTAAAACCGCCCGCCATGCATTAGGGAATTCTACCCCCTCAATTCTATTCACGCAGTCATCAGATTTGGCAATTTCCACCGCCTCAGCAATCAGCCGCTGGGATGTTGATCGTATGCCTCTCCTAATGACCTCTACGTTTTCGAGGTCTATCTGGTGACCCGTGTCTAATGCATGCACAGCTACGGCCGAGTCTCTTACTATCGCCTGGTATTCGAACTCGTTTCTTGGTAGTCTTGCAATGCGCCTCCTATGCTCCGAAATTCGTGTGCGTAATTCTCTCGCTGTTTGGCCTATATACACATGTGCACAGTCTTTACATTTAATTTTATAAACACAGTTAGTCGTCCTATCCTTGGGAAGGGGGTCCTTCAGGTGTACCAGCGCCGAACGTAACGTTCGACCTCGGTGAAAGATCACCCTTATATTTTCCTTGTTTAGTACCCTCCGAATTGCCTCGGAAGTGCCTTCCTTGTACGGAATTCCGACCGTCCCTATCCACTCGGCTGTGGGTCTTGACTGCCGGTGTAGCACCTTATGCAATTGACGTTTAACTAGTCGCCGTGGGTAACCGCTTTCTAATAGTTTGCTCATTGCCACTTTCCGCGCAGCCTTTTTGTCCTCCTCCATCGTGCACAAGGTTTGTGCCCTGTAGAACAGCGTTGAGGCTATCCCAGCGTAAACCTGTTTCGGATGACCCGATGTGTAGTGGAGTACGCCGTCAGTATCCGTTGGCTTGCGATATAGTGTCGTCTTTAAATTTCCCCCATTCCTGTGAACTAGGCAGTCAAGAAATGGTATTGTACCGCTACAAGATTCCAACTCAATAGTAAATTGTATTCTCTCATCAATGGAGTTTAAGTGATCAAGCAATTCGTCCTTCTTATCCTTTTTAACAAGTACAAAGGTGTCATCTACATAACGCCACCAAACTTTTGGTGAGTTAATGGTGCTTGTTAACGCCCTGTTCTCGAAGTCTTCCATATACAGGTTCGCCAGTACAGGGGATATTGGCGATCCCATTGCGAGACCTTGTTCCTGACTGTAAAGCTTCGACTGAAAAACGAAGTAAGACATGTTAAGACACACTGTCATTCCCTCGATTATCTGGTTAACTGTTAGTTTCGTCCGATCATTCAGAGTGACGTCTTCATTTAGACAACGTCTTGCTATTCCTAGCGCCTCTTCTTTGGGTACATTTGTGAAGAGTGATGTGACATCGAAGCTGACCATCAAATCATCTGACTCAATTTTTAGACTTGCTATCTTTTGAGCGAAGTCATAAGAGTTTTTCACGAATGCACTCGTTCGCCCTGTTAGAGGCTGCAATAGTCTTGCAAACTATCTAGCAAGTTCATGGGTCGGGGAGCCAATACCGTCGACTATGGGCCGTACGGGGACTTCGATTGTTTCCAAACCTCTCTGAACTCATGACTACTCGATCGGTTCCAAGTATCTTTCAAGAATTTGAAACCAATTACGGACCCCGTGTTCGAAAACTGTCAAGTGAATTCGTTCGATTGGCGGGACTTGAAGCGAACTGGGAGAATCATCGCGTTTTCAACATGAGATGTCTTAAGACAAACCTGATCCCAAAATGTCTCACAGTGAAACCTCCGGACAGCACGTACACCTCTGCAAGGATTGCATTTAATGCTTCCAAGGCCTTTCTGAAACACCGGATTTACCTAGTGACAAAACGTTTAAGCGAGATCCGCATTGACGCGAGTCGGCTGAGCCTGGATCTACAAACCGCCATAACGCCTCTCGACTACAACAGAATTTTCAATAAGGCTTCAGACGTCAAACTGAAACAAGGGCAGAATGCAAAGAAAAGACAATTGCGTAAGTTCGAACGTTTAATGTCTGAGCATCCTAATTTTATTGGTCCTACCGACAGTTCCGCGTCTATTAGTACCTATTGTAATGTAGTTAATATGTCAGATAGGGTTTTGAATGAAACGGAATGTAGATTGTTGGAGAAAGATTTGACATTTACCATCAATAAACCTAAGATATATGCCGAAGAGATTATCCCAAGCATTGAGAGCGCGGTGACAAAGTTGCCCGCTACGAAGGCAGAGAATATTCGAGCACAGTTAGTAAATATCATTAAGTTTCAGCAACCGGGTGAGCCAAATCTTCCGCAGACTGAACGTATCGCATTAAATTCCTTGAAGGAAGATCGCAGCATTGTACTTACAAAGGCTGACAAGGGAAAAACACTGGTTGTAATGAATAAGTCAGAATACTTGGAAAAAATGGGACAACACTTGGAGACGGGTCCATATAGAGTAGTTGTTGATAAGACAGTGGCGTCGGTAATGAACAAGAGTAAAACGGAGGTTGGTAACTATTTAAGAACCGTGAAGGACGATTTGGGGGCAGGCAAGTGGTACAGTCTCTATCCAAAATCGACTTTACCTCCGAGGGTTTATGGCTTGCCAAAAGTTCACAAACCCGAAGTCCCCGTACGGCCCATAGTCGACGGTATTGGCTCCCCGACCCATGAACTTGCTAGATACTTTGCAAGACTATTGCAGCCTCTAACAGGGCGAACGAGTGCATTCGTGAAAAACTCTTATGACTTCGCTCAAAAGATAGCAAGTCTAAAAATTGAGTCAGATGATTTGATGGTCAGCTTCGATGTCACATCACTTTTCACAAATGTACCCAAAGAAGAGGCGCTAGGAATAGCAAGACGTTGTCTAAATGAAGACGTCACTCTGAATGATCGGACGAAACTAACAGTTAACCAGATAATCGAGGGAATGACAGTGTGTCTTAACATGTCTTACTTCGTTTTTCAGTCGAAGCTTTACAGTCAGGAACAAGGTCTCGCAATGGGATCGCCAATATCCCCTGTACTGGCGAACCTGTATATGGAAGACTTCGAGAACAGGGCGTTAACAAGCACCATTAACTCACCAAAAGTTTGGTGGCGTTATGTAGATGACGCCTTTGTACTTGTTAAAAAGGATGAGAAGGACGAATTGCTTGATCACTTAAACTCCATTGATGAGAGAATACAATTTACTATTGAGTTGGAATCTTGTAGCGGTACAATACCATTTCTTGACTGCCTAGTTCACAGGAATGGGGGAAATTTAAAGACGACACTATATCGCAAGCCAACGGATACTGACGGCGTACTCCACTACACATCGGGTCATCCGAAACAGGTTTACGCTGGGATAGCCTCAACGCTGTTCTACAGGGCACAAACCTTGTGCACGATGGAGGAGGACAAAAAGGCTGCGCGGAAAGTGGCAATGAGCAAACTATTAGAAAGCGGTTACCCACGGCGACTAGTTAAACGTCAATTGCATAAGGTGCTACACCGGCAGTCAAGACCCACAGCCGAGTGGATAGGGACGGTCGGAATCCCGTACAAGGAAGGCACTTCCGAGGCAATTCGGAGGGTACTAAACAAGGAAAATATAAGGGTGATCTTTCACCGAGGTCGAACGTTACGTTCGGCGCTGGTACACCTGAAGGACCCCCTTCCCAAGGATAGGACGACTAACTGTGTTTATAAAATTAAATGTAAAGACTGTGCACATGTGTATATAGGCCAAACAGCGAGAGAATTACGCACACGAATTTCGGAGCATAGGAGGCGCATTGCAAGACTACCAAGAAACGAGTTCGAATACCAGGCGATAGTAAGAGACTCGGCCGTAGCTGTGCATGCATTAGACACGGGTCACCAGATAGACCTCGAAAACGTAGAGGTCATTAGGAGGGGCATACGATCAACATCCCAGCGGCTGATTGCTGAGGCGGTGGAAATTGCCAAATCTGATGACTGCGTGAATAGAATTGAGGGGGTAGAATTCCCTAATGCATGGCGGGCGGTTTTAGGCCGGCCAGCTTGACGAGCATCGATGCGTGGATCAGATTGAAAAGTGCAAACCGACTCCCATTGTCAACACTATGGGCCTATCCGTCAATGTCATGACGCACAAAGGAACACCTGGACTATTCCCACTGTGTTTAAACCACCTGAGGTGACATCCCGAACTGTTCCTGTAATGACTCATGGCTCAAGACTCGGGTACCGCGGTTATCGGCCCTGTTCGCTATAAAATCCCACACCAATTGCACACTGATTCACCTGGTCTGACGAAGCCTTTATTTTAAAGGCGAAACGTTACCAAAAATACTATACCAACCGATTGTTTCCAAACCTCTCTGAACTCATGACTACTCGATCGGTTCCAAGTATCTTTCAAGAATTTGAGAAAATCCTTTTAAAATTGCTTAATGCAGCTGGTGCAGTTTGGATACCCTCAGCTCCCCACAATTTCGGCGGACCTGATCTTGTTAATGCTTTACACGAGTCGGAGGAGGAATCTGTTGCGACAGACTTGGGCCGCTCCGTCATGGTTCCAATCATTCAGTGACGCTTCCGTTCGGAATTTGGCAACCATAAAGGGATCTATCTGCTTTTACTCGCCTCTAAATTGCTTTCCCTCTGTCATGCTCCAAAGACTGAATGGTGTAGGTGAAGGTTAGCTCCGCGCATAGCAAGCCGGGTTTCTTCGAAATAGAAAATGCATTGACTACACCTTTACTTTGATTCAATGTTCGGAGCACCGCCATGTTTATTGACGACCCATTGTTGTCATTCTTCTCGACAACAAAGGTGCCTTGGCTCTTGTGGATCGATGTGCATTTTGGTACTGTCTGATGTAAACAGATGTCGCCTCCGACTTCTATACTGTCTCGAATTTGAGACGTCTTACGTGTCTTTGCTTACCGACCAGTATCCCAGGCTTCGCTCAAGATAAGGAATATTTGCATATAGATCTTGATGAATGTGTATTTCCTTTTACTGTTATACGTTACTCTTGCAAACATCAATATACATGTACTTATTCATCAACATTAGAAATATAAGTATAGTTTTGGTGAACACACACATATATATATATATAGCATTTTACAGAACCTTTTATAAGCGCTTCCTGTGAGCAGGGCTGGGGACAGAGCTGCAGGCGTTCTTAGACGGCAAAGCAGCAGTCAACTCAAGGCCACAATTGGAAAATTTTTAAACCCAGAGAGCTCTGTTTTCCTCCAACTCACACTGTTAGCTAGCATAGCCAACAATTGGAACGACTTACAGAAGCATGTGGTCGGCGTCCAAACCGTGGAAGTTTTCAAGCAAATGGCGAATTCCTAACCCTTGAGTATGACTGGATCTTGCAGCTTCTACGGCAGCTGCCAAAGTCACTATTTGAATGCCACTTTACAACGAATCACGAACTCCACACAGTGATCGGGAAGCGATGGAAGTGACAAAGTATTTTTCCTTCCGCTATCTACAGGAACATGTTCCTATGACACCAATATATATATATATATATGTGTATATATATATATATATACTAGGATCTATACAATAGTGTTACCGTCTTGCCAATCTACCCATTATTTATGTATGCTGCTGAAGATTTGCCAGTTGTACCTTACCGTTCACAAGGACTTATGACAATATTCTAGGGGATGGTGGGTTTTGCCTGGCAGCGCTTATCCACCTAAATAGCCACAAACGTCCGTTTAACGACACTGCGACGTGGCGGCTGTGAATTGCCACTGAATAAATTCGCTGTCCAAAATTGGATAATTGCAAGTTAACTAGAAACTTATTTCAATATTTCCTCGATACGCGCAATAAAAAGCTAATCTCTGTTTATATGTTCCTTCTCCACAATATTTATAGAGCTTTACTCCTTATAATATATACGCGTGAAATGCAATTATTGTCTCGCACTGAAGATCACATTGCTCAAAATAACCTCCTTCATTTCTGCAGCCAATATAAAGTTCGACCACTGCTGAAGACGTACACGACAGGGTGACGTTTGCGAATCAACTTGTTGTCAAATTTGATCATGCCTGATTTTGAGTGCATCAAAGCCATCGAGGATATACTATTTATGTAAAAACGTAATCAAAATGGATTAGGCTCAAAAACAAAGATAGACACTACACTATAGTAATAATGCTCAGAGAGCGCAACTATTGCAACATATGCCCAGTTAGAAGTGATGGTTTCTTCCGTATTCGTAACCAGATGTAGGCCGCAAGAGACCGGAAGACCTGCAGTCTTATGCAAAGAGAGGACTTAGGCAGCTGTACAATCACCGAATAATAATGAATCTCGACGAACAACGCATCCAGAGGCTTCTGGCATGCATGCCTCGAATAGTGCTCGAATAGTTACGCGCAACCGAGAGCAGGTGCGCTCTTCCGTAGTCAACGTCACGACGACAGGAAGTATGCCGAGGTTGCGGGGAGGTACAAACAACTTGGCGAACGGTGTACAATGCCACTTTTTAACGGGCACTGTCTTCAACTCCCGTATTCCGTCTGTACGCCTATAACCTATGAAATCTTACTACGGTCAACGAGCTTTGTACCCCTTGTCGCGTAATTCTATAGGTCAAATCGGACTGCACGTCTTCTTCTACATACTGACCTTCCCAGTTCCGTCGTAACTTCGTGGGGACACTCGACGGAGGCTGCACTGCAATGAACCACACCGAATCTTCCGGCTTGAAGAAGCCGTCGTAAGTTTGGCGAACGAAATATGCTTTCCGTGACTTTAAGCGTGTTGAAGTAGTGCTTAGGCCAACCCGTGCGCTTGGACCAAAGTTGCTTGCATCTTGAGTAAGTGTTAAGGTGCGTTCATCGGTAAGTGGTAGGTTGTCAGCAGTAGAATGTTCGAAGATAATAATAGCTCGCCTGCCGCCATAGGGAGATGCGGGGTTTGTCCTGTGTAGGATTGGACAGTGGCTGGATATGTAAGTAGGAATTTCGGTAGATTAGTGTCTGATTCCCTGGTTGTTTCTTCCTTTATGAAGGATTGGATTGACACTTTCAGGTACCGTTCGTGCGTTCTGCCAATCCGTTTCCCTCTGGGTGTTATGCGGTTTTCCTCGTTTTCCTAATGCTTCATATGTGACTAAGTTCGCTCATCAGGCACGCTCAATGTTAGAGCTGCGATCGGAATGTAGCCGGTAAGCTGCGCCGCGGCTTGTCGCCTACTCACTGAACAAAGCCTTCGCCAGGCTCTACGATTTCTTTGTCTGAAGTGGAACCATTCAAACCACCTTGTGAAATAGTCAACCACGGCTAAGATGAAACCATGTCATCGAGGTGTGTCCGGTAACGGGCCGAGGATGTCGATACCCTCGAGCTCATTGTTGGAACCATGTGCCATTAGCTGTAGTAGAGCCCGACGAGTTCTTGGCGGGCGTTTGCTTCGGGCATCGTCAAGGCATGATTCACAGTAGTTCGCCTCATCGTGTCCTAAATGTGGCAACCAGAATCGACTGCGATGGGTTCGTTCCAAATGGTTCTGCCTTGCATGCACCAACTAGGCATGCAATAGGCGCGTGCAACTTGATCTGCCGTTCCGCGGAAATAAATCTGAGTAAGTTGGTTGGCCTATGCTGGAAATGCATTCTACCGTTGCTCAGGAGTAGATGTAGCCACGGGGCTGCAGACATTTGGTCTCCCAACTAGCACTGGCGGGTTGGTTGCTAGTTGGTCGGGCTTTCCCGAATGTGTGCGTCGGTGGTACAACTGGCTAAACGTTGGGTACGTCGACTGCAACTGAATCCATACTTCAGCTTCGGAAGCAACTAGGATAACAGCAGCTACGCAAGCGGCTGTGCAAGAGGGGAATGGCTTACGGTCCCGGATAGGGCTGCAAGATAGAGCGTCAACATTAGAGTGTTTCGGGTCTGAACGACAGTGACACACGAGTTTGCATTCTTGCAGCCGCTCCTGCCAACAGGCCATTTGGTCTTCGGGATCCCGAAAGTTTCGGAGCCAAATTAAGGATTGACATCCAGTGGGTATGGTGAATGTACGGCCAAGGAGACAGTGTATAAATTGTTTGCAGAAGAAGACTGGTGCACCTATTTCTTTCATGTCGTGCAATGTTCCCTTTTGCGTTGCGATTACCTTCGACTGGCCTTTGCGATAACTAGTTCGGAGCCTTTGGGTGCACTTTGAGAAAGGACTGCTACTATACCTAGATCGCTGGTGTCAGTATCCAGAACGACTGGTCCGGCGATTGGGCGCGAGTCAGGAACGTTGAGCACTAATGCCTCGCAAAGTACGAGGCTAAGTTTGTTTAAAGAAGTTTGCTGGGCTCTTCCCAAACCAACTTTTGCTCCGACTTTAAAAGGTAATTCAATAATAAGGTAATGACCACGAATCCGTGCACAAACGGTCCGTAGTAAGATGCGAAACGGAGTAAGCATCGGACTTCATCCAGTTTCCTGGGTACAGGCTATGGGCTGACACGCTGGACGTTATTTGGGTTGCAGCTCTACCCTTCTTCCGAGACAATGTATGCCAGGCACGCCACATGCTTCCAAAAGAACAGGCGGTTTGAGGGCTTCAGTTTTAATCAAAGCGTTCCAAGACGATCTCATTTGAGCATCAAGCTCTCGTTGTTTTCTGCTTCGCTTCTGCCTTAGGCAATAATGTTGTTTAACAATAAACCGGAATACTTGTAGCTCGGATGATCTGTTCAGATTTTTTCTGTTCTCCGAGCTGAACAGTTTCGTTGCAGACGTTTCATCACCAGTCGCGGTGACTTCCTCAGTGCGTTATAAGCAAACTGATTTGTTTTCTCATACTCAAACGCAGCCAGTTGCAGACCGCACAAAGCCTGCTGAACGACGCAATGGATGATATTCACTTCGCTATGGAGCCAGAAATGGAGAACAAACTACCTTTCTTGGATGTATTGTTTACTAGAACAACGGATGGAGAACTACAAACATCAGTCTACAGGAAAGACACGCATACAGATCAAATATTAAATTTCAACAGCAACCACCCAAAATGTTACGAAATCAGCTGCATACGCACCTCGTTCCGTAGGATAGAATCACATTGTATTACTGCTGAAGCAAAACGCGAGGAAGAAAATCATTTGTTTACATCCTTCATGCGCAACGGATATCCACGCAGCTTCGTCCGAAGATGCATGAACCAGAAGAGTACAAACTCCACACCTGAACCAACAACAACGAAACGGTTCGCTTTACCATACATCAAGAACGTGTCGGAACTGACTGCTAGACTCCTTAAGCCACACCATCTGTTATTGGCTCACATACCCACCAACACGCTGAAAGGAACCCTATCAAAACCGCAAGGGAAGACGAGAGCACACGAATGCCGGAACGTCATTTACAAGATACAGTGTAAAAATTGGGATAAGAACTATGTGGGCCAAACGGGAAGAAAATTGTCTACAAGGCTACAAGAACATAAACGAGCCTGTCGAAACCATTACCCATCATCCTTGGTCTCGACACACGTTGATGAAGAATGTCACGCATTTGATTGGGAGAAAACAGAGATACTAGCGCCAGGAGAGACCAAAAAAGAAGAGAATTCCTTGAAGCTTGGTTTTCTACAGTCAGTTTAATAAACCAACGCATCGATTTAGATCCGATATACAGGCAGCTACGAGAAAAGAGTTTACGTGGATCATCTGGCACATGAGTCGGAGAGAGGCGGCGCCCAAACTGGGAACTAGAAATGGTCACGGGACCTGAATCGAACTGAGCAGGTTCAAATGTCACTCGCTAGTCGGTAAGAATCGACAAAACAAATCAGTTTGCTTATAACGCACTGAGGAAGTCACCACAACTGGTGAGGAAACGTCTGCAACGAAACTGTTCAGCTCGGAGAACAGAACAAAATCTGAATGTCGTTTAAAATAGACTAGGCAGAGGTGTGGTATGTGCTTGGCCAACGCGGTGCGTAGCAGACGCTGGAAGATGGCTAGTGCGTTAGTTAGCCTGAAGGACGTCGTATAGAACTTGTGTAGGCCGGATGGCATGATAAAATGTGGTTCACCCCGGTTATCCGGATGTCGTTCTACTTGTCAGTATCCTGAAACTAGCTCGATGGCATTGAGCCAGCGGGATCCGGAAACAGTGTCAAGGGTGACATACATTCTCATACAGGGAATGCATGCTTCCAGGTGGCCGCGTGTATTTTCCGCTAAAGGATACGAAGGCGCAGGTCACCGCCTTTACTTTTGCGTAACACAATAAGAGACGCCAATTGTGACTTGGACGGTGGGATAATATCATGTTGGAGCATATAGTCTATGGTGCTTTTCAATGCCTCCTTTAATTGAAGCGGTATAGGACGCTGTGTTTCCCGTATAGGTGATGCATGGCCTGTCTCCATGCGTTGTTGTATGAAATTGCACTGTCCGAAGTCGTTGGACCATTAATATGCGTGCCGTTAGGAGCATGGCACGGCAGTTCCACTGGAAGACGACGAAGCAAATTTTGTAGCCAAATCTTGTCAGAGGTGCATGATAGCACTTGGCATTTGGTAGATGCGAGAGGAATTGCTTGTTCCCTAATTACTAAGACGTTTGCCAGATTAGTCCTAGTTTCCTGTGGGTGAGAAAGTTAATGCCCACTATCACGTTCTACGGTATTTTTCCATGAAAATGCAGTTGGCTAATGATAAGGCTACCCAGCTCTACCTCAACAGTAATATAACCCACAGATTTAACTTTGGTGGCGTAAGTAGCCACCAAATTGTCTCATTTCTCGCGCCGAATGGTAGCGTCCCGCTGTACCATACGCTAAGGCTCTACCGCGCAAACAGCCCTGGAGTCTGCTACTCCTTCAGATTCACTACCCCATATATTCCCAGTTATATTAGCAGTACTCACCGCAATGAGCAGATAAATAGCAGGCATGAGTAGCGAACACATCTTGGACCTACCAGTCCGGCTATGGTAGAAGACGCAAGCTACCTCTCCGAACTTCCTAATATTGGAGCGGTCTTGGCGTAACTGGGTAGCGGGCTTATCGAGCCAAAGCCGGTTGATTGCCAGAGTGGGATTTTTCGCGATGGCCAGTGGTCTGATTCTGGATGTAAGTTCTGCTGAACTAGGGAACTTTGGGGTATTATCCTGTTACTGCTGGTAGTTCTGCGCCAATACTTCTCGTATTTGCTGTCGGTAAGCAGCTAGGCACAGTGCTGCTTCTAATGCGGCTTGCGGTCTCTCCAGAAGTTGGCGCTGGACTTCAGGGTCTGTTGTCCCTTGCAAAGCTTGTGTGAGGACCTTCTGCTCACGACCTGCTTTGCAAACGTTGGGGTATATGCTGCTATTGCCAGGTTGCGCCACGCCGCCACGAAAAGGGAAATTCGTACCCCAACCTTCTGCAAGTTTTGTTGAAACAGTCGCCAACACTCACACACGTGCACAGAAGGTAGTAGGGCTGCCATACGTTCGGTGAAAGTAGTTTCATCGACCATATCAACAACAATATCATCAGTGGTGACAGTGCTGAAGGTGTCGAGGCCTGGGAGATAGAGCACTGCTGGCACTTTTCCTAGCCCGGAAACCGGATCACCTGCCAGCTAGCTTGGCGCTAAATACAGTCACCATCGACTCCAGGACCGTACTTCTTCGGCAGAGTAAGTTAAGTGAGGGCGCTAGTACGTGCATAAATCGTCAATAGGCTTGTATGCATATTTGCTCACGCCTTTACAGGTGTGTCTCGTTTTACCATGAATATACCGCTTATTTATTTATTTATTTAACAGAGCTCGTTGTTACCGACCGCGTGTAAGTGGACTACCCGTTGGTTTGACATTTTGCCGCATTAAACGGCTTTCCGCCGTTTTTAGAACCAACTTTTCTCTCTGTGCGCATAACGATTGTGCACACGTGGTCGCCAAATATACACTATTTTTCCGCTCATGGCCCTAGGTTCTTGGCAATCGTTGCCAGAGGTAGGCCGCAACAGACCGGGAGATGCGGTAACCATGTGAACAACATCGCTTGGCTCAATCTCATTGATTGAACCCATCGACTGCTATGAATTGGTGCATCCAATGGTTTGTGTCATGAAAAAAGACGGAAATTCCATCGCCATCGAAGCAGTTTTGTTCCACCAACTTAGCTGAAGTGGCGAGAGTACAATCTTTCCGGCAACGTCCAACAGACAACTTTTTCTTGATATCGTTGTGGAAGCACGTCTCACAAAGCTAATTTTGCCGGTTGTCCCGCACGCAGCCTCAAACGTAAAAACTGTGGTAAAATTGGACACTATGCCCGCTGTCGCGCTCATTAAAGCGGATGGTACACCGGAATGCCCTGTTACCGATCCAACTCAAGACAGTATCTATTCAATCACCGCTGACTCCATACCTTCAGGCTGTGTAACCATATCCGTTGTTGAACCGAAGTTTCCCGTTGCTGACATTCGTACTGTATTGTTCCTTACGTTTAAAGATGCTGTTCTATTGTAAATGGAACTTGATTCTGCTTCTCCAGTCACTATCGTGCCTTTCCAATTTTATGAACGCTGCCTACCACAGCATACTTTACATCCCACCTCACCTTCATTCTGGAGTTATAGTGGGAACACATTAACCATATTGAGATTTATTATCGTGCCCTTGCAGTTGCATTCTGTGATTGCCAATGTCGCAGTGTATATTTCTTCGGACAACAGACGACCCTTGCTTGGGAGGAATGCTACGGTGGCTGTGCACATTGTACCATCATTCGACCGCATGCTTATCTCTTCCGTCAACGTAGCACACTGGCAGGAACATTATCCGAAGCTCTTCCAGAAGTCCATCGGCAGTATTTAATGTGGTATGCATCGAATTCAGCTGGAACCGAATGCGAAACCGGTCGCCATTGGTCAACCTTGACCCATTCCGCTAGCGAAACGTGAAGCGGTCTCATCAGCCCCGCAAGCAATGCTTGCCGATTAGCGGACAAAGTTCTTTGCCCGTTAAAGCCCCGACACAGCCAATTGCTTACCCGATGAAACCATGGACCAGAATCGACATTGATATTAAGGGCCCGTTCGCTACTGCTCCTACGGATAAGCGAAATCTACTTGCTGCTACATATTTTTACAGCAGATGGCCTGAAGTACACATGTGCGACCAAGTTACTACTTCGGTTGTGTTACGTTGGCTAAAACACTTGTTCAGCCGTTTCGGTTTACCGCATGAAATAGTAACTGATAACGGGCCACAATTTCGTAGCCGCGAATTCGCAGATTTTCTACATTGCCATAACATTAAGCATTCCAGAACTGCGCCCTACAATCCTGCAGCCAACGGCATGGTTGAGCGTTTAAACCGGTCTCTAAAAGAAGCTATACAAGCCATACACATAGGAGGTTCGGAATGAAAGGATGCAGTTTTTACCGCGGTATTTTCCTACAGAAAATGTGACCACAGAGCCACCGGAAGAAAGCCAGCGGAGCCGATACTAGGAAGGCCCTTACGCACAAAGTTAAATGCTACACATAACCTTTTATCAGCGAGAGATTCAAAAGTTTCAAATCGCATAGCATCTTACCAAAATTCCTACGCTAAAGCATCGACACCAATGCAGCCCGGGACATAAGTTCGCGTCAAAAACAGGGCGACAAAGAAAGGCACACCTTCACTTTCCGCTCCAGTGCGCATCGACCGTACGCTTGGCCCGGGCACCTATCGATTGGAGAACGGCCTAATTGTCAACGCGCGTCGACTCCACACAGCTCACGGACCAGCTAATCAGCACGACCGATCTGCGCATGAAGACCCGGCTGAGTTACCATTACCTCGACGTCAGCTGCGTCGGTCCGCTAGAACAGTGAAACCTATTGATCGCTACGAACCAGGTTGAAGCGGCTTTTCGGAGGGGAACGATAATGTGATAACCATGTGAGCAACATCGATTGGCTCAATCTCATTGGTTGGCTGGCTGACTCATTCCGAGCATACTATTGGTTGTGTGTCTGCCGCTTGACTCCGTTTCACAAGGGATTGACTCACTTGTACTTGGTTAATTTTCGAGATATATTTTTACCTTCCCTACGACTTCCTTGATACAACAGGAGACCAGAAGTGTGAAGCAGAAGGCGCAGACGGATGTACAAGCACTTAGTAAGAACCAATCCATAAATAAATAAATAATTGATATTCTCGACGAAACAAGACACACCAGTAGAGGCATGATCAAGTTGCTGACAGGGCCATATAACAACTAGAAGCTAGTGTATACGCATAACAGAGATAAATGTTGGCAAAATATATGGCTTGAAAATTGCACAAAATTTTGCACAGGAATGATGCAGGGATGAAGAGTTTGAGCATTGGTGTCAGAGAGTAAGGTGGCGCCGAAGCGCTGTACGACCATTAAGTGTTTCTGTTATGGAAGCGCCGGATGCGGGTTTGAAAGGTCCCGGGGATTGGTGTCCGTTTTTACATAGGCGTAGGGGTCCTATAGTGATTGCTAAACACGTGTTAGCAAATATGGGGTATCAGGATCATACTTTGTGTGAAGCAGTGGGCAGTGACTTTATTTTGGTGGCGAGTCACAACCGCCGTCGCGGTGCCAAAGTACAGACATTTGTGGCTTTTTTATAGGGAAGGCGCTTGCCAGGCGATAACCCACCACCTCCTGGAACACTGCTGTTGACCAAAATGTATACAACATTGAAATACTAACGCTTTTCTAGGACCGAGATTCCGAGCAGCTAATCGCAGTCTTGGGACACACGATTTTCCGTTGGCTCAGCGGAAGGCTTATGCAGGATTCAACAGGTGAGTAGGAGCTCAAATCATAAGCCATATCCTTGTCTGAGCAGATAACCCACGGGCCATGTGTGTGTCGCTGATAGGTCTACGGGAGGTAACCACTGCAGCTTAGTGGGAGGCGTGGATGGAGAGGATGTTTCGAAAGTTCGAGGAGCTTGCTGTGGTTTTCGGAATCAGGTACGGCCAACCATATTAGTAAAGACCACAAACAGTTTACATCCGGAAGCTATAAAGTCTTCATACCATACTGCCGATGTGGGTGAAGTAGCAGGAAGAAGTAATCCACTGGCAAAGTGGACGGAACATAAAGCCTTGGGATCGCAAGGAAGTCGAGCATCTGCAGGTAAATAAGGCTTTCTTGAGGTGATGTACCGAAGGCGAAAATGCTTGGAACGCCGTCTTTCAAACCGCTAGATGGTGCATATCAATGGGACGGAATGCACGAGGTGGTGGCATGAGCTGTCCATGTATGTCTATAGGTCATGTTTATAGCTACTACTCTTCAGGAAAGCTTATTCAACAATTTCCATACAGGTCTCGCGGGGGCACCAGGAAGAAGAGGTCACGGAAAGGAAGGACTTCGAAAGTAAAGCAATGAGTAAGTAGAGCCGGCGACCTCAAGCCTTGCCAAACATTTTACCTCGTTTTATAGGTGTATCTATAAACTATGGAGTCAGCTGTTTGTACGTGCCTTCTAATATTGGGGATGAAACTAGAAAATCCGTGTGTTGAAACTAGGTGTCATGAAATGTGGAGTAGTGCATGAAAGGACGCAGGTACAGTACACAGTTGTGACAAAAAGCCTATCTCATTGGGGCGGTGAGTAATTAGACCGAAAGCTGCAGCAATAGAACCGTGGAGGTGCCAGCAGAGCAGTTGAGCATACTGTGAGATAAAGTGGAACAGCGGTGTCTCAATCGACTAAGTGCGCCTCCCGAGGGCGGAGCTCTAAGGTGTCACAGGTAAGTCAGATGGACAGTGATGACCAAACGAGAAGATTCGGGATGTAGTACGTAGAAGAATCAGACCATATTTCAGTGCGTGCTGGATATGCTTCCAAGCTGTCAGTTGAAAAGAAGAGCAACGATTTACATAAACTAAGTCCGCAGTTAAGGTGAGAAGGAACAGGGTCCAGCGATGCTATATTCTTGTAAATGTGTAAGGATATGGATGCGGCGCCAAGTAAAAAGTACGGAGCTACATTGTATAAGATAAGTAGTTGTAGCACCGTGGGTAGGTGGTGTCTAGGAGGAGAGGAAAGCCAGAGCCAAAGTTGTAGGAAAAGTTGTAAGAATATACGTATAATGAAAGCGAGATGAGAAAAGAAGTACTAATGGTACTGTGTTTGGTAGGGTAACGGTTATAAGAGAGAAGGACATCAGCAAAGCAATGACGATATATTTAGGCAACGTAGCCTGGTACTTGAGGTCCTACGCTCAAACATGCTGCGCTACAGTGTGGAAGGTAAGTTGGTGGAGCATGGTGGTTCGTATGTCGAAATGAACAACAGCAAAAGACAGGAGAGGATGGGCAGGACAAGAAAAGGTTATAGGTAGGTATCATAGCCATATACTTGAAGTCTTAAGCGCAATAGTGCGGAGGAGAGTTGGAGGACCATAGATAGGTGGTGCCTAGTAAGACAGGAAAGCCAGAGTCAAACAGGTAAAAGAAGTGGTGGGAATATTCGATGGATGGAAGCGGGATTAGGATAGAGTATTAATAGTGCTTTGGTTCATAGGGTAACAAGTATAAGAAATATGGATGTCAGCATAATGATAAGAATATAAGTGGGGAACCCAGCCTGCTACTTGAGCTCATACGCACCAAATTGCGGAGCTAGATTGTGGAAAATGCGCAAGTGGAACACTAGATGTAAGTGGTACCTAAGTGGAGAGGAAAACCGTGGTCAAATAGATAGGTGAAGAAGTAGGACGAGACAATCGATGGTCAGGCAGCATGGCCAGATACTAGAGGTCTTACGCAGCAAGATGCGGAGCTACGTTGTGAAAGGTAAGTCGGTGGAGCATCATAGGTGGGTAGTCCATAATTGGACAGTAAAGTCAGGATCTAAGAGATAGGTGAAGAGGTTTTTTGTGTAGATTCGTCGCAGTTAGACAAAGACAGACAGCCACCACACATCCAGGAAAGCGCTCGACGGCCGTTTCGTCCTATTGGGACTCATCATTAACGCGCACCTGCCGTACTCTGCTGGATTCGAGCCCACGACCTTACTCATGCGAGTCAGCGACGTATGCCACTGAGCCATGGTCGACGGTAGCGGACCGCCATGACTGATATCTAACTGCGATATAGCTCGGCTTATCCTCCACTGTCTTGCATGCTATGCATGTGCAGAGGACAGGGCTGGCCCCCAGAGCGGCGACTTCCTTTGCAAGCCGCCACCAATCGAGGTGGCAAGTATGCTGCTAAGGCGACTACTGATTATTTGCAAGTAGTAGGGAGATTTATTAGGTTTTTGTGTAGATTCGTCATAGTTAGACACAGACAAACAGCCAACACAAATCCAGGAAAGCGCTAGTCGGCCGTTTCGTTCTATTGGGACTCGTCAGTAGCGCGCATCCGTCGAATCCTCTCGGATTCGTGTGGTGGCTGTCTGCCTGTATCTAACTGCGACGAAGTTACACAAAAACCTAATAAATTCCCCTACTACTTACAACTAATCAGTAGTCGCCTTAGCAGCATACTTGCCACCGCGATTGGTGGCGGCTTGCAAAGGAAGTCGTTGCTCTGGGGGCCAGCCCTGTCCTCTGCACATGCATAGCATGCAAGACAGTGGAGGATGAGCCGCGCTATATCGCAGTTAGATATCAGTCATGGCGGTCCGCTGCCGTCGCCCATGGCTCAGTGGCATACGTCGCTGACTCACAAAGAGTAAGGTCGTGGGTTCGAATCCGAGAGGATTCGACGGGTGCGCGCTACTGACGAGTCCCAATAGGACGAAACGGCCGTCGAGCGCTTTCCTGGATGTGTGGTGGCTGTCTGTCTGTGTCTAACTGCGATGAATCTACCCAAAAACCTAATTAATCCCCCTACTACTTACAAATAAGTGAAGAAGTATTATGAGTTGTGGTTATATGTAGGCATTATAGCAAGAATCTTGAGGTCTTACGCACCAAAGTGCAGAGCTAGTTTGAAAGATAAGTCGGTGGAGCATCGTAGGTATGTAGTCCATAATGGGAGAGGAAAGCTAGAGCCAAACAGGTAATCGAAGTATTAGGAATATATGATGAACGGAAGCGAGATGTATGTAGAATATTCAATGGTATTGTGGTTCATCGAGGAACAGTTAAAGATAAAAGATGGCAGCTTTGCGATGCGAATATAAGTGGGAAATATGGCCCGCTACTAGAGGTCCTACGCGCAAAGTTGGAGCTAAGGTGTGGAAGATGAGTCTATGGAGCTTCAGAGGTACGTGGTCCATATGTGGACAGGAAGACCAGGGTCAAAGAGCTAAGTGAAGAAGTAGGACAAGAATGTTATAGGTATGCATCATAGCCATATACTTGAAGCCTTGCGCACAAAAGGCGGAGCTACAGTGTGAGAGATTAGCCGTTGAAGGACCGTAGATAGGTGGTGCCTAGTAAGACAGGAAAGCCATAGCCAAACAGGTAAGAGAAGTAGTCGGAATATTCGATAGATAGAAGCAGGATTTTAATAGAGTATTTTATGGTGTTTTGATTCATAGGGTAACAATTATAAGAAATACGGTTGTCAACATATCCATAAGGATATAAGTGGGGAACGTAGACTGCTACTTGAGGTATTATGCACAAAATTGCAGAGCTAGATTGTGGAAGATGCGCAAGCGTAGCACTAGATGTAGATGGTACATAAGTGGAGAGGAAAGCCATGGTCAAAGAGATAAGTGAAGAAGCAAGACGAGATAAGTTTATAGGTATGCATCATAGCCATATACCCGAAGGCTTACGCACAGAAGAGCGGAGCTAGAGTGTGGAAGATGAGTCGATGGAGCACCAGATGTAGGTAGCATATAAGTGGAGCGAAAAGCCATGATCAAAGAGATTAGTGAGAAGTAGGACGAGATAAGGTTATAGGTATGCATCATGGACCATACTTGAAGCCTTAAGCACAAAAGTGCGTTCCTTGTAGCATTAAGGTATTGGGTGGCATGGTGCATTTGAATGTAGGGACGTTGCATTTTGCTGGTGTGAATGCCAACTTCCATGTGTCGCACCATGCAGCTAGTGCTCTTAAATCGTATTGTATATGGGAGAGGGCGGTGTGGAAGTTCGACGGATTAAATGAGAAGACAAGGTTGATGCCGTCGGCATACAGGTAGGGTGTCCCATGTTTAAATCCTGGAACACGTCATTGATATAGAGCAGGAATAGTAGACGGCCTAAAAAGCTACCTTGAATTACGCCAATTTTGACTGGTTTTGGAAGAGATATAAAGTCCCGAAACATTACTGAGTGTGAGCAAGCTGAAAGGTATGATGAGAAATAAGTGTGCAGTTTTCCAGAGATACCCGTATGATTCCAGCTTCTTCAAGAGTTCTGTATGTAGTACTTTGTCAAAAGTTTTGTCATGTCTAGGAAGATGATGGCTATTGCTTGGTTGTTGTCATTCTGTTGAGTGAGGTGGTTAAGGAACTCAAATTGGCAGGTCTGGCAGGATTTAGATGGCAGAAATCCACGTTGTTGTCGTCGATTGACGAGGTGACAAATAAGCAGGAAGGTGAGCATGGTTTCTTTGACTATTCGTTCCATTACTCTTGAAGCAACAGGCGTGTGGCTGGTGGGGTGGTAGTTTTCCACGTTCTGCTGACTGCCTTTTTGTGTTTGGGGATGACGGTTGCATGTTTCCTTGTAGCTGGATACATCCCGTTTGTCATGGAAAGCGTGAATAGGTTAAGAAGTAGCACTGGAGTGTCCTGGCCTCCGAGTGCCAGCGGCGTAGAGGGTAGACCATCGGGACCAAGATGTGATGACCTTTAGAGTGAGCTGATTACTCGAGTGACAGAAGGTAGGTCAAACTTAATAGTGTCAAGTGAGTCATTAGTGCATTTAGATGGTATGGCAGCTGCGGCTCCGTTAGCGTCAGTAAAGGAATGGCAGAAGTATCCATTGAGGGTCCCAAGTACTTTTGATGGATCGCTAATAACGGATGTGTCAGAAAGTCTGAGTGTAGCAAGTGGCGTAGATTTTTGATTGTTTCTTTGTCGTAGTAGTTGAATGAGTGTCTTGGTTTTGTTGTTAGATTTAAGGACAGCATCTTCGGCAACCTTGGCTGATTCCTGCACAGTTTGATAGTTGGTTAGGATTTCGTTCATGTGAACAAGGATGAGGAATCCCTTATTTTTGGAGGATAGATGGCGCATTTTTTGATCTTTCTACGTACACCGTCGGTCTTGGCTGATTTCACTGTCACCTTCAAGCGGCTTCGGCAAGTGAGTGGGGCGATCACATCTAGGCAGCTAAGGAAATTTAGGTATAGGACGTATGCGGCAACGTCTACATCAGTGGCTAAAAAGAAGTTGTCCCAGTTCGCAGATCGCACTAATATCGCGAAGCTGTCCCAGTTAATTTGGTTCAAAATTCAAAACCGTTTGACAGAACAAGGAGTGGCGCAGTGTGGAGTAGAGAGATTAAATATGAGTTTGACTACCTTGTGCTTGCATCACTGTATGTTTTCTAGTATACCAGCGAATGCACCAGAGGCACCTTGAGTAAAAATTAATCCTAGGGTGTTAGAAAGCATGTTGTGATCGTTACATTGTTGGGTCCAGTTATTTGGGTGCATGGTGTCGAGGAAACTTCTGTTTCTGAGTGGGACAACCTGGTCGTTCGATGAGATAAGTGGCATATTAAAATCGCCTCCTACTATCTTGTGACGGAGGGTCATTAGGGAGATTTCAGTGAAAAGCTCATTGAGTTTATTAATCTTTTCGATGAATGTGTGTAGAGGATTGTATACGCAACGGATAAGGAAATCAAGTTGACCTCCTGTCGTCTGGATCCAGATGGAATCTTCAGGGTCACATATAGATAGCCGTTCGAAATCGGGTGCACCAAAATCGCCCTGGACACAGACAAGGCAACCGCCACTCGGCCGGTTGTCTTGTCCGTTACAGAATGTGGTGTAGCCAGGGGTGCGTAGTAGGCTGTCAGAGGCATTTGAGGGATACCACGTTTCTGTGGTGAGAACCAGCTGTGGATATGAGTGTGGGATAAATGGGCCAATGAGATGAATCTTGCATGTACTAGATCGCGCGTTGATAAACAGCATGCTGTATGCTTCAACGCAAAGAGTGTTAAAGGAGTTAGATTTTGTAAGTTAAGTCGCGCAATATGGTGCGACTGGCGCAGGGTACATGGAGGTGGTAAGAAAAGGTGGAGAGGGTGATATGGGAATGTGATCAGGAAGTGATTGAATAGGTAGCTGATGGTAGTCGGTCGCTAATGAGGTTTTGGTAGTATTATTGCTTGTAGAACCTATCCTTGTCGAACCTATCCGAAGGGACGAAACCAACCGTGGGGGTTAGTTGCAGTGAGCATATGAGTTTTGGGAGGTAATATAGGGCTGGGGAGAACTCTTGGTGGAATGGGCTAGGTTGGCTGTATCCCGCTGCATCCCATAAAAGTGGGGCCGTAGAGGGCATGGCCCGGTTTTAATGCTTGCCAGCCGGATATATTTTTCGTTCAGAAGAGCGTGTATTCGGGGAGCGCGGGGCAGTGATGGTGGGGCGGTAGAGACTCTCAGATGGGCGTCGTCCTTGGGAAAGTGCTTTGTTCCCCACTGTTTTAAGAGTTAGGGGGATTTATAACGGAGTTTTTCACTTGACGTTCGGAGGGCATAGCGCTTTTTTAGGGCCGACTGGACGATAGCGTGTCATGCGGATAGCTAGCCTTGTTAGTCATTATGGGAAGCACTGCGTTGATGCTGCGCGGGCTGCGCATTGTTCCATTTTGCTGTGGTGACTTGTAGAACGTCCTCAGTTTGTAAAAATCGCAGCATCTGTAATAGTTCCGGGGCTTGATGGCACTTTTGGGCGCGTCGAGTAGGTACGGCTTGCGCAGTGGATGGGCTGGTTGGGTCAAAACCTGTATGGAGGGCGATGATGTGACCGGAATGATTTCGGCCTCATGCGATCCATTGTTACAGAGGTTGTTGGATGCTTATCAGCTATCCGCTTATGCCACGAAGACATTGCTTGGGTTCGATTATCATTGTTAGGTTGATGCATCAGTGGCGAGTGTTTTGTAATACGAGGCGTGCCGTGTTTCGGCCGTTGACATTTGTTGGTAGTCTGTTGTGTTGCGAGGGTGGTTTCGGCTTTTACGAGGGGATGGAAGTGAGACGAGCAGCGCGAAGTCTATATTGATCGGTTCGAAATCTGTGCCACTCATAGCGGAGGCGTTATGCAGTAAAGTATTCATTGACTTCGCTTCTGGGATCGTGAGCTGGGACGAATCCAGAAAGCTGGTTGACTTTTATCTATTATGGCTGTGAGGGTTTAGTCTGTATGTAATGCTATCGTGGACGCATGACGCAGGGGTATATGTCTCGGTCCACGTTAGTGCTTGTCGTAGAGCAAGCGATAGCTCTGGCGATGGGCGATGAATCAGGTGGCGGTTGTCTTGCTTTGGTATTAGTATCCGGCAGGAAAGCACTTGCAGCGGAGTTAGTTCCGACTTGATAACAATAGGTCCAATCTTTGCGTTTGTTCGTAAGCTAACTCGGTTTGCTGTGAAGCGTGTAGCCAGTTCTTGAGTTTTGTAGGCGATAAGAAGAGGGCAATTCCAACTGATCTTCGAGTTTCTGAGCCGTTTGCTCACGTGTGTATCAGGAGGGATGTTACACATGGACGTAAGAAAGTGGGTGACATTCTTCAAAGGAATTTTTTCAGGAATGTTGAAGTTGCTTAAGTTTCGGGCCTGAGGGAGGCGCTCGTTTAGCTCATTAGTGATGGTAGTAAGGAGGGTGCCGGCATCTTTGTGCACATTAGCGTTGCCATTTTTCCTTATGTCCGTGTTGGGCCGATGGCATAAGTTTTTATAAGGCAGCTCTGGTAACTGCCGTTTCCTTTTTATAAGCAGCTAGTTCACTTGAGGATGCACTGATTTTGTTAAGTGCACCGTTCTATGGGTTTATAAGTTGGACACTGCAGGGGTGCAGTTTATTCAGATTTTTTCTTGCAGCAGACCGTTTGGTGGTCTTGACCGCATTTGTGGTGCTTAAGGCAGAGCTGTGCTCGATAGAAACTGCGGAATTCGAGTGTGTATTCCTACATTTGCCCGGGATATTGGCTCGGGCAGCATTACCTTTCATTCCATTTTTGTTAGTCATTATGGAATAGCAAAGCATAATTCGTGTTTCATGAACACTGTTTTGCTGTACATATTATCTAAAAACCTTAAATTATTGTACGTCAAAATATTGAGGCAAAGCGAAGGCTTGTTAGTAGGCAGACAACAGAAGGTGGTCGATAACTATGAGCAACCGAGTATAGGAACATTTGTCCACGTCACGACGACAGGAAGGATATCTCTTATGGGGAAGGTTTGTAGTGTACAGGAAAACAAGCTCATGCAGTATTTTGTAACATTGGCTTTTGCGGTTGTTCTAACCTTCGAAACGTCCACTCGGTTTACTGACTGCACGTCCGTTGTCACAACCCGTTTATTTGAGTGCCTAGCTGCACGTTTCTCGCTCTGTCTAATTCGCTTCCTATTCTGTAGCCTGCACAATATACGTTGGATTCAGTCGCTTCCGACTTTTATACTGTCGTATTTGACACCTCTTACGTGTCATTGCTTACCGACTAGTATCCCAGGCTCCGCGCAACAATTGGTGACCCCCCGTGTGGAACACGCCGCCCGCCATTTTGCATTTTCATTTTGGTGAGTTCGCTCCAGTGATTTTGTGATTCATTACTTGTGATCATATTGCCTCCTCACCTACCACATTTTTCATCTGCTTTTTGCAGTGGATTACCTAGAGGATAAGCTGTCTCCAGGCGCGGTTAATGCCGTTCAGCCTGTCATGGTCAATTCTGTTGCGTTAGGCCCACCCCTTTAGGGAGAGTGATCATTTATTAGGGATTTGCATTTAGAATCCGTATTTTATGTTTGTAAGAGTATATCCTCGCAGGTGATAGACATCATAATTTGCCCTCCGATAGTAAGGAAAAACGAGACTCCTAAACAGGCTATTATTCAGCGAAGCACGCCTTCAGACAAGGTCCGCCTGCAGCAACTATTTAGTGATCTGCAACTAGGAGATACGATGCCCTCAGCCTTGTTGCGCGAAATGCAACAACTCATCGGCACGTCCAACATGGACGTAGGGATTCTCCGCTAGCTGTGGATAGAACACCTTCCTAAAAGCACACAGGCTATTCTTGCAGTAGCAAATGTATTGCCCATCACAGCAATTGCAGATCTAACAGACCGCGTCATCGTACGGCACCATCCAGAGACTGAAACCAAAGCACCTAAGCAGCTTTGCGCTGGCGTTAACACAACGACAGGCACGACTAGCCCGCCTTCGGCAATAGAAACAATCATTGCAGATAGCGTCGCTTCAGCGCCAGATCGAGGAACTCACTTCAAACCGTAAGCATCGCAACCGGTATGGATCGTCGCCTCTTCGCACAAAATCTGATGCCACGGGCTACTGCTTTTATCACTTGCGTTTCGGTACTAAAGCCCGTAAGTGCGTACAGCAGTGAAGCTACTCCGTTATAGTTTATCCGCCAAGCCAGGCTGTAAAGGCCATGAACGTTGGCAAAGCCCCAAGTCTTCTCATTTATATTAGGGATTATGCCTCGGATACCCAGTTCCTAGTTGATGCCGTGGTGGAAGTCGGCATCATTCCTCCTATGCCAGTTGGGCCTACCGCTTCTCTGTCGATAAGCCTCAGTGCCGCCAATGGCACGCCAATAGCCACCTATGGTCATCGGTCACTTACCCTGGACCTAGGTCTTCGGCGCACGTTCCGCTGGGTATTCACTGTCGCTGCAGTCCTCTTTGCCATCATCGACATTGACTTTCACAAGCATTTCTACCTCTTGGTCGACCGAAACGCCAGATGATAGTCGATGCTGCAACAAACCTCAGTGCACTTGGCATCTCCGCCGATGTCCCATCTATATCCACAGTCTATGTAATTCCTCAGATCTCGCCATACTACGCTAACCTCTTTTCTCATTATTCCATGCTCCTTGAACCAAGGAATGCAGCATTGATAGTGGCAGCTCAAGTCACATATCACAAACGTCAAATGGCCCCCCTGTGTCCTGTTGTCCACGCCGACAGACGCCCAAAAAACAAAGTAGCTAGGGCGAAGTTTGAGCACATGCTTAAACTTGGAATAATCCGCCCTTCCGACAGCGCTTGATCCTGGCCCCTGCAGATGGTCCCCAAGAAAACCGGTAACTGGCGCCCCTGCGGTGCTTACCGCGCACTCAATCGCTTAACCGGCCCAGATAGGTATCCTATCCCACATATGCAGGAAATTAACGCATGCCACACAGGTGAGACGATCTTCAGCAAATCGATCTGTTTCACGCCTATCACCAGATACCTGTGGCAGACAATGACATACCCAAAACAGCCGTTGTCACTACTTTCCGTTTGCTTGCATTTTTAGGAATGCCATGTGGACTGTGCAACGCCGCACAAACCTTCCAACGCTTCATCCGCAATGTCACTCGTGGCCTAGACTTCGCTCATTACTACTTGATGATATTTTAGTAGCCAGTCCCTCGGAACAAGCGCACCTCTAGCACCTTCGAACTCTCTTCCAGAGCATGACCCAACACGGTGTCACAGTCAACCCGAATAAGTGCGAACTCGGCAGATCAACGGTAGAATTCCTAAGCCACCTCGTTTCACCATCTGGTATCGAAGTCCTTCTTGCTAAGGTCCAGGCAATCCAGCATTTCCCTGCTCCGACTTTGTTCAAGCACCTCCGCCGCTTTTGTGGTTTGGTCAATTACTATCGACGCCTCATTCCGCGCTGCGCTCAGCACATGCAGCCACTGACTGACCTACTACGAGGAATTGACCGTAAGTTCAGTTTCCCTGACACAGCACAGGCAGCCTTCGCCGAGCTCAAGGATGCTACCTCCAATATAGTCATCCTCGAACATTCCGAATCGGGTGTACCCTTTCTATTACGACTCATGCCTCAGACGTCGCTGTAGGAGCCTTCCTCCAAAAACACGTTGGTGAGCAACCGCAACCAATTGGGTTGTTCTTTAAACGTCTGCAGCCAGCGGAATCCCGCTACAGCACGTTTGGCAGAGAACTGTTCGCCATCTACCTAGAGATTCGTCACTTCCGGCACACAATCGAAGGCCGCGATTTCACGATCAACACTGATCACAAGCCCCTTACCTTTGCCTTCAACTCTGCTTGCGACAAATAATCATCACTGAAAACAAGACACTTAGACTTTGTCACGAAATTAGCCGTTGACCCAAGTCATGTCTCAGGTGTCGCCAATTCCTTTGCCGACGCTCTCTCACGCTTCAACCTCACTGTCCAGTCTTTGCCTACCGTCGGCCTTGCCGCATTGCAACGGCTCAGGCACAAGACGAACATATACAGCACATTCTGCAGTCCATTTCGTTGCAAGTGCAACCTGTTAATCTCCAAACCGTGGAAGGAACCATCCTCTGTGACACTTTCACACATTGTCCTGGACCTCTCGTGCCCGTCTCTTTCAGACGCACAGTCTTTGACGCACTGCTCTCACTATCACATCACGGTATCTGTGCATCTTTGAAACTGGTCACCGAGCGTTTCTTTTGGCCACGCGTAAACAATAACGTTCGTACGCGGGCTCGCTACTGCCTTCAATGCTAACACGCCGAAATAACACTTCACACCCACAGATCTGTTGATTCATTTCCAGACCCAGACACTTGGTTCTCGCATGTAAACGTAGACCTGGTAGGTCCATTGCCTCCTTCACGCAGATTCGTATACATTTTTACATTTGTCCACAGCTTCACCAGATGGCCAGAAGCCAGTTCCGTAACAGCTGCAAAGCTGAGACTGTTATACGGGCCTTCTTGGACCGATGGGTATCGCATTCTGGATGCCAATCAACCATCACAACAGACCGAGGAACACCTTTCGAATCTGCACAGTTGGATACGTTCTGCAACTGGTTAGGCTGCCGCCGCATTCATACCCCAGCGTAACACCCAGCAGCCAATGGGTTAGTTGAAGTCTTCCGTGGAGAGCTTAAATCCTCGCGCTGCGAGACCTCCGACCCTAGCTGGAGCGAAAACATTTCTCTGCACCCTTTGACATTCGCAGCAGCATCAATACTGACGTCCACTGTGCACCAGCAGAGATGGTTTACGGCACGACGCTCAAGTTACCAGGAGAATTCGTTTCACGTCCCGCATCGTCGGGTATGCCTCCGCTTAAATTTGCGCACTCCCTAGCTCAACGCATGAGTTCATTACGCCCGACCCCGCTCCGTGAGCAGACTAGAGATATGCAAATGCACCTCGGACTCTGTATATGCACTCACGTGATAATCCGCACCGACGCAGTGCAACACCCTCTCCATCCTCCCTACCCTGTCCCTTTCAGAGTTCTGCAACGGACTCCGAAACGTTTCACTTTAGACCCGAATGGTCACCGAACAACGGGGTCCATTGACCGACTCGAAGTGGCTTTCTTTGCCGAACCACTTGCAGCCCTCCTGAGGCTCTCGCACAAGCACCCGCACCTGTTGTGACTTTCCGAGCACTGAGTAAGCCGGAACCGTTCGTACCCTTTGACCTGCAACCCCAGGCAACCGACCCACGCGGTAGACATTTCAAACGTCCGGTCCGATTTTCAGATTTTGTAAACGTTTGCTATTTCCATTAACATGCCTTTTTCTTCGTTCGTGGTTATCCTGCGTCTCATCCACAAACGTTTTGCAAAAGGGACAAAAGAACCCAAAACATTTTGAGAACCTAAATAGCGTGTATGCTTTTATCATGGATACCATGTTCCCTCTCCGGCGTCAAGCCACTTCCCCGACCGTTGCCCAACCCTCTGAGTTCTACCTTGCAGAAGAGCAACCGCCGGAACTTCCCAGGCCACCCTCGAATGACTCGCATATCGGCTCAACGCAACACTTGTGTAACTCGCCAGCTGTCCCAAAGCCCCCTTCCTCACCCAAGGAACAGACATCGCCCTCGGCCGCAGACATCCACTACCGGATTTGTCCCCAAACGCCGCCTGGGTATTGCCAATGAGGACGCCCGCATTTCTTCGTGGGACGAGAAACGTGTACTAAAGTGCGGTAGGGGGAATGATACCTTCTAAACGCACCGTCGGGTTTGCAGCAAAGAGAAGGTCCTGTCGGCCATTTTTCTGGACTAGCCAATTTTGCAGTCCGACCAGCCCGCAACGACGACCCACCGATGATGCACTGTGGTCCACACGATCGTCATTAATGATAACAAAAAAGCCTGGATCCAGCGAAGTCTGCTACACACCACAATTGGAAGCGCTTACCCAAGCGCCTGCAAATATTCACATCCACCCTCACCTTCCGTTTTCCCCCACTAACAGCTCCATCGAAGGCTTCCACACTTCAGCCTTCGAGGAAGAGGCCTTTGTAGTGTACCGGAAAACAAGCTCATTCAGTATTTTGTGACATTGCATTTTACGGTTGTTTTAACCTTCAAAACGTCTACTTGGTTTACTGACTGCACCTCCGTTGACACAACCCGTTTTGGGGAGCACTTAGCTGCACGTTTCTCGCTCTGTTTGTTTCGTTTCCTATTCTTCTAGCCTGCACAATATACGTTGTGTTCAGTCGCCACCGACTTCCATACTGTCGTATGGGATACGTCTTCTGTTTCAGTGCTTACGGACTAACGTCCCAAGCACCGCCCCACAGGTTGAAACAGATTGCAGCTTAGTCGTATACCCAGAAAACGTATTTATTAAATTCGAAATTACGTTTAGTGCGCAGGCGCGTGAAATAAAAATGTCTACAAGATAATTCAGGTAAGATCACCTCAACCTTTCTTTCCACATTTTAACTCGGATGGTTCCATCGGGATTGAGCGGCATTTTTTGCCCTATGCAGTTGATTTGTCGCTGTGAGCATCCCATTAAGTTGCTAAAATCAAGGAGGCTTTATGTGCACTCTGTCGTCAGTTTGTCAACTCATGTGGAATACATCTGAGACCGTTTGCATGAGCTAATCCAAGATAGGATATCCCTGTGGCAGCAACAGAACGAAGCTAAAGGAGATGCCGTTTATTTGGCATTTAAACAGACGCTTTACTGGTAGGCGAAAGTTACTTCCATATGTGTACCAATGTCTAAGGTTTTGGCTCAAATTTCTCTAGCGACATGCAGTTTGGAAATAAAAGATAAGGCGCGCCTGAGCACATACATAACGCGGATCATCAAAGGGAAGTCCTAAGAGATAGGCATGTCCTTCCAGCCCTATATAAAGCTGAAGCTATCAAATTGCGAACAATGCCTAATTTTGTTTGTATTTGTCACTTACACATGACCTAATACGCCGTCCTTGACCGACTTTTGATAGCACGACGCGTGCTTCGTAATGATCGACTCTGTAATAGCGGGCTTACTTGAATCGGTGCAGCCTCTTGCACTGAAGTACAGCAACCAGATGGATCCACAAAATTAATTTGCAACGTATCATTATTTGGAATAAAAATTTATTTAATCGTTCATTTTAAACACAGAAACAGTAATTAAAAGTTTACGTATACATTATTGAAGCAAATAGAGTGCATAATATCGTCCGCTCGAAATATGTGCTCCAAATTACTGAAAGAAATGTTGTGCGTAAATACAGCATGATATATTAACAAAAATAGTAGAAGGTAATTTTCAGATATGACACAACCGCCACATTTGTACCGCAGAACTCCCGCATGATTAGCACTTTTTTGACATTGTGACTCAGGTGCCCTCCGCGCTGGGTTCGTCGGATTCGTTTAGTGGGAATGTTTTATTTAGGTTTGCGGTTTTAGTTGACTAACAATTACTGTACAGATTTACTACAACTATTTTCCTTCTAGGCATGCTCTGACGTGTCATGTTTTTGTGCCCTTCTGCTTTTGATGGGTTTTATGCTTTAAGTTGTTTGCCCAGTGTATCTAATGCACTACACGAATGACAAACTAGTAGGATAATTCCTTATGCATATATTTAAGTCACATTTAAGTCACACAAGACTTAATTAGCGGGCGTTTGAGTATGCTCAACGTAGCCGCGATCCTCACGCTTAATCCCTGCTCTCAAGACCTGCGCACCGTGCCCCCGGGCTTGTTGTGTAATTTTTTCGGTTTTCGGAAACTTTTACTTGCATGTAATTAGAATGACTTTAGGTACATTTGGTGCTGCAAGGTGTTTTTGCACTGTTTGTTATTTAGTGTCATTTCTTAGGTTCCCTGCCAGTTCCGTAGCGAATGTAAACTTCATTTTCAGTTGTACTTTATAGTTCCATCTTTTTATTTATTGTACATTTCTTTTTGTATTACATGAATCGTGCCAATAATTCCTCGCAACCTGGCTTTCTTCGAGTGCTTCAATAAATGACTCAGATTAGGTCGAGTAGAACGGACGAGAGGTTTTCCTCTAACGAGCATCCAATCTTTTGTGCCGGGAATTGAAGCGGCCCTCGGCACTTCGAAGTTAGATTGACTTTTTACTTTGCGAAGGAATGAGGCAAGAACAAGAGCAATCTTTACACTTTCATATGTCAGCATCAAACTACGCTACATATTCCAGAACACTTACCATATATGGGAAAAGCATAGACCAACACTTATCTAAACCCTTTTTGAAGTTTTTTACATACTTACCCTTCACTAATCAGAAGGAAGTTTATCCCAAATGTTAACTACTCGTTTCTTAAAAAATTCTGCCCTGATGTCCAAACGAGCTTTACGATGTTTGAGCTTTAGGCGATGCCCGCGTAGGTGGTCTAACATAGCTAACTCAAACAGATGGGTGTGACTAATACCACTAAGTCCCCTAATGATCTTAAACGTCTATCAAACCCCCTCTCAACCTTCGCCATTCCTGGGAAAATAAACCCAAGCTACTTAGACGATCTTTGTTCGACTACCCTCGTTGACCTTCGATCATCCTCATCGCAAGTTTCTGAATCTTTTCTACACATGTCGTCAATACGGAGGTACGGTGCCTAGGCTTGAACCCTCCTCCAAATGTGGCCTAACCACTGCTTTACCTAAAAACAAGAATACCTCTGCTTTACGGGTACAATTTGACAGCCTGTCTTGACACTAACACGGATTGTCCCTGATCAGGCACCAAACATTCTGGACCTCGTTTTCACGTCGGCCCCATCTGATGTCAGGTCTAACGATCTTCCATTCTCTTGGGAAGGGTGATCACTGTACAATCTCCTTTTTGTGAACACGACGCCTCACAATCCATGATCACGTGCCACCATCAGAAGGACCCCCGTTGATTGATAAAGTAAAAACGACGGAAACTATGGGGCTATTTCAAGAGCACAGGACTGACATCGAGCTACTTAGATTACATAACTGTCAGCAACCTATACACTGAGAAAACGAGACAAAAGACTACAATATGCACATGGACTTCCATAAAATCCAAAAACTGTTCCGAAATCTTTTTGCCTACCTGAGGCGAAATGCCAAAACGGATGGTGGAATCTCCGCTCTATCCTCTTCTAAGGAAGGTACCGTTCTCTACAGCTATGATGAAAATGCAAACCTACTGGCTGCGCAATATTTCTCGGTCTATTCAGTAGAACTTTCGCTACTCAGCAACTGTTTGCCTGCAATCTACTCCTATATGGACGAAGTTGAAATTAACCCGAGGTAGTCACTAAGCTACTCCTTGAACTGGACCTGAGCTCCTTCCCAGGCGCAAACGGATTGTATCCCAGCTTCCTCAAAACGATAGCTGAGTACGTCGCCGCCCCTCTGTGCCAAGTGTGTCGGCAATCCCTCGAAGTCGGCTGTCTACCCACAGGCTGGAAAGCAAGTACCGTCCTGCCTAAATACAGGGGGGGGGAAACCAACTAGACCTAGCGAACTACCGGCCAACATGCCTGACGTCACTCGTATGCAAATCTATGGAACGAATTGTCAATTGCACCCTCCAGCTACACTGTGTGCATCTAGACCTCATCTCACCTGCTTAACATGGCATCTGGTGAGCACGCCCATGCATTACTAACTTACTCATCGCCAGTGAAACTGGGCAAAAGTCATAGATGACTGAGAACAGGTCGATCTAATATTCATTGACTTCAGCAAAGCCTTTGATAAAGTTCCACATGTACGACTGCTACAAAAACTCTAGGGAATTGGCATTACAGGAAGTCCTGGATTGCCGATTCCTTAAGAGCTAGGACAATGCGCGTACAAATGTACCAAACCCTCTCTGCTCCAGTGCTTATGACTAGTGTCGTTCCCCGAGGATCAGTGCTTGGACCAGAGTTCTTCAAACTATACGTTAACGATCTGCCGTCTGTACTTCAAACCAACTGCTTGGTCTACGCCGATGACCTCAAGCTATGGTCAACAGTACCCAGCCTTGAGGATACGGACAGATTACACGGGGCTCTAGACCAGCTACAGGAATGGTCCATCAAGTGGGAATTGCCAGTCAACCGAGATAAATGTGATGTTCTCCCAATGGGTAGCACTGAACCGTACGGTGCATACCAGATTAGTGGGTTTTTCCTTAGGAATACCACTCATGAGGAGGTCTCGCGGTTATCGTGGCTTCTGACCTTAGAACGACGCAGGACGCGTTGGAGGTGACCACTAAAAGGAAACTAGTAGGTGCCTTAAGATCATTCGCCCGAATGATTCCTGGGATCTTTCGTTCGTTTCCTTCGTTCACTACCTACGTCCGTCCAGTCTTAGAATATGGCCTACCAGCTATTCATCCGCTTTCAAAGTTTACATGCGCTTTGCTGGAAATGTTTCAGAGACGTGCATCGAAAGCTGTTCTGGGGCTTCTTGATCTCCCGTACCCCACTCGACTCCAGCAGTTAAATCTGTTCTCCCTCGAGCACCGCCGTCGCCGGGATGGTCTTATCTACACTAGGTCACACATGGAGACTATTTAAGCAAATAAGAAAAATTCGCATGGATGTCGCCTTATCCACTAGCGTGGGGAATGAATGGAACAGCCTACTGGAAGAAATTGCAGACGTGACATCCGAGGAAAGTGGCTACTAGACAAACATTCGCTAAGAATGCTGGAATTTTGCGGTTGTCATTGCGATTGCAACGAACCCTCGAGGAACGCCGTAATGCAACGACACGCATCAAACCCAGCATGATAGGGAATCGATGGGGCTGACAAGGGATTTCCCTCCTGTTCATTACAACTCAATGAAATCGGGATACAGGAAGTACCGTCCTGGGTGCCAAAGTGGTTAAAGATGCCAGAATCAATTATTACATCGAAGTACTGAGAGCTGTTCTCTCTTACCTACACGCGAAACGGGACGCTGGTAAAGAGTGGGCTTATTTCGTCTCTAGATCCTCCGCTGTTCTTTCGGTGTTCTTGATGCGCATGCCTTCGTCATTCTTGTTTGGCGTGGTTGCTCTGTGTCTGGTGAGTGATATCGTTACTGGCTCGGATTGCGTTCTTGTCGAGGCACAAGGTCAATTTCAGACACTTAGAATTAACCGAAATTTGGATTAAATGTTTACCTAGCTGACTGAGCTTTTCGTTAGCCATTTCGTATAGTCCTTTTCCACTACAGCTCCGTCGGACGATCGACCCTCGGTTTTCCGTCCGCTTACGGATTCATATCGGTGTGTGTAAGGCGAAAGGCAAACTACCGGCCAATCTCTTTGGCATAGATGATTTCTAAAAGCATGAAAGGAATTCTTAAAAGAACCCTAAATCTTCACCTGGAGAGCCTGCATATCCTATCATGCGCTCAACATGATTTTCGGAAGTCACGTTTTTGTATCTCTAATTTGCTTGTTGCGAAGTGAAAATGGGAAGATCGCTCAATGCCGGTAATCGTATGAATATTGTTTTCGTCGACGTTAGCAGGGCATCTTACAAAGTTCCTCTTGGACTTCTCATACTCCGGGGAATTGGCGTTTCTGAGAAACTTCTCTCCTGAGTCGCCATCTTTCTGCATGGCCGAAGCATGCAAGTTAAATTGAACAATACTACTCAATCCAGTTTATATGATCTGCGGGCCCTCACAGGTCTTTGCCCTTAGGTCTTCAAAATCTACATCAAGAATCTTCCGTCAGCTCCAAACTGATTACCTCATATATGCTGATGATAAACTGGGGCTAGAGTTACCCAAACTTGGTGATGTCAACACGCTACAGACAACGCTGGACCAGTTGCACTGCTGAGCAGTGGAGTGGTAGCTACCCACTCACCATACTAAGTGTTTTGTCCTCCCAATTGGTGTTCCGGACTTCTTTGTTGTTTATCCTATTGGGGGCTTACTGCTCAGGAACGCAACCCTGGAGAAGGATCTTTGAGTTATTGTCTCGGCAAACGTACGCACGACTCAAGTCACCCTAAAGAAAGTTGCCGCTGCTACTAGGATATTCTTCTATATACGGAGATCCTTTCCCAGATGACTTCAGATATATTCCGACTTCTCTTCCGCTCTCATGTTCGGCCATTTTTTGTTACGGATTGCCAGCATCATATCTTCTCACGAAAGATGAATGTATACTGATAGATAAGATTCAGTAACGGGGATCGAAATCCGTCATGTCACTCAGAAACCTGTCTTGTTCTGTTGGCCTTCAAAGAATGAACTAGTTCTCCCTGGAGTATCGTCGTCGCCGTGGTGACTTGATTTACGCGCCACGTGTTCTCCTAGGTAAGATCGAGGCAGAGGGACAAAGGTTCTTTCGTCTTTGTGCGGACAGTTCGACACGAGGCCACGGTATAAAGCTGTTTAGACCAATAAGGCATTGGGTTCGCTCTGATCTAGTGATCTGGAGATTCCCCCGCAACGAGACTGGATCTTAACGTGGTGCGACGGTTTGCATACCTCATTGACCCATGGAGCTATACTGCGTGATGCCTCCGGGCACCTTGAGAGCCACTCCTACCAGTTGGTCAATGGTGAGTGGTCAGACAAATTCAGTCTCCTGGTCCTCCAGGTTGGGGGTTTGAAATGGGATAGCGTCCATTTATGTAATACTAAATCATTGCTACCTCCCCGCTGCCTTGCGGACAGGCTTTTGAGCCAAAGGCTTTGGATAAGGACACTAATCGTCCTTCTGTCTAGGTCTGAGCGCCCTGGCAGTATCCCAGCCCACATACAACCATGACATTTTCTTCAAACATAAACCTCATCCTGTATCGCCCGTCGCGCAGATTATCAAGCGTCGCCTTGTCTGCTGCATGCAGCAAGGCGGATAAGCGAAAACATGCTACTGTTGGCGCCTCCCTTCTTTTTTTCCACCTGTGTGATGCTGCTGTTCTCCAGAATAGACTGCATATACACTTGTTGCAGACGGTGTAGCTGTTCCTTGGTACGAACAATGAGACCTCACTGAGATGCCGTATTTTTCTTTAAACGCTCTCTTTAAATTGCTGAAACCTCTTCAGTTGGGGGAGTAGAACTTGTCCGCGCGGGTATTGTGAGATTTTCAAGGATAGCATATATCTAATCAGAAATTTAGGTTCCTAGTCGATTTATCACAATGCTTGGGATACGTCAAGGTCAAAGGCGAAACAAAGTTATTTGCATGAAACCATACCACGAAGTCGATCGGTATATTGTGAAGAGCACTGCCTCCGCTTGAACCTACTTTCATCAGCTCAGTAGTAGCGCCCGCAGAATCTACCCTAATAAAACATGCTGACGACATCGTCCTGTGTATCAGTCGTCGAAACGTCCATTGCTCTCTGAGGTTGCAAAATCCTCTGCATGACCTCAGTAGTTGGTCCAAAGCTCGTCATCTGTCTCTTATTGCGTCCCAATGTCATAATACGCTTTTTCGCGACAAATAGGAGCCAGGTACGAGCAGCTCCCTACCCAGTGCCCCAAGCAGCTTAGTGACAGGGATGCATTGCACTCTGCTACATCTGTGTACCTAGATATGCTACTTGAATTTCCACCAGGTGACTGACTGACAAACCTTATGTACGCGAACGATATGGCCCACTTGGGGTCTGACCTAGCGACTATGTATGCAAACTGATTCGATTTACGTGTAACGCTACACGCCTGGGCATGCGTTTGCAACCTCACGATGCAAAGTGTTGTGACAGCGTCGGTCCGATCAGTCACCTGTGCTGACTGTCCTTTTAAAGGGGGAACTTCAGAGGCAATCACAAAGGTAGTAAACGAAGCAAAAATAAGTATAATTTATCAGAACAGTCAAGCGGTCCATTCGACATGGATGCATTTGAATGACTCACTCCCCGCAGGTAGGAGAACACGGGGCATGAAATCGACTCGCATAATGTCGAAATCATTAGAAAGGGTTTACCGTCCACACCCCTAAGGCTGGCTGCTGAGGCGTCGGAAATTGTCGGAGCCAACAGCTGCGTAGGAAGTGGATGGAGTGAAGTTATCGAGTGCGTGTCAGGCTGTCTTATCCGGCCAGTCTGAGGGGCGTCGGCGAACGGATCTGGGGCAGAACGCGATCATCGAACCAATCCTACTCCCATGGCAGGCAGCGAGGTAAGTGTGCTGACTCCGTACTATGAACCACCTGGGATCACTAATCCGACACTGAAAATGACACTTTTACCTGTAAGGTGACTAACACCCTGCTAACATCTCGATAACCGCAATTATTGTCCCTTCTCTATGAACGCAATACCAATCACCCCCTGGTTCACTTGGCCTGACGAAGCTTTCTTGTCGAACGCAAAATGTTAGCCTCTAGCTTGTTTGGTTTAATTTCCTTTTCAAGAAATATGTGCCTTCATTTATTTTACCAATGTTGGGCGTTTCGGACAAAACATATTTGCGCGCGGTGAGGGTGTTGAGAAACGTAGTCAAAACTGCCCACGATCTACGATGAACCATTTTGTCACAGTTAGTGACGTTGTGCAACCTACGATCGAACACACCAAATGGTGGGGATATTTACCGTACCCTATTAACGCGTTTGGCCTGCTTGTGTCATTAATACGTATCGACCCCCATCACCATCGCGTTTGCACAGGGGCTGCACCAGTCTGTAGTTTGTAAGCCGCCCGATTAGTTAGTTTCCCGTCCCATACGATACCGTATAGACCAGCTAACGAAAACCGATGATATTTCATTAGCTCGCTCCATATTAGGTGCAGTGCCACACTGCACGTAGTATGACGGCCACTTCCGCTGTACCTGACGCTTTTAGGCGATCCCAATGAAGTCAGCTTTGTTGCTTGAGTAGTTAGCGTTCTTTTGAACGCTGCACCACCAGAAATTAGCGGGCTACTCATGATGTACAGCATATATTTGCACAATTTAGGAGCTGAAACAAACGCACTCGACCGCATAACCCTCTGAAATACTTCGTAATAATCGACAAACATCTATCTCGCATCCTGAGATGATCAGTGCCTTACATCCGACGCGTTGTCTTAGCGTCTCTCACAGTGCCTGTCCTCACACGGTGACATGTAACCAACGGCACTATGCAATTTCGATATCTCAGCATTAATGCTTAACCTAACGATCAACTGAATGACCCTTTCATTTTTGTGCACGGTAGTCCTCTTCGTAGCACCTACTATATGCCATTCTCCCTCCACGAACTGGCGACACAACAGTACGTAACCACATATAACCTCCCATCATTAGCAATGTAGTCCTGATTGCCAGGAATCATCCGTATTCCCTCTGGTTGTCTCACAACGCCTAACGCGGAAACATGCGAAAACTCTCCGCTAAAGCACTTAGCCTGAACACCATCGTTTATCTCTGAATCCCGAAACAATGGCTTCGCGATGCATAGCAGTGACAACACCAGTTCAAATTATGTACATTGATGTCAAGAAATAGGGGAGATTTACCAATCGGTACAATGCATTGCCTGGACGTAATTCCTCCTCACATGATCTGTCATGTGCTGGCAGTACTGAGACTACACACAGGCCCGTGCGTCAGACACAATTTGCCCCAGAAAACGCATTCTCCACTCGGTCTTGCATAGTACACCCTCAGGATCACCCTGAAACATCTCGGAATATCTCTATATCAAATACCTATACTTTTATGATGCTCCAAGTGCCCTCAATTGGGTTCAGTGATGAAGAATATGGAGCAAGGCGCAGTTGGCTGCCCGAACTGTACGACCCCTCATGTAATCCGCGTTTCAAATTCGTGTGGCATGGCGCGTTATCGCAGATCAGGGGGCACCTTGTGAGCTTAAACACAGACGACCACATTCCAATCCGCATTTCACTCTCCATTTGCACAGGGCCCCTTTGTCCCTTTGCTCGCAAGAATGTCGGAACATTTTTGCACCGCACGTCCCCATTACTCAGGCATTCATCAGTGAGCGTTGGTATCCGGATACGCCGAAAGTGTGCGGTCGTGTGCCCAATTCCTGGTCCTGGTAACTCTTAACTTGCACAACTTGCAAGCGTACTGCAGTCGTACACTTCAGGTAGCGTATGCCCTAATGAGTCTGTATCCACAAAACGTGCACCGTCTGGTTGCGTTAAATGTTCGGTGCCAACGGTATATTTGATGCCACACGGCATAGTACTCTCAGTGTACTCAGATTACACGAGTCAATGGCATATGCTCCTACTTATTAACCACCACATCGGGTGTTCTTCAGGGAGAAATTCTGTCTCCTTATCACTTTCTGCTTACATCAGCTCAATAATAGCTTAACTGTAAGTGACACTTGCTGTAACAAAGAAGTGCCTCCTTAACTTATAACAAAATTACCGCAGTCGTATTTCGGTATTAGCGCTCACAGTTTAGGGACGCTGGAAATATCTCCTTTACCCACACTTCACTGGCAAGTTGCGAAGGCCTATTTTGTCGCTTTTTATTCGCAGGCACGCCAAAACTTTCGGGCCCCACAGGTCTCATTCCTTCATTCATTATACACGTTAGCCAGAGGTGTAAAACACCTCAGCTACTTTGCCGCAATACATAAAAGAAAAAGAAAATAAATACAACAGTTGCATGCCAGCTGAGCTACCAGCAACCGATGGACATCGTTCCGGAAAGTTACCAGCCGGATACTAGGCAATAAGAAAAATTATTATGTAAAATTATATTATGCTACTAAATGAGATCGTCGTTGGAGGGAGAGGCTAAACTCGATGGGGAGGAACGAAGAAACTCACAGCAGGAACACCACTGAGCTCGGCTCCTAGCCATGTCAGCAAGCGTATCTAGCCAGTCCTGTTCATTCTCTTTTGGACCCCAACCAGGAAGCCGTGAAGCTCCAACCGAGGCCAGCTCCGAAGCGTGGGCCTTCATTCCCCTCGACCAAGTCATCGCTTGGCCATCCCTCCTTTTCTTCCATTCACATCTCCGGCGCACAAACAACGCACCTTGCGAGAGTCATTGGCCTGGCATACGCAACACGTGGCCGAGCCATCGGAGCCTAATGCGTGAAATGACGGTGCTGAGCAGTTCATTTCCTTTTCCTGTGCCATAAACAAGGCGTCGAACACTCGTTGCTCACGCGGTGTTCCCACCAGATGTGAGCCAAACTACGAAGGCACCAATGGTCGAACGTAACTAGCCTATTTATGTCCGCTGATCTAAAGGGCCAGGTTTCGCAACCGTACAGTAAGGTCCAACGTACCGCTACATTATACACTCTACCCTTCAGGACGAGAGTGATGTCGCGTCGGCGCCATAAGTGGCGAACCTTGGCAAAAGTATCTCGAGCTTTTGCCATACGGTTCGTTATCTCATCTTCAATCCCACGGGCGCTGATACAACTTCCCAGGTAGTAGAATTTGTGAACGACTTCTAGCTGATCCCCACCAAGGGTCAGCGTAGGAAGCGATCCCTGCCAGTCTTTGAAGAAAGCCTTGCACTTCTATGGTGCAAAGCAAAGATCGAAGCGGCTGACTGCCAGTGCTAATCTGTACAGTTCCGCTTGGCACGTCTGGGAGCTGTCATAGATAAGTGCAATGTCATCTGCATACTCCAACTCAAGAAGTCGTTCTCCTGGGAGTAGCTCCACACTTTCTAAGTCGTGTCCTGTGAACGCGCTTTCCATGACTTAGTCAATAGCGAAGTTAAAGAAGAAAGGTGACCACAGGCATCCCTGTCTCACATCGCTGGATATTTTGTTGGGCGGTGACAGCATGCCGTAAGCTCTCACTCTGCCCGTGCTACGCGCGTATAATGATCGGATAATATTTACACATTTCTCGGGCACATCTTTCCTGAGTAAACAGTTCCAAAGGGCACATCAATCAACCGAATCGAATACACCTTTGATCTCGAGGACCACGACTACGGTGGACCGCCAATATGTTTGGCGGCACTACAACAACTGACGCGAGGTGGTGATGTGGTCGATGCAGCCACTACCACAACGATACCCGGCTTGCTCCTCACGAATCTGGCTTTCACGAGTGCCAGTCGGTCTGTGAAAGACTACGGAGGCAAGTAATTTGGAGGCGATGGGGATCTGACTGATTTCTCTGTGGTTGCCGCATACCAAACGCGAGCCTCCTTTGAAGATGGCAACAATAATGGAACGGCTCCATTCGGTAGGGCAGTTTCCTGCTCCCACAGTTTCACTAGTAATTTATGAAAATCATCACCAAGAGCAAAGCTGCCGAATTTGAAGAGGGCTGGATGAAGATCATCTGGTCCCGCGGCTTTGTTCAACTTCAACGGTCCGATCTCACGTGCGACTTCTGAGCGAGAGGGCTGATCTAAAAGGACAGCCCAGGGAGTAGGGCGACCAATGGCCAGTGACGAATCGAACAATTCCGGCCGATTAAACTTCGCACCTTCAAAGTGCAAAGTGTTGCTGCAGGACCACCAGCCACTTGATGACCTCTTGACGCTTGCGAACGAGACACTCGAGGTGGTTGATACTTTCACTTATCTTGGCAGCTGCATCAGCAATGATGGGCACATAGAAACTGACGTCAGCTCACACATTGCAAACACCAGAGCTACCTTCTTGAACCTGCGTCATCTTTGGCGACAGAAGGGAGTTTCCCTTCGTCTGAAAGGCCAGGTTTACAAGGCCACAGTGAGGGCCGTTCTGCTGCGTGGTAGTGAGAATTGGCGCCTTTAAGTCTTTGGTCATCGTTGTCTACGAAGCATTGCTGGATTCGGATGGCACCAACGGGTCCGCAACGATGATGTTCGTAGGCGAGTACTAGGTAATGACAACCATGCTAGCTCCCTAGAACAACAGATAGCACTAAATAAGTTGCGTTGGCTCGGGCACGTGCTACGTATGCCTGGTCACCGTTTACCTAGGAGGGCCTTGTTTAGTCTGCCAGGTGTAGGGTGGCGCAAGACTCGCGGTGGACATAAGTTGAATTGGAAACGGGAAATGAAGTCACTGACGACCAAACTGGGTGCCGTTGGTTCGTCTCGCCTTCCGGGCTGGAGTCCACATGACTCGCCTTCTGCTTGGCTCGAGACTTTACAGGGCATGGCTCGCAGTAGACACCAGTGGAGCGTCTGATGCTGTCTTCTAATCGGATTGCCTGTTTAAAGTGTGTTTTGTGCTGAGTTATCTGCGGGGTAATGGCTGACTATGACGCGTTGCAGTGAAGACCTCAAGGAAGCTGTCTCGCCGATGCCGACTTATCTTTGCATGATCGCCAGCTGTTTGTGACGGTATGTTGTCTACACAAGGTGTAGGCGCCTTGACCCTGAATGTTTGCTTAGGGCATTAAGACTGTCAGGTAAGTTTCCATTTTCTCCTTCTTCTTATTCTTTATTTCATAGGTCCTCATGTTTGAATGGCAGCGAAGCACCAGTTCAAATGGCTGATGTACTGCTGTTGATGATGATACTGCTGCTGGCCGATTAAACTGCTTTTTAAAATGCTCACCCCAACGCTCTAAACGTTTTGACAAATTGTAGTTAGGCTGTCCACTCTCGTCACAAATTGCTTCATTAACACCAAGTCTCCTGCTGCCCATTTCCCGTATAAGACGAAATAAATTTCGATGATTACCATGGGCAGCGGCCACTTCCATCTCTGACTCACGAAGAGACCACCAAGATTCGCTGTCTCTCTTCAAACTAACACGGAGTTTTACCCGGAGCTCTTTGCGAGTTTCATTGTGTTCGCTTCCAGCCAGAATATGCCGAGTAGCATCGATAATTTCTAGAGACTGCAGTCATAAACCTGTGTTTGTTTTGATATGCCGACACACCGAACCTACCCGAGCACCAGTAGGTCGTCTTAACAGTGTCATTTCACAATCTTCGTCTTCTGATATTATATGGGATGGTATATATATATATATATATATATATATATATATCTGGTTGGCGGCATACGGTTTCGGATTTGGCAGTCACTGTGGCTAGCCCCAGGACGCCTGCGCCTACAGAGAGACCATGGGTGGCTTTCGCTGCACCACCCACAGCTCCAACCACACACCCCATATCCAGTGTAAACCCGAAGGAATAAGATCGGGAGGCATGTGGATGGGAGCCACGTTTCATCAACGGAGCCGGGCCACAATCCTTCACAGGCAAACACAAGCACACTGTCTTTGGGGAATCATGCGGACACAAGACGGTGGCTAGACTGTAGTCCGCTCCACACTGAGTGCATGGAACCACTCTTCGAGCCTAGCACGGCCACAAGCACCGTGCACCTCGTCCCCTCCAGCAACGACCAACTGTCTCCTAGAGCCAGTATGGACGAGGTAGTGGGTAATAGACAGGTAGGCACCTTGTCAACATGCACATCAAGCGCAGCCACACCGGGGATATCAAGCAACAGCCAATCATTTGGGAGAAAGATAACAAAGAAAATAAATCGAGTAATGCATAAGGAAACGTGAGCCGATGAAATAAGTTGTTAACAAAGGATCCTAGATAAGTTCACGAGATCAGAAAGTATATTTTACGGAAATGACACAAACACGAAAATGTTATCGAAATTAATTACAGTTGGCTTAAGCGGGGTGTGTAAGTTTATAGAAGAGAGTAAAGGTAGATATTTGTAGGAGGAAGAAAAACCTTAGGACAAAAATGAAAGCCCACGACCTGAAATAAAGAGACTTAGCATGCAAGCAGGCCGTTAGTAAATCGAATGCAGCGTACCTACAAACCCTGCGCTGGTTCTGCCTACGTTCTCTGCAAGATCCGTCGTCGCTTCAGTAGTGGTCCCGAGTAGCTTCGCTCATGGCTCACTAAGCCTGTCTGATTCAGGCACTCGCGACCGCATGTGGTACAGCACCATGCGCTTGATGTCCATGGAGTACAACCCATCGTTGCTTGCCGCTTCTTCTCTGCATGTATGAGGTCATTCTCCTGCACTTTGGCAACTGCCTTCATGGTTAGATCCCGCCATGCACGCCGATCAACCTCCTTCGATTCCCATGATCTGCAATCAAGATTAGAACGTGAGTGGCTCACTCTAATCATGTCCTGGTAACGTAACTTTGGTTTTACCACGTGCCGCTTCCATAGCCGGAGCGCCTACGATGCGCTGAGGCTGGTGGTGGCTAGATCCTGACGGATGATCTACGTACTGTTGCTACTGTTGTGCTTTGGACTCATGTCCTGGATGCCTCTTCCTTACCACCACTTGATACCAATCCGCATGTGTCAATAAATTGACTTTGTGTTGAATCCACTGCCTTTCGGGTGTACATTTAATCGAAGGCTTTGGCTGAGGACGCGAATCGTTCTTCTCTCAGCTGTGAGCGCCCTGCCAGTATCCTTGTCCATCCTCTTCGGAGATTAGGTTGTGGTTGATGGCCCTCATCTCGTAAAACCTAGCCATGGGAGACAAAAGGCCTACGGTTGGCCTAGAGCATGAGCGCCACGCATTGTTTCTGACGGTGACATGGCATCTGCGCATGCTCAATGGTTTGCTACTGCACGCCTCAAGCTATGCAGTCCGTGATCAAATTGGTGCAAACCCGCCGAAAACCCTCCTACGTCTGGCTGTGGTCGCAGGTGGTCTCTTACTACGATCTTAAAACATATATGAGGCAGTGAGAATATTTATAGCTCGAGATGCAGGTGAGGGTATGCATGTGTTCTCCGAGCTGGCCGATTTGGCTGCAAACGTTTCATCGTCAGGCTAGACGACATCATCAATGCGATTCATGCGGGCCACTTACAGATCCAAGTGATTATTGATTACTTACTGTTTCGAACTTCAGGAGTCGATTAGTCTACCTGAGCTGACCGGGTACTCAACGTATTGTTGGCTAGAGTCCGCCTCAATGACATTTCTTTGTCCTGTTGATCTGGGACGGAGTATTGATTTGATCCTCAGTGCTTTATAAGCAGTATCTAGATCTGAGTATCTGTTGATTGGGTTCTTCCCCGAGTACCAAGCCTCGATGAACACGCGTGCTTTTCGAGTTTTTGCCCTGCCTATGATCCTGACATTCTGCAAACCAAATTGATAATTTTCGGCGTCTATATGTACCGACGTCACGAATGACATCCTAGAGCACTCGAAACTGGAAGAAACACACCAGCTAGTAAACAACACGTTTGCTGATATCTGTTTCACTAAAGAAGAGGAGAGCAATTGTCAGCTACCATTCTTGGATGTTTTAGTAGAAAGACCTGCTGGTGGACAACTGGAGACAACAGTTTAGCGGAAAGCGACGCATACCGACCAAATCTTGAATTATCGCGGCAATCATCCAACGATCTGCAAGCTCATCTGTGTAAAAACTATATTTTAAAGAGCTCAGACACATTGCAGTGCGCCGCAGCCCAGGAAAGCGGAGGAAGATCATCTGTTCGGAATGTTTACACGGAATGGGTACCCCAGGATTTTCATTTTACGTTGTTTAACATCAATAAAACGACCAACGCATGGACAATCATTAGAGACGGACAAAAGGACAATCATTCTACCATACATCAACGGCGTCTCTGAGATGGCGGCGAGGCTGCTACCACTTTTCGGAATCAGAGTTGCTCACAAACCGACAGAAACTATTCGAAACAAAGAAGAAACCATTGGTGTGTTTCGCAAATTGTAAAAATACTATGTGGGCCAGACAGGAAGGCAGCTCGGCTCTAGACTACATGAGCATAGCTTAGTCATCCGCCCACATGACTGTAACTCCCTGATGTCGGTACATATGGACGCCGAAAATCATCGGTTTGATTTGGAGAATGTCAGGATTATAAGCAGGGCAAAAGTCGTAAAACACGCGAGTCCATCCAGGCTTGTTGCTCGGGGAAGAACTCAATCAACAGACACTTAGATCTTGATACTGCCTATAATGCAGTGAGGGTCAAATCAGTACTCCGCCCCAGATCAACAGGACAAAGGAATGACATTGGGGCGGACTCTAGCCAACAATACGCAAGAGCTGACTACACGGTCGGCTCACGTGGACCAATTGACCCCTGACGTTCGAATCAGTAAATGATGCATAATTGCTTGGATCTGTAAGTGGCATGCATGAATCGCACTGATGATGTCGCCTAGCATGACTTTGAAACGTTTGCAGCCAAATCGGCCAGCTCGGAGAACACTTGCGTACTCTTATATATCAATCGTTCCAGTACATCAAAGTCTGCATGTGACGGACCTCAAGCAGATCCCAATCTGTCTCACATCCCCGCGCCAGGTCTGCTCCCCAATGCTTTGTTGGTCAGGCTATTGAGCCGAAGGCTCCGGGCGGAGTCCCTCAAACGAACCTCCAAAGCACAACCGCCACCTCGCGTGCGATTGCCCACTAATGCAAATGCGTGCCTACGCGCAGAGTATTGAGCATCGGGCGCTGGAACTTGCGCACACTACTGGACTGGAACTCGAATGAACGCCCAGAGCGTCGCACTGCACTGGTCACGACGGAGCTGGCGCGCTACAACATCGATATTGCGGCGCTCAGTGAGACCCGGCTCCCTGAACAAAGTATGTAGCATAAAGAAGGTGCTGGCTACACGTTCTACTGGGTGGGCAACGCCACCTCAGCGCCACGCGAACATAGGGTCAGATTTGCAATATTCTATCGCTTAATTGGCCAGCTGGTGGAGGAAACCAACACGCAACAGCGCGCGACTGATGACTGTTCACTTACGGCTCGGAAGAGGTAAGTGCCACATTTATCAGTACGTACGGTCCGACCATGTGTTATCCTAATGACACGCGTGGTCAGTTCTACACTCAGTTATCCTTCGTGATACGGTCTGTGCCGAGGAGCGGCCGACTATTTCTGCTGAGTGATTTCAACGCGCGCGTTGGGCGTGATGCATCGGTGTGGACAGATGTCATAGGTCCGCATGGCATTGGTTCAGCAAATGCGAACAATGATCGGCGGCTTTCATTATGTGCCACTCACGGTCTGACGATCACGAACACTCGGTTGAAATTGTGTGCGAGGGATATCGCAACCTGGACGCCCCCACGGAGTGGTCGCGCTCACCTGCTCGATGGTCATCACACGTCAGCGTGATATGCGTGAAGTGCGCATGACACGTGTACTGCGTGGAGCTGTGGCACTGATCATAAACTGGTGCAGACCATACTGTACATATATTTTCTTAAATCTATGTAATTCACTCCTGCCGTGAATCGGCGTAAATTTAGCATTCTCTGTCTCGGCACTTTGGAGAAACGCATTGAGCTGGAGAAGCCGATGACTGCGCCTGTGTGATGTGGACTGCACAGCAACAGTGGGCGACCTATGGCATGCCATTTGCGACCAGATGACAGTTGCTGCCGATGAGACCATCGGGCGCGCAAACTGCAAACGCTCTGATTGGTTTGATGAGAACAATGCGAAGATTGACGCATTGGTGTCCGAGAAGAATGCAGCATTTGCTGTATATGCCGCAGGCCGCAGGGGCTTGGGGGGGGGGCTTGGTCCCTCTGTAGGCGCAGGCGTCCTGTGGCTGGCCACAGTGACTGGCAAATCCGAAACCGCATGCCGCCAAGCATATATATATATATATATATATATATATATATATATATATATATATATATATATATATATATATATATATATATATATATATATATATATATATATATATATATGAAGACCATGGATTAACCCTTTACTGTATGGAGTATCTGCGGCATAAATCAAGAGGTTGCTTATTTTCCCCCAAATCACCCCCCTCTTTTGGCGTTCAAAATCGCTTTTGCGGTCAGACTACAACAAACAGTCGAATTTAACGGCGGATATCTTTTCTATCAATGTAACTTACTCTTTATATGAACAACTTTATGACTGCAGGTTGGCGGCAATTTTCTGGCATGTTGCCTACGAGCAACAGTATACACTAACGGGTTAATGCTTCATACTGGGCATTTCTGCGCATTTTGTGATGTTTGAGTTCCGATCGTCTCCGACGACTGTCATTTACTCCCCATATCAGGCAACTGACTATCTCGGCGTGCTACTGCACCTGGTTTTGGTTAACTCCTAGGTGGTCAAAAGCGAGTGAATGAGGCAATTCAGCCATAGGCGGGGTGGAGTTTGTCTTCCTCTTTTCTGGGTTGCATTCCTCGGAATTTAGTTTCTTGTCATTGTCAGGGAGTCAGTGGCTCTCTTATATTTGTTTTTGACTCGGCTTTCCACCTAATACTTGCGCTGTTTTCCTACTCCTCTTGAATTCTCCTTGTTGCTTGAAGGACCATTTTGGTTTACTCGTTGTGCGAGTAGATTGTGATGCGCAACCTCTATGTTGATTGCGATTCGCATTGAAGAGTCAACCTTGGTCATTGCTTAAAGGATCACAGGCGTGCCTTGTAACCCGAGGGTGCGGGTTTGAACCTGCGTAGGGGACCGGGTGATCTTCGGAGTATCCGTAGCCCACACGCGACTATTAGTGGTTGCGGAGCCACGAAGTGTTGGTACGTCGTACTGGCATGCTGCTTATCCCCTTTTTATGCGATCACTGAGACCGCAGTCGAAGCAGATGCGAATTAGGTGTCCTACCGAAAACACTCCATGACGCGTTTCAACCTTATTCGATCACATCACGTTGAGATAGCAGGCATCGGAGCCTAGACCATTGGGATGTTAACCGAAACCTCTACCTCTTTTGCCACCGAGTCACGACGGACAACGCTTAACACAGCGGTAAACGCTTGATTGGAGGGTCATTTTGAAGTACTCGTTATATGAATTTGTTCGATGCCTGCTATCTTTACCTGAGTAGATCAAATAAATTCGAAACGCATCGTGTAGTGCAATTTTTTGAGCGCTCAACACCCAGAATGACATAGTTGTTGTTATCATTCTAATTGTTCAGTGTCGTGACTGTGGTTGGTCAACGAAATGGAACGGAAGGGGACTGAACTACTTTTCTTTTTACACCTGCTGCAGTATAACAATGTCGTGCCTTCAGTGGCGTAGCATAGGAGGAGGGGGGCATCCGCCCAGGGCGGCATATGACAGGATGCGGCACTTCTAATATCGTGGATTGTTCGATCCCAAGTATTTAGATCAAATATCAGTGTAAGCTGAGGGTTGGAGATATATATGTTACACTGTACGACCAACAGCACATTTGCGCCATGTGTTTCACCTCTGCAAGCGTTCTTCCCAGTGATCCGCTTACTTGGTTCATTGTGGTCACTTTCAACCTATTTGCCTGTGTTTCAAGCGGTCATCCATTCCAACGAAAATGAATGTGCACTTTACCTTTCGCTGATTCTGTGGCCTTCACGAGCCTTTTCTGCCCCCAGTCAGGGCGAAAATTTTACCACGACCTCGGACTGCAAATGTAGTTTCTACGCCATGGCGTGCCTTTGAAATAGTCGGCATATTTTTATGAGTTTTTAAACGTCTGTATCCAACGCGGTCTCTATTTGCTAAGCAACACTTCGCCTTCAATGTATTACCGTGGCTGTTTTCCACTAGCACGTTTCTTTTGTGTTTCCACTTTCGGATTTGATGAAAGTTGGTATGCACACCTGTATTCTCCGATCAACTATGCTATACACATTAACCCCTTGTATGGTTTTCCACTGCTTCGTTAGCTGCCAACTCTCTCTCTCTCTTTGGTATTTGTAGCCGGTTATTTATTCCACACCTGAGAAGCCGTCTGAGGTCAATCATTTTCACCCCTTGCTGTGATGCCTTGCTTGAAAGTTCGTTGCTGTACTTGGAATGTGGGAGATGAAGGTCCTCCACCGGACGACTTGCATCACCTATTGGGTCTGGGCAATTCAGACACACCTGAGATCGTCGCATTAGGGTGAGTGTTTTCACATGTTATCATTTCGTCATCTCCTCCAGACTGCAGGAAATTGTCGACCCGGATGATTGGAAGAAGCGACTAATTGAGCACCTCCATCCGGCCGGATATGTTTTGGTAGAGTTTTCCGTTTCGGTCTTTCTCATCCTCTAACGGGCGTGTTAGGTCAAGGCCCGAAACTGCTGGGCCATTTGGATGCTGGTGTTCGTTCGCAGAAATCTTTTGTCCGCCATCACAAATATTGAATCCGAAGTCACTCCCTCCGGTTATGTTGGGGTGATGGTAAGTCACGTTTGACCCGAATAAACACACACGCACACTTACCTATCTGCTAACCTTCTTAGGGAAACAAAGGTGGAGTGAGTGTTCGGTTTGAAATTTGTGGCGTAAATGTGGTATTTCTTTCGTGTCACTTCGCGGCACATGCGGAAAATACCAGAGACCGGTTAAATGTAGACTCCGTTTTGTCACTCATCTTCGTCTGCAGGATTACTTGGACATCATCACACACCAGACTTTCCGAGACGAGGATGTGCATTCCATTTTAGATCACGAGTAGGTAGTTTATAATTGCCTTTTTAACGCATTCCCCACAGCTACGTGTTTTGGATGGGTGATCTAAACTTTCGACTCGAAGGTCTGGACAAGCCCACTGTGGAACGCTGCGTCCAGGAAAATCGGTTCGCAGAACTTCTGTCCAATGATCAAGTAATTCCCACCTCTTTGTGCCGATGTCATGCCCCATTTAGCTGTGTATCAACAAGAGGAGGAAGTTAATTTTCGAGGATTTTAAAGAAGGTGAAATCAATTTCCCGCCTACTTTCAAGTTTGACAAAGGCACCGACAGATACGACAGCAGGTAAGTCCCGCAAACGCCATTAGCTTGCAAGCTGTCATCACCGAATTGCGTTCGAGCTAACCCTTGCATGTCTGTACGTGTGTAAGTTTCGCTTTGAGGTCAAGCATGTTTGCGCTGGTTTACCTCCACCCCACGATCAAGTTGTGCTACGTGTTCGCCTTTGTCTCACTGACGCTTGCATATCTGAACAGTTTGGCACTTTGTGGCCCTAGAAGGCTAGTCGGTGATGCGAGAACATTGAACCTACCAGGCTGCAATTTAGCTGGCTATTCAGTCAGTGTCCTGTCCTCCTTTAGCTGCTGGTCCGCAGTGAGATACAACCGTCGTGCTCCCGCCTTTTCTTCTCTTGGCTAATCCTGTATATGTGTATAGATCGATAATTGGTGGTTATCCGGCTTCCCACCCAGGTCAATGATTGAGCGAATTGTTTAGGTGTTCCATAGTCGGATGATGTGACGCCGTACTACTCCTATTCTAATGCAGTTAGCATCGATCAACCATTTGTGTTTGAGCCATATTCTATGAAGATAATCCCAGTGCGTTTCCGTCGCAACACCCTTTGCCTTCTACTAGGTGGTACTACAGGGCACATATGTTATCCCTTTCTTGGGAGGCACATCTTTATCCACATACCAAATCAAATTCGATCCGATAGAATGTGGAGTGAAGATGGCATCCTTAGAACCGGGGTTACAGCATTCTGTGCGCACAGTGCTTCACCGACCACGGAATGTTCTAGCATGTTTAAACACTATTCTGGGTACAGAATGCGCTTCTAACTGGCAGCTGATGACCATTGCCTACCCAGCTGTTACCATGATCGGTGGCTTGGTTTAGCTCGGTTATGAGAGTCGAAGGATTGGGTGATCTCAAGTGTAGCCTATTTTGTCATGTGCTTCATTAGGTTATACTTCCTACTGCTCTTTAACCCGACTATGTGACATGCGCGGTAGTCATCAGCGGATTCGCCGTCATGTTGGGTCTGATAAGTTTCGCTTATTTAGTTAAAGGTACTAGTAACCTCCTACTTCGGTTAATGATAGTTTTTGTGGAATAATACGTCCTATGGGTTGCGTAAACCATGTTCTTCTTTAACTTCGTGATAACCAACTCACTTTAAATTGGAGGCCCTGTACACACCTTGTCCTTTGCCTCTGTACACCCATCATTTCTACTGGGACTGTCGCCTTGTTGCGCCTAAAGAAAAATCCCCTTCTATTGCCGATTACTACGTAATATTTTTCACTTACGCGCTGTCACAAAGTACATATCTTTCATGAGATTGCGTTATCCTGTGTTTGTTTGTGCTGCTTGTGTGGATTTGACGATACGCAATTCTCGCTTCCTCACTCCGGTTTGTCTTAGGCTCCCAGCTTTCTCACCTCAGTTCACTTTCCTAGCCGTGATCCGCTCATCGAAGTAGAGTGCCCGCAGTAACTGGAACCCGCGTTTTCGTCAGAGTAAATGCGAAAAATGTGCTAAAAGTGATGGCAGGTAAAATGTTAGCAAATATAAAGGCGGCGACAAAAATAGTCTTCTCATTGGCTTGATAACAGAAATCAAGCAACTTCCCAACTGCGTCCCGTCGGATTATACTCCTGTTTATCGGTTAGCCAATCAATCGCTTCATATCTGCCGAAGTCCGATTTATCTGCAGCTATTGAATACATACAACTGTGGGAGATGTTTTTGTCCTATAGATGATCTCACGAAAGCGAAAGCTCGAGGTGCTTTTACCAGTCTCCGCCATCTGTGGCACCGGCGTGATATCACTCGCCTTGTGGGGCAGTCGCCCGTTCAATCCTGTACGATTACGAGACTTGTCCCATCAAATCGACCTAAAGATCTTGTTGCGTTCGACCAGCGATGCCTTCGCAGTATACTTCATGTCTGGTGAGAACACCACGTGTGTAACAAGCCTTGTCGGCGTTACGTATGTGGTGCAGGAAGAGCGAGTGAACCTCTCAGCATCATTACGTCACGCACCAGGCTCCGAAGGCTGGACCACGTGGTGCGCATTCCAGCACACCGAATCCTGCCTCCTGCGTTGTTTTCCGCCAGGGCTCTGGATGTAGGAAGAGGAGGGAGGCCAAGCGATGACTTGGTCGAGAGGAGTGAAGTCTCTCACTTCGAACTTGGCGTCGGTTGGTGTTTCCCGACTGCTGGGTTGGAATCCACAGGACGATGAACACTTTTGGTTAGATACACTAGCTGACGTGACGAGGAGCCGGCCTGATTGTCTTTTGTGTTGGGAGATTCTTTGTCTCTCCCATCCCCTTTAGCTTCCCCTCCACCAACGATCTCAAACCCACTGCATAGTGCGATTTAGCATTATGTTACTTTTTTGGGTTTTGTAGTTTGTAATCTTTAATCACATATCTTTTTTGTATAGGTAGGAATTCGTCACATCTAGACTCAGTCAGACAGCCGTCGCACACCCAGAAAAGCACTGTGCGCGCGTTTCATCCTTTCGGGAGTCGTCAGCAGTGAGCATTCCATCGGACCCGGTAGGGCTCGAACCCGCAACTCGACTGTTGTCAGTCCGTAATTGAGACCACTGAGCTACAGGGGATGGCAACGACCATCGTGAATAAGTTACTAGATGTGATATAGCGCCGCTCACTATCCACTGACTTACACGTTACTGCCGTGCAGAGGACAGGGTAGCCTCCGCACCAAGTGACGAGCTTACCAAACTTAAGCTGCCAATTAACTTATGGCATTATAAGCAGTTTTTTCTGTGTACTGAGTACGGAAAAGTAGTAGGGGGGTTGAATTCCTACTTATACCATTCAACCCCCCTACTACTCTTCCGTACTCAGTACACAGAAAAAACTGCTTATAATGCCATAAGTTAATTGGCAGTTTAAGTTTGGTAAGCTCGTCACTTGGTGCGGAAGCTACCCTGTCCTCTGCACGGCAGCAACGTTAAGTCAATGGATAGTGAGCGCCGTTATATCACATCTAGTAACTTATTCACGATGGTCGTTGCCATCCCCTGTAGCTCAGTGGTCTCAATTACGGACTGGCAACAGTCGAGTTGCAGATTCGAGCCCTACCGGGTCCGATGGAATGCTCACTGCTGACGACTTCCGAAAGGATGAAACGCGCGTACAGTGCTTTTCCGGGTGTGTGACGGCTATCTGAGTGAGTCTAAATGTGACGAATTCCTACCTATACCACATTCAACTCCCCCTGCTACTCTTCTGTATCTTTTTTATTACTGCACATTAGCTGAGGTGCGTTTCTCACTCTCGGCTAACGTGTATTGCTGTTGATTTCCTGTAGATTTCCTTCACTCCTTAAGGTCTTGACAAGCTTTACCCCTGCGTTTAATGTACTGGTGTTTACTTTTCTGTGTCTCATTTGTGAAGCAGAAGTCGGTTTATCCGAGATATGCGGTTTGTTCACTAAAACTAAAACAGCGAAAATAGCAGCACATTCGATCTGAGCATCGCTTCGATCTGCGTGGTTATTCCGCCGTGAGTAATAGCGACATTTTTGAGTCTATAAGATTTTTATTTTGACTTAGCTAAATCATCGGTAAAACAATTCACCGTGGCGCAACTAAGCGTCAACCAAACGGTTGAAACCGCCATGATTAACCTGATCGCGTTCTTCATTTCTTACATCAACCCGTAAAGCACGATTATTGCGGCACAATAGCTGAGGTGTTTTCCACCTCCAGCTAACGTGTAATGATGATGATAATGATGAAAGCACGATTATGCGCCATCCCTTCGTCTCCAATTCACGTTGCTTAAACTCAAAAATTCCAGCACTCCTATGTGTAAAATGTTAAATACAACGCGTTGGTAATATATCGGTACCTTGTTACTCTGCATTCTACAGTTTCCACTGGTTAGGAATGAGTTTAAGGTCATATAGTGCAATACGTCCTCCTTGCAGACATTCAGTGTCAGGGTGCTTGCGTCTTACAAGTACAATACGGAATGAAAGATTCCTATGCGCTAACGGAGCGGCATCGAAGAGACAGCCTACTTGCGACTTTCACTTCCCTTAGCTAAGTGTTACTCAGACACTACACAATTCGGACAATTCCTTCTTCCTCCCCTTATGTGTTATCAGCACACCACTGGCGCTAGTTCAGTGGTCCTCAGCCAAGTACAAGATTTGTCACAGAGCGATCCTCATAGAAGACGAGACTTACATTGTGCATCCATTACGTGACCGGTGACATACTCTCCGGAATTCATTTTAACCATGGCTCCCAACAATCTCACGCTCTTCGATAAAGATGAGCTATTAATACGTACCACGTGTTACTGCAAAAAGCCGTAAACATCACCACCTTGTGCTTTTCGGTCCAAATCATGTGTGTAGAGGAGCTGGCATTGTTCGACGCGATCACTACTCATTAGGTAACCTTTTTCAAAAACCTGAAGTGCTCCTTGGAACTTCTGACCGAAGGAGTCAGGTATCTGTGTAATGAAGAATAGATACACTATGGTCCTGTACACATGTTCTGTGTGACCCAGAGCCCACCCAAAATGTCCTGTGTAGGTTGGAGGTGTCCGTCTCCCAGTTTGGAATGACCCTAACGCCATTGAAGTACAAGGTCTTCCTGCGGGACTGGCTAGACGTTGCTCCTATCCTTACCATTCCAGATCATCATTGGAAGTGGTAGACAAGTTCGTTTACCTCATAAGCTGTCTCAGCGCTAATGGTTTAACGGCTGAGGACGTATCTAATGTCTCTAATGTCACGTCTCTAATGTTCGGGTTGCTTTTGCTAATCTCCGCCGCGATCTGGGTCTATCTCTGAAGGGTTGAGTTTATAATGCCCCAGTGAGAACGGTTCTGCTCGGTGGCAGCGAGTCTGCCTGTTCGCGCAAGGGATGTTGAGAGGTTGTCTGTTTTTGATCACCGTTGCCTTCGGTGCATTGATGGTGTGGCTGGTAACATCACACTAGTAATGAGAATGTTCGGTGGAGGATTATCAGCATAATTTCTCTGCGCAGACTTCAGTGGTTTGAGCATGCCTACTGATCGTTTGCCTCGCTGTGCCATCCTCGTACGCTCAGAAGTCGACGGGAATCGAAAGCAAAGTGGCCAATGTATAACTTTGATCTGAAGCATGTATGAGCTAACATCAAAGTTAGCCATGGTCGGGCGCTCTCGGCACTCTCCCTGGCTGGGGTTTGAAGTATCAGGAAAACGCAAGCTTGGAACACTTTTGGATATGAAAAGAAACCGTACGCAATGGCGGACCTGTTATGACTCTATTCCCATGAATACTTCGTTTATTTATTGGATTCCCCATACTTTGTGACACTGCCAATTAAACTACTGACCATGTTGAATATATATATATATATATATATATATATGACCCAAAGCAAATCTATTTTAACCCTAGATGTGCTCCAGCAGGTGAGCAATGTCCTGCAGTCACACATCCGTCTCTTGCTTGTTACATAACTCTCCCCATTTTCCCGCTGCGGGTGGTGGTACTTTACACCTTTAAGCTACAAGGCACCCAACAGGCAGGTTTTTTTTACAGAACCTCATTGCATCTTACTCCGTGTTGACTGCTCCTTTAATTATGAGTCCACGTTTGAAACCGAATAAATCTTTTCCTCCCCATGGCAACTTATGATTATTCCGTTTGCATATACACCTGTCATCAGTTTCGCAGTTTCACTTTCATTGTCTATCCTTAGGGATCATACATGAGCCTCTGAATACCATGATTCGTCAAATTCGCGTTTGCTCTGAGCTGCTTATTGTCTCAGTGGTCTGGAGGCACGTTCGAAGTTTTTCTGACTTTCAGCCACCATCGCCTCAGACCCTTCTTCATGCTGGATTTTCGCTGTGTATCCGTGCTAAAAGTTGCACATCATCTTCCTTGATGATCACGTATTGTTCTCTCCGCTCGTTACTGTACAAATTTACAGGCCTATTGATGAGAAAATATATGCCTACTCAAAGCAAATTGGCAGACACTCGTCGAGTGGAAAAGGTGTCCGACTTGAAACCGTCAGAAGCCGACATGGGCTGAATGACCTAAAAGAGTATTAAAAAACGAAACTCATGAGAACTCACTTATCTTTGCGAGCCTATTACTCAGTATATATAAGAACGGCCATAAAAATGAGCTAGTATGGTGATGGCTGGCTTGCTGTTATGCCACATCGAACAAAGCTAAATAAGACGTACAAGTGTGAATGAAACCTTTCGAGAAAATACCCAGCGTGGAAGCAGGTCCCCAAGAGTCGGTTCACCGGATAGCCGTATTAACTATATTGTGCTTTTTTCAATAACATCTTTCTTCCTGAGTTTAAACTCTCCTTCTTTATACCATTTCTGCTAATTTAACTCCCATAACTCATCCGGAAAATCTGAAGTAACCTGTACACTTTGAGATCATGTTGTACCATATGATCAGTCCAAGTTGTTGGACTGTAACTCGCACTGTCTGGAAATATACGTTCTCATACCTTGCCGACGTTTTGTACTACCGTAAAAGTATCTGCCGAACATGTGTGAGACCAGGGAGGTCTGAAACGAAAATTAACTTTTGTCTACCAAACTAGCCTCTTCACCTCTTATCTCCGGGTGAGCGGTTGTAGTTGACTATCCACTCGGTTTTTCTCCTACCGTTAATGCTTTTCGTACTCGTATTTCTTTCACTGATGTCTAGACGGACGTGTACACAACTTTCAAAATGGCTATACAACAGCTACTGGCCTATATACTGTGCATCATTTGCTGCCTATTCTGAACTAGCGTTTGTTCGGGTCCTACGGTCTGTATCTAAGGTGAGACTAGCTGTCAATCCGTAATCATTTCTCTCTGGCATCGGCGAGGCTAGATCTTATGTTGGCGTTATGGTTTGCGTACCTGTTTGATCCATTGTATTAATTTAGGTCACACTTTTCGATTGCTTTCAGAGTCGCTCACACCAAACACTTCACGTTTTAGTTGTCAAACGTACTCAAAGTAGATATACGTTTTCAGTCGGCTGCAGGTGACGCACGTCACATCAGTTACTCGTCGACCGCACTACTGATGCTGCTGCCGCTACCGCAGCCGGACTTAATTGATTTTGACAACGGGACTTCATCGATACAGCTCCTGAAATACAGCACAATTGCGATGAAACGCCGATTGTAACTATTCACTCAGACGGGAACCTCCGGGTTCAGGGACAGCCAGATGGGCGCTGAAAATATTATTTCACAGCCGATTTGGGAAACTTAATAGTAGCATTGAGCCGATTTAACTTTTGCCTCGATTTGTTTGTTTTCCACTTATGAACCGGATTCGGTGAATCCCACGCTAGCAGTTGTTTCACGAGAAATGGGCTCATGGGTTCTCTACATTCTTGCGTTGCGTCATAGTTGACATACATCCCACTTCTCCTTCAACGGTATGATAGTGAGCGCTTCTCTATTCTGTCAGTCTCTTCCGGATTGAACGTTCTCGCGGGGGTCAGATTTGCAGCCTTAGTGGGCGCGGAAGTCATCATTCTCTCTGAATCAGTCCCATTCTCTGTACAACCAATTCCTGATAGATTGCCGCAAAATGTTGTGCACGTCAGCTGTCCTTTCGTACCTACAAAACGTAGGACGCTGTCGCGTCATCCGCCACATGTCTAGCAATCACCGAAATATCGCCAGTAATGGCCAATAGGTTCTCGGATCTTGATTGTTGTATCACCTCTGGTTGTCATGTCGCTGAGATGGGTTTTTACGTTACGGCAACATCCATGCGGGTTTTCAACTTCTGACCCTGCTGGAGACGATGATACATCAGTTAGCAAGCAAGGGGCAGGGTTCGAACAACGTGATAACTTTAGTGTTTGTGTATGGTTTAGTAACGCGACTACTTCGCACTGAAGCATTAATAGCCTGGCCCTTGTTGATCACCGGCGCTGGCGTAGTATACCTTACATGTGGGATCGTCAAGTGCACATTACTGACTCTCACCGCTTGATTTTTTACGTAACTCCTTTCACATTGTAGAGAATTACTGGCTTGTCTCGAACCGCTTACGGCTGCCAGCCACGCCACTGACTACCCGTCTAAGTGTTCCTTTTCTGCTTTCTTTCTGACATTGAATGAAACAACAGGTGGCCATTAGAGATGGTGTGGCAAATAGCTTGAAAAGCAGGAAAGAAGACGAAGGCTGGTAGATGCATGCATTTCGTATTGTCTCCTCAGTACCATTAACAATAACCGATATGCATAGATATAGCTAACAGTGGGTGCAACCAGACAAGCTTAAGGTGCAAAACGAATGACGGAAGTTCACACCTACGTCCAAGGCAGGATTAGGCTGACAAATAATTGTTTCTGATCACACAAGGCTGGCTTAATCCGGCTTATGGCGACAGCCTCAACAAACTGAAGGAAGCGGGGATTAGTATGACCTAGCACAACTTGAAACGCTGAGCCCAGCTCTATCTGGTGACCCGAGTCTACTAGGTGTTTGCGTATCGAGGAAGCCGGCGGTCTGCGCGAACATGAAATCTGACGAGGGTAGGGAATCTGAGCAACTTCACGTTGAACCCATCTTGGTACATGTTCCTTTATTCGGGAGGTCAGCGTTCTATTAGTTCTGCCTGTGTAACTTTTTCCGCAGTCACATACGAATTGGTATACACAGTGTGAGTTGGCCCCAATAGGCTGAGCTTCCTTCGTTGGAGGTATGGGCAAATTTCGGGTTCGGTTGATGACGACAACTTGTGCAGCATAGTAACTTCCTTATGTAGCCGAAATTATACGCTTAGTTGTCTTCAGCGTGGCTAAGTCGCCTTTGAAAGGTAACTCGATATACAATTTCTTCTTGGCTGCAGTGTGCACCAAGTCCTTTGGCCCTCGCGGTTGCCCGTGTTTCTCGGTAAATCTTCGAGGGTAGCTGTTCGCCATTAGTGTTGCTGTAATTAACACTAGCTCATCGTCCAGACAGTCGGCCGAACAAATTCGTCTGGCACGACTAATTAGAGTCTTCACAAGTGTCCGTTTGTACCGCACTGGTGTGAAGCTGGTGAAGTGCAGGTACTGACCGCTATAAGCCGGATTAAGCCAGCCTTGTGTGTTCAGAAACAATTATTTGTCAGCCTAAAGCTGCCTTGGACGTAGGTGTGAAGTTTCGTCATTCGTTTTGCACCTTAAGCTTGTCTGGTTGCACCCACTGTTAGCTATATCTATGCATATCGGTTATTGTTAATGGTACTGAGGAGACAATACGAAATGTATGCATCTACCAGCCTTCGTCTTCTTTCTGTGCTTTTCAAATTGTTGAAGGGAACTAACTGCTTTAAATAGCTTGAAGACAGACAGAAGCCTGTCCAGTTACGCGTGTACCGTATTGGTGACTGATTATCACTTGACCGGTTCTTCCAACGCTTACGCGACCGGGAAGCTTTCTGCCCACACAACACATGAACCTTCGTTTCCTTCCCCTCACTGTCCTTTCTCCTCTTTCCCTGTTGTTACGCATGTGTTGTGGAACTCTGCTAATTGCTTATTGATAAAGTGCTCTCTCTCTCTCTCTCTCTCTCTCTCTATATATATATATATATATATATATGCTGAGGCTGATGTTACATTCTTGATACTTCTTCACCGCAGTTGGGCTAAACCAACTTACACTTAAACTAGGTCTCTTTAAGCCGCATAAATTTCATTCCACTTTATTTGGTTTGTTTTGCCTATCTGAATAATCTTCTATCAGCTAGCCGCGTTGCTTGCGCTCATTGCGCTTATCTTCGGTAACTGTTGCGTTTGTAGCATTTTTGAGTAAATTGTGGACATTTTTCCTTATCGCGGATTCATTGCTAACTAACTGACTTCATATGCTAATTTGGCGAAGAATTATGCCACGGTATCTTTAATCATTATTGGATTTATTTTATTTCATTTTGTCGTTTCAAGTGATTGGCTGTTGTTTGATATCCCCGGTGTGGCTGCGCTTGATGTGCATGTTGACAAGGTGCCTACCTGTCTATTACCCACTACCTTGTCCATACTGGCTCTAGGAGACAGTTGATCGTTGCTGGAGGGGACGGGGTGCACAGTCCTTGTGGCCGTGCTAGGCTCGAAGAGTGGTTCCATGCACGCAGTGTGGAGCGGACTACAGTCCAGCCACCGCCTTGTGTGCGCTTGATTCCCAGATACAGTGTGCTTGTGTTTGCCTGTGAAGGATTGTGGGCCGGCTCCGTTGATGAAACGTGGCTCCCATCCACATGCCTCCCGATCTTATTCCTTCGGGTTTACACTGGATATGGGGTGTGTGGTTGGAGCTGTGGGTGGTGCAGCGAAAGCCACCCATGGTCCCTCTGTAGGCGCAGGCGTCCTGTGGCTGGCCACAGTGACAGACAAATCCGAAACCGAATGCCGCCAACCATATATATATGTATATATATATATATGTATATATATATATATGTATATATATATATATATATATATATATATATATATCACGTGGCCGGTCACATCCGTAGTTAGGGGCCCTATCGGGCATGCACGGCAGTGGAGTCAAAGATGTTTGTGCATTCAGCTTTTACAACTTGCTATTCGCTTACTTGTTCGGATTAATTATGTCCACATTTAATTCCCTCAGTTTTCCATTGCGTTTTCCTCGTTTTTCCACCATTATCATCCGTTCTTATCGTGGCAGTGTGAGTCCACGGCATTTCATGATTTCGTTCATTAATTGCCTAACATGTCGAAGCTGAATTCATTCTGCGTGGCTACACCTGAAATGCTGTTTTTCGATTTTCTCTGCCTAGACTTCTCAGTACACTTCGCTCTCTGCAGTGATTCGAACGTTTCGCATCATTCCCCTTATTTGAGAATCTATAATGACTTGGAGATCTCCTGTTTGACTGTGGACCGTTTTGTAAAATGTAAACTTCTAGTTTTATTATTTAACTGGAAACTTAAGCGGCTCATTTCTTTGAATGTTGCTCGCGGTTGTTTTAGCATAAGCTCGCACGCGCCTTTGAAGCACGGACGCGACCTTCTACCCGGGGTCATCTCCGTACTACGTACGCACTGACATCTCTACTTGGTGCCTTACTTCTAGTCTAGAATAACAGCGTTTTAATAAACGTCTGCTTTGCTTCTTTTCGTATGTCCATCCGCTCACCTACGGTAGATCGTTCACTCACGTATCCGATACATAGCGCGTGACCCCAGCGCTATAAACTTACCTTGCAGGTGTATCTCCAATGCTGCTACCACTGGTGATAGTGTCTTACTCCCAGTAACCAAAATCTCGTCTGATTTGAGAGCTATTGGCCGCGCGTCTTCTTTTACTAGGAGTAAAATTAGATCGCACGTTCATTTTGGATGGCTGGCTTCCCGTTTGCGAGTTGTCCACCTTGTTCCACTTGACGTCTGCATGTCATCTTTCTGTCGTTCGGACACTTACCGAAGCTACGGTTGATGTGCACCCCATCCCTTTCAGCGTGATTTTATTTTACATGTTTTCCGTCAGCATTCTGTTAGTTGTGTTTCATGGTTTTTCTCTTACACTGACCGATAAGAACTTCCTCTTTCACGTGTTGAAAACTCAGATTGATGCTTCCATTTTCATTGACTTGCAAATCACGTGACTACCCAGGGGCAAACAACTGTTTCTGCAAGTTCCTACCACCGCCATTCCATGTACACAAAGTGTCACATATGAAGGCACCATCAATGGGACTTACTAGCACGCTCCCCGGTTTGCAACATTTTTCGGAATGTACCTATCTGGATCCGCAACAGCAAAGCAGTTGTTACATTTTCTTACACTAACGGGAAATCCTCCTCTTCAAGGTTTGCCATCTGTACCGTTTGCACTACGGCACGTACAACTCACTGGAACGCGTACTTTTCCATTACTGGACATCCGTACTGATTGGATTGATCGTGATAACTACCGAATGTTCACACAATTCTCGCAGTTCTTCGAACTTCTGCTTGTAGCCCAGCATTTGGTGATTGCAAAATTACTATTCCGACTGGTGCTAGTTTTTCACACCTTTAGCAGAACATTAAGATGACGTTGATCACCCGTGAACCTGACGATCACTTATACATGCGTTATCAGTTTTTGCTTCTATGACACTTGTGAGGAAGAGCTCAGGTACAAACAAGGAAAATTGTGCTATCTAACGGCTTTCCCTCGTGATATACTTCGAAACGGAAATAGAGCTTACGGCACTAAAAGAAACTTAGCACCACGTTCACGAAACCTTAATTTTGGGCACGTCAATGGCGTTGCAACGTAGCTCACACGTTAACGAACTATCGCTGCTAAACATTACCCAGCTATCGGCCACTGTAGTTGATCGGAGTTCTCTCCTTATCCGAGCGGTAGCTTACTTGTTTTCATTCCCCACCTCTGGTACTTATTTTTGTCGTACGCATCACTCGGCGCCTTTGTTTCTACTTGATGCAATCATTGTGTTGCACTACTAATGAGTAGTATCTGTGGAAACGTGGAGGCGCAAAGGAAGCGGATAAATCGTGGATTGTCGCCTGTTGTACAAATTTATACCGATACGTTATGAATGATGGAGCCCAGAGGAACGTGGGGTCGGTAAAGTATCACGAAGGTAGTGCGCTAATGAGCTTAGGTTTCAATGTTCAAACTGCTATGATATTAAGAGGTGGGTTCTTTAATCCGTTACTCAACGGGAGAGATATCAATCGGTCGTGCTGTATTTTGATAGCGTGCACCCCTATTGGGGGAACTGATCGAAGTCCGGTTTAAAGTGTAGCACAGTTCGATCGTGGCTGCTTTCAACAATTCAGTTGTACAACTGGTTGTTGAAACTAGCCAGCAATGAGTCTAAGCAACAAGCTGTGCTTATGGTTGAGCTTGAGTACGTCTGATTACATTCTCTGCGTCCGTCGTTCGTATCTCAGCACCTTTCCCATTCAGAAGCATTTGTACAAAGCACATCCTTTGGCTGACACTTATGAAACTGTGTAACACAACAACGTATTCGTCATCTACCAGCTGCTGGTAACATTCCAAGGAAGTGTCGGGAACCTGTACTCAACACTGACCTTCTTCGTATAGCGTTCGGTTTGTCTGACCCCTCAATCTTCCCATAAACGCTTAATGCATACATGCGACCACACGTGGAACACGTCATCCAGGCGTGGCACCCCTGGCTGAAACCGGATCTGGCTGCTCTCTAGACTCCTCAACGAAGAGCACCCAGAAACTTTATGGATGTCTTCCATCTGCCCTACCAGGTTAGATTTAAGTCCCTAGGAACCTAAAGTTTATATCGGCGCTTTCAGAAAGACTTCGTAGTGGTTTACCAGAATCCGGAAACCCAAACCATATTTGCCTCCCGCTGCTGGAACTGAGCCACAGCCTCAACCTAAAAGGTCATCCTTTGAGATTGACAATAATGTTTAGCCCGCTAGAATGCCCTAGAGATTTCTACTCATTCCGAGTGTCAGCCGTGGAACGCCCTCCCAACTGATGTTGTCTCTGTTCCGAACCTAACAATGTTTACATAACAACTTGACGAAGCTGTATCTCATTCGCATTGGATTTTGTCATTTTTATTAGCCAGGAAGCTACATAACGCAACCACACGGCATGTTTCCAAAATCTCATTCAGTGGATTTTTATCATGCAAACATCTCGTCTCTGTTACCTATATCTATGGTGAACAGCACTACACAAACTTTTCACGAATTTTTATTTTCTCAATATCTTCCATCCTACACTACTTGCTAGACATTGTTTTTTCACTCGTTATGCACCGTAGTTCCAGTGTTTGACATTTATTTTAGTTTTATGCGCATCAGGGCCAAAATCTACTTTGACCCTATGAACTTCCACACTCTTACCAGCACATCTGCGTGAACAAACTGCTCAGTGTTACTGGTTATGCTGTTTCCAATCAATTATTTGTACCATCCTGACGAATATGTACCAGCATCTATACGTGCCTGTCAACCATTTAATCGTGCATGTCTTCGTCTGATTGATTCTATAGAGAGTAAACCACTTATTTCCAAGTTTGATTTGGAGTACCCCCTGTGTTCCGGGATTGCGACACGCAATCACTACTGAGACCTCGGTTCACTTTGAACTACCCCTCGGTCAAGCCGATCACAAGGATCGTATACGAAATGGAGATGTTTTGGGGTTACTTCTCCCAACACTCACACCTCATGACCGGTTTCGTCCTGGCTTAGACTGAGCTGGAGTGGAGCTCTGGGCCTAGTGGTTAATGACTAACCGATTGATCACTAGGCCACTGAGCAACGCTTGGCTGGGACTTCATCCGATGATTCCAAACGAGGACGAAACCGATCTTGGAGTGTCAATGCTGTCAAGAGCAAGACCGAAACCATTTATTTATGTATTCATATATATCTGTCCGGTGAGCACTAATGGCCGAAGCCAGTGGAAGTGAGTGCCACCGACAATGCCTCCAATTCGGATGCGGTCCCATCGCTAGGAAGGACGGTGCTTTACCTCATATTGAATCACGATCCAAAATGAGAATGCGTAATTCAATCCTTTCACACAATGGGTGCTGTGATACTGCTCGTTGGATTCTTCGCATGTAGATCATGATGACAGAAGTAAATCGACTTCATTCTAACTAAACGGGTGTTTTTTAAACATTTGACGGTCTCTTAGCCGTGTCACATTGCTTTCAACGATCACCTGATGATCAGGTCTAGGTTAATCTATTTTTTGCATGTATGAAATCCTTTATTCCTTGCAACATGCGTGCATCGTGTTGCAGAACTCAGTCCATCAGGGACAAGCCTTTATTCGACAAAGACAGCTCAACGATACTTACAGCATGTTCAGCAAGCTAAACTGCTCCATATTTTTTGCACGTTCAAGTCCATAACTCACGACTCTTCCGAGTCGATGAGATTCCTCCTTTGTTTCAGTTAAACAAAGGGAGAATCACTCACACGAATATCGACCAATCCGAGTCCAGTAATCGAATCCGTCACACTCGCCTCCTGTTGGCTGTCTGGTTCCCTCAGTTGCTCCATCTGCTCCATCTGATATGATACTACCATCACATCCTCGCTTTTTTCTTGTTCTTGCGCCCCCATCTTGCTATCCACTCCGTACGCCTTATCACTCCGTGTTGTCTTCGCTGTATCTGCGACCCCTGGTCTCCTTGACCCACGCTATCTGACACTCCTCTCCCAATCCACATCGTTGTCTCCGGTGTCGTCTCAAATACACTCAATTTCTTCCGAACGTTTTCCTTCCAACATTAATAACGTATGACCTGGCACCAACCCTCGCAGTCACCACACCTTTCTTCTACCTCTTTTAAATATCGGGTAATGATTGAGCTCACACTTCCTCCCCCGCTGTTAGTTCAGGTAGTACCCGTGCACCGCGGTAATAGTACCGTTTCTGAGTGGTCATTCGTCCTCTCAGATTATTCTGTAATCATTCGTGCTGTGGCGAAACTGGGCGCGAATGTGTGACAGGTGCCGGTACCAGAATTCTAGTCCTTCGCCTGTATAGGCGCTGCACTGGGCTCAAGCCGATATTCGTTCGTTTTGCGATACTCCAGTAGCATGAGGTACGGGTCCTCATCAGTTACTCTAGCCTTTGATAACAGTCGCTTGGCTTGCTTCACTGCCGACTCCGCCTTTCCATTCGATTGACTGTTTGCTAATGCGCGAATTCCCACTTGCATGCGAAGGCCTGGAAAGCATTGCTGGTAAACTGGGGCCCATTGTCGGAGACTAGCTCTTCCGGTATACCGTGCCGCGCGAACTGACATCTGAGCTTGTTGATTACTGCCTCTGTGGCCGTAGTGGTCAGTAGATCGATTCCAAAATAATCACTATAGTAATCCGCCGTGAGTAAGTAACCTTTCACCTTATCACTGCATAAATCTACCGCCATCTGCCACAGTCAGCACCGTTAATTCCCTCGTCTGCCGGATTTCGTATAAGCGGTACGCCTCACAATTCGATACATGCTCTTTTATTTGACCCGTCATTTGTGCTCAAAAGATCAATTCTCTGTCTCGGTTACTGGTATAATTGGAACCAAGATGAGCGCGAGGAACGTATTTCGACATTTCTCCTCGGTGCCATAACGGAACCAGAATACAGCTTCCCTTTAACAGCAAACCATCATATACAGAGAGTTCATCCTGCAAATTGAAGTGCGGTGTTCGTTCCTTCGGTTCCTGCTTCTTTGTCTCTGGTCACCCATTTAGAATAACGTTTTGCAAAGCTGAAAGCATTACATCTTCCTCTGTGTGGCGCCTTAGTTTCTCTAGGCGATCTTCTGTCACTGTCAGGTGCTGTACTAAGTTTACTACTTCGACCTCTTCCGGATTATGCTCGGGTACCGACAGATGAGCTCTTGACAGCGTATCCGCAATGAACATATGTGCACCAGACGTATACGCAATATCTAAGTCTTACTTTTGAAGCCGGATAAGCATACGCTGAAGGCGACGCTGAATGACGCGCAGCCGTTTCCTGGCCACTGACACCAGCGGTTTGTGGTCGTTATACAACGTTGTCTTTTTTCCGAAACTATACTCGTTGAAACGCTCCATGGCATAGACCACCGCAAACATCTTCTCAATCGGTCACAGTGAGTGCTGGACTGCGGATATCCAAAGTTTTTCCATTCTGTAAGAGAACAACACCTATTCCGTTTTGACTACTGTAACACTGTACCTCCAAATGCTACGCTGGATTGTAATACCCGAGTACAGGCGCGTTGCTGATGAGGTGCTTAATAGTTTCGAATGCGGTTTCCTGTTCTTTTCCCCACTCCACTTTACTCCTTTGTGAGTTAACTTCCTGATCGACGTTATGATATCAGCGGGTCTTGGCATAAAACGGCTCAAGCAATTTGCCAAACCGTTTAAGCGATGGATTTCCTTCACGTCATTAGAAGGCGGCATTTCTCGAATTGTCGTAATTTTTTTCTGCATTGACACTGACCCCTTTTGTTAGCAAATGCCCATGGAAAATCACCCCTTTTCCGAAGTTCAGTTTTTTACCTTTAAGCTTAATGTTTATTTTACTAACAGCTCTATAAGATACGGTTTACGTTCGACTCATGCACTTCTTCTGTCAAACAGTACGTCAAAACATCGTCTGCCACGCATGTTTCACCATCTAAATCGTTTACCGCTTGCAATAATCGCTTTGAAAATTTTCACATAACACCAAGCCAAACGATAAACGCAGCCAATGATAACGCCCGAAGGGTGTTGCAAATGCAGTAAGGAAACTGGATTCATCATCTAGAACCACGTGCCAGAATGCCGAAGAGAGATCTACCTTCGTGAAACACTTAGCTTTGGCCAAACGCGGCAAAATGTCTTTTAGGATAGGCAGCGCGTAATGCTCTCTACGCAAGGCCTCATTCAACGGTTTTGGATCAATACACGCACGCAGTTCGCCCGTCTTCTTCGTAATGATTGCGACCTGACTAACTCAGTCGCTTGGCTCGTCGACTTTGGCAATCAGACCCTCTCTCACTAATTTGCTCAGTTCAGCGGAATCTGTCACGCAGTGCCAATGGAACTTTCCTAGCCAGTAGCGCTGTCGGTCCTATCAAGGTATCTAAGGACAATTGAGCGGTTTCCTCAAATTTTCCCAAACCTGCGCTAAACACTGACGGATACTGGTCACTACTGTCGGTTTTTCCCTGGCAAACATGAAGGAAACGATCATGATTAAAAACAACAAAACCGAGAGGCTGGATCGAATCAATGCCGAGAATCGGCGCGATCTTCTCCTCCATGGTCACAAACTCCAGTCGATGTGATGCTCCATCTCTTTGGTCAACCACTTTGATTGTAGCTGCGGCCTTCGGGTGAAGTCCGGAACCATTCCTCCTTCGCGGGCAATCTTGATCAGTTCTAATGCACACCCGTGACAGTGCTTCCTTGGTAGGATGTTGACAGTAGCACCTATGTCTAACTGGAATCGTACGGCTTTGCCTTCGATCAAAAGGATTGCCTAAACACATTTTTGCGGTACCCTCTGAGACACGTTGCCAACTGAATGTTATACATCTGCGGGGAACTTGTCACGAATGACCACACTCACCTTGGTTGATTGGCAGCAACGAGCAAAGTGGTTCCTTTTTCCACTTCTGGCGCATTTCCGTCCCCACGCCGGGCGCTGTTCGCAGCTGCTCGGATGTCGCGTGGCGCAAAATTTGTAGATCTGTCTCACATTAATAGCCTTCGCTGCTTCGCCTCCGGAAACGGCTCACAATACTGGATCTGTTGCGAACTTCATTTGTTGGTATTGATAGGTGGTCGAGGACTCAGTGTTGCAGATATCAATGCACTGATGGAGCGATAAGTTGCTTTGTCGCAAAAGCCGCTTTGTTGTACTTTCATTATTTATTCCTACAACGATGCGATCGTGTATGAGGCTGTCGCCCAAGCATTTACAGAAATTACAGGATCAAGCCAAAATCTTCACTTCAGTGATGTACGCGTCGATTGATCTGTTTGAGCCTCTGTTGCGCGAAAAGAAAAGATAACGCTGGTAGGCCTTATTGGTTTGACCTTCACTAAATATACTCAATTTTCCAAAGACCGTCTCCAAATTATTGGATCTTCGATTTTATCGTGTGTAATGTCTCTAGGACACTTCGCGTGTCATCTCCAGCTGTTGCAACATTGCCAAACGATGCACCATCGGTTTTTCGTCCAAACATACTAAGGTGCAGAAACCCTCCCACTTGCTCTTCCATAGACGCCAATTACTCGCCAATTTTCGTTCATCCATGTTCAATGCGGTAAGTGTCTGAATAGACGCTGGTGATCCAAACAGCATCTGCGCGCCGCCACTGGGGTTCTTCTTTGTCTTCTCTCTGACACCATGTTGCAGAACTCAGTCCATCAGGGACAAGCGTTTATTCGACAAAAACAGCAGCGAAAATCACAGCATATTTAGCAAGCCCAACTCTTCGATATAAATCGCAGGTTCAAGTCCATAATTAACGACCCTTCTGAGTCGATGAGTTTCCTCCTTTGCTATAGTTAAACAAAGGGTGAATCACTCACGCGAATATCGGCCATTCCGAGTCCAATAATCGAATCCGTCAAGTCCGCCTCCCATTGGCTGTCTGGCTCGCTCGGTTGGTCCATCTGCTCACTCTGGTCTGATACTACCATCACACCGCAGCCAAACATCATACTGATACTATATTTAAAAGCAAGTAGAAAGGTTTCTGTACAACTCTATCGAATTAGGAAAAAGTAAAAACATTTCATTGTGAATCGTCAGCGATAGTGCTTTGTCAGTTAATCATTTATCCTTGTTCGGTTAGCAATTCGTATTGGCGTCATTAATTCCGGGTATACAATGTCTTCTTTTGGCATTGTATGTGCACCGTATCACAGAAGCACAAGTTTCCGAAATACTTGTCGATACATGTTTTAAAACATTGCACAGCATCGGTCTCTATTAATCCATCTGGTAGTGTATTTCATAAGTTTACGATTCTTTGTTCTATACAGAACTGCTGTGATACCTTGTTCATGCAGCGGACCCTGCGTTTGTTTAACTGCGCTGCTGAGGTCCGTCGGCAAATTCCGTATGTTGTCTTGACAGATGATTCATCTATCCACTTGCCCACTTGGTTAGGGTTATAGTGTTGAATGAACTGTTGTTTTTTCTCACCACCTATCATAACCTGCTCTGGGCTCCTGGCTCCGGAGTGGAATGTCCTGAATCGTCTTGGTTAATCTTCCACTCAGTACACTCACTTCCGATTCAACTATTCCCTAGACTTGGTCTCGTGTTGAAAGTAACTGACTGTAAGGAATACCCCATTCGGAACCCCATCTTATGTTGCTGATAACTGGGATTTGCCTCATTGTGTAACACGTCCTTAACATCCTCGTTTTCTTATCATTATCTAACCACACATGACATGGTCTATCAACATATAGAGCCAATGTCTGTCGTTATCATAGCAACAAGCTACCGGGGGGTGCTTACCGTTCGTATATATACGCAGAAATGAATCATTAAATAACGTTGTATATTTACCGACATGCAGTGTATGATCACAGCAATCAAGCACTTGAGCATCCATTGTTCATGCTAACGATGACAGAACATGACGTGAGACAGGTAGAACTGGTGATACTTACAGCTTGGGTGTAAGTCATGTGTGAATGATTTTGTATATCTCTACACTGTGTGGTTTATCATTATCTACACTCAAACACACAAGAGAACGTTTGACTCAAAACTAACCACAAGCCATCAGAATCATGACATGACTCTATTGAGGGAGTGTTTCAAATAAGTGGGTACCCCTTGCTTCACACCTTAGCCGAGTTTGTTGGATCTCTAAACTTAAATTACTCGATTTCTGCGCGGGATTACTTAATGTTGTTCAGTCCATCTGAGGCGTAAGCAACCCGTAACATTACTTCAAACCATTTCTCCACATAAAGCCCCGGTTTCATCGTTATAGCCTCCTGACATCGACATCACCTTGTCACAAGGGAAATTCAAGTATCCTCTGGGAGGATGAGATTATTTCTGTTGAAGTGACTATAATGTTACTGGGGTTTTCAGCAATTGGGCATGGTGCGTGCTGCTTTGTCAGCCGAAATTAGCGATACACCCTGGGACGAAAACCTGAACATCATGTTTCTTGCATACGAGTGTTTTACGTTTAATCACCCTGATTTACTAGTGGTGTACCGCTTCTCATTGACCCGGTGATGAGAACGTGGCTATTTCCGAACCCAGCATTTTGTCCTTATCTGTATTATTTCGAGACGTTTCGGCAGATTTTCATTCATCCAGTAAGTTAGGAGCCTCCCTGTCTAATCGAATTCGCAGCCGTGGAGAATACATTCGCCAACTCACTGTAAGTCAGAAAAGAAAGGCATCAGCGGTGCGCTGGTACGCAGTACCGATGCTTCGCTGCCCCGCAACCACCACCTGTCGCATATGGGCTAAGGATACTGCGAGAGCGGCCCTGCCCCTATGTAGGATGGAACCCGCGCCGTTAGATTACGAGACAAGCTCGTTACATTTAGGCTACGGTACCGTCTTTGTCAGTCAAATTATACAGTGTATCATTCTTCAACCTCCTGCTGCTTTTCTACAATTCATAGGATAGTGTGCCCGTGAAGGTGCGGGCGATCTCGTGGTATACCCAATCTTCGCGTGGCAGCGAAGCGTCGGTATATGCGTCGACGAAATCCTGTTGACCTGACCATATTCACCGAATGCTTCCAGCGGGGTGGCACACAGGCGCATACGTCATTGGCGAGGTGACAGGGAAAGCCATTTTGCGAATGCATCCTTCTTCTGTAACGGATACATGAAACCTGCCGGCTACACACGGCGTTTACCAATCTCTAGGGCTAACCAAGTCCCACCGCTCTTGGTTGTTACCTGGTTGACTACTATTTGCCGCCACAATATTCACGACATGTGTATTACCAATCAAGTACTCGCGCCCTTACCCCAATGTCCAATCGTATTGCCAAACGTAACCTGAAGGACAGTGACGTATGGGACCCACGCATCTACGTAGTTGCCACCATTCATTCATTGACGCCGATCGAACGTTGGACGCGATAGCTGGTAAGTCTAGCAATGAGGCGTGCATAGCAACTAGAGAGTTGGTGCCAAATGGAACGCGTTGAAAGATGGTGACAATCAGGCTGTGGATATAACGCTTGTGAATGACGAAGCCTAAAGTTGTTGGCGTCATGCCGTTTACATTTAATTCGGAAGGACGTTTGCTCTTTTTGGCGTCTGTATGACTTATGTAAGGTAGCCCACCTTCAAATAGTTCGAAGCACCTGAAGTAATTCTGTTTGTTTGTCTTTGACATTCCGCAACTTTATCTGGCCAGTCACCTTATAGTGTGTGGGCCTAGATACTATTTGAGTGTTGAAAAATGTCGCTGACCTTGGGTACAGGCCGACGCTAGTTCAACTCTTACGCCTCATGGGTCCAATAAAGCCCCCATTTACTTGGACAATATATTGGAAAGATGCATGCCTTGTCAATTCACAAACGCTTTAACTGAAACGCTGAGCGTGTTGTCTTTTTAGCCTAGTCCGACAGGTCTGCCGTGACACCATCATTTTCGGAGTCACCTAAACTCGCTGAAACATTGATATCACGCGTCCCAGTCCGTAAGTGGGTCAAGCTGAGATCTTGCTCTGTTGGGACTGAACGACCTTTGGCTCAACAACCTTTACATCTGTTTTCATAAAAACGGAGGCTGATCGTTCGTAAACGGTTTAGCTACACTAATTGTGGGGCGCTGCAGGTGGCAAACATTCTCCCCATGGGTCACGGCGATTTATATGTGAAACTGTGATTTATCAATCGTATTAGTATTGCCTCCAAACTTCTCACAGGTATCACCCTTATGTGACTTATTAGTCCTCATAGGAACCGAACCAGTGAGATCCACTGCGGCTTTCTCCTCCATGCATTGACGACATCCGTGTCCGGATTTGCGTCACTGCGGCCTCCATAGGACAGCCACAGAACGCCCGAGTCTACAAAGAGACTATGAGTGGCTTGCACTGAATCACTCGCAGTTCCACCCACACACTCCAAATCCGGTGCAAACCCGGAGTAATAAGACTGGGAATCACGCGGATGGAAACCCCGTTACATTAACGCAGCCGGTCCACACATTCAACAAGCAAAGCAGAAGCATTCAAGCCTAATTGGGAAATCATGCGTACCAGACGTACACAATGCGGTGGCTAGACCGTAGTCCGCTCCACACTGGATGGAACCACCCTTTGAGCCTAGCACGGCTACGAGCACCGTGCACCTCGTCCCTCCCCAGCAACCACTCACAATCTCCTGGAGCCATTAATCGAGATGGAAGCTGTTAGACAGGTTGGCATCTTGCCAGCACAGAATGTGAAAGAAAAGGAACAGACAATATTTGACACCTAATGTGCAGCAGAGTAACAGAACTGAGCGGATCAATTGCCGTGCATTACTTCTTATCCAGGTTAAGAAAGTCTAGTTTGTGTGTTAGTCTTAGCATGTCATCGTACTATAATTAACTAGATAAGATAGCAAAGATAACATAGATCACAGAGTACTGAAGTGTAATTGGCCACACGCGGTGAAGTCATGACAGACACTCGAGTTAGATAAGCCCAATAAGAGATAACTTAGATCCCTGATAGCACCATCGGGCGATCGGCTGTCCGATTTCTGTGCGATTGCGGATTACAATGGGTGTGTGGATGAAGAAAGGCAGTTGACATCGTTAATAGCTATATCGAATGCTACCTGAACGGTCGGTGGCCGAGTGGTTGGCACGTTTGCTTTCCAACCATAAGGTCACCGGTTCGAATCCGCGTAGGGGTGGGCGTCCTCGCGGTATACTCAGCCCGCGCGCGACTGGTGGTGGTCGCGCGGCAGCAAAGCGCCGTTACGGCGTATAAGCTGACACATATAACAAAAGGATTTACGACTAGATAGCTAAGAATATATATAAGCTCTGTAAGTATTTTCTGTGTGTTCGATTTCAGAGTGAAATCGGTGTGCAGGAAAAGAGGATCCAATTATAGGACAAGAAAGGGTTTTGCAAAAGTAAAAACCGTGCCTAGCTTTGTTTATTACATTGCTCCAGTATTATTCCTTTCGGGTAAATTCTGCGCAAGATATCTTTACTAGCTCAAAACTGATGACACCAAATTTGAGATAGGAAACTAATTTTGTCTTTTGTTCTTTCGATTTGTCACCTTTTAACATATATTTACTGTTATGTTTAAATATTTACCCTGCGTCAATGCTTGAAGCAGAGACTCACTTTGGTAGTTTCCGTAGTGGATTATCGATTTCAGCTTAGTTTTTCATACCAGCTCATGGTAATGCATATTTCATAAAGGCGTATCATTTAAAATCTCCTGTCTTTTCTGTAGTCTCCCTTCCACAGCTCCCGTAGCTGGGAAACGTTCTGTATGATGTGTCCTACCTTCTTGGCAAAAACTAGTTCTCACCAGTGTTGTCCTGCATCTCTTTTTCTCTTTAACTGTGCTTGAACCGTTCATAAATGACGGCCTCCCAGCTTCATCAGAACTGTGCTTTCAACTATGTGGTTGACTGGCAATCTTCGAATTTTTGGGGCGACGTGGCCCTCCTTGGGTAGGACCCATCCTCAGTACGAACGTTTATGGATATCCTAAGGTTGTGCATTGTGCGCATTCAAACTTAATGCCCACCTTCAAAACATCAGTTTCTGTTCCAGAACAAGACGTCACTTCACCAGTTCTGTCACCCAACACCCAATGGAAGTAGTCGGTCGGTTCATCTACCTTGGCGATTGTGCGACCTCTGTTCGTCACATCACTTTTGAATTTGGTTCACATGTCATTAAGGCGCACCTAGCTTTCTAACGTCTAACTCGTACGAGGATGGCGGGTCATCCACCTGTCAGTCAGAGATAGCGTGTGCGACTTTGCACGATAGTCGGTATTGCGTTATGAATGAGCAGTAGCCATTACGCATTGGGGACGTTATGAAATCGATCGCCTTTTTCTCCAGCCCTTGCGAAACTACGCTATCGGGCGCGTCCCCTTGTTGTGGAGTTGGGAATTCCTTCCTTGTGGAGGTAGTTGCGAACAAGTCTCGTCTGCTTCGCAGGCGAGATGAATAAGCAGTCGCGGACAATCAGAGGCAGCGTTTCAGAGCGTGGGAAGTTCTGGGTTGGTCGCCTTATTTTCCATCAAATACCACAAGAGCTTGTACGGCGCTGTAGCAAAACCAATGTGACCGGCTATAAGGTCACTGGCTGCTGACTTCTGTAATTGAAGGTAGGTATCTAACGGATGGCGGATAAACAATCTTGCTGATCACCGACTTCTTTGCGGACTACAAACGAACGCAAAGAAGGCGAATGAGCCACCTGACTGTCAGCGGTCTTCATATTCGCCCCGCTGCCAAAGGCTCCGTGTGTTGCCCGTTAAGTCAACCCGCTTTCTCGGCCTGGGCAACCGGGAGGATCTTTGCCCATACAGCACATGGAACTTCGCATCCCTTCCTGTGACTCCCCTCTTCCTCCTTCTCGTTGTTACTCATGTGTTGTGACAATGCCTATGAAAAGAGTTCCCTGTTATCGCAAGGGAGTGTCTACCTCAGTGGAGTCGCTTACGTTGACGCTAGTCTACATCATTCGGTTGCCCGTCAGCCACGTTTCTCGGTATGCATTGTATGCTGGCGCTACACGTCGCTAAGATTTCTGTTGCAGCGTGGTCTGCTGCTGGCGTTGCAGCAATACTTGAATCACTTAACTGAGAGCTTGCTACGCACGTCTCTCAGAGCTGTTGTATGGAACTGTGATGAATTGAATCGTTCTCCTACACTCGTTCTGCTGCGTGTTGTGCTGTGCTCTCTCCTCACCTCGATTACTTGTACTTGCCCTCCTCTGCTATATTTCTCTTGTTCTCCACCATCATTGTTACTCGTTATCACGGTAGTGTGAATCCTCGCATTTTTGTCCACTACACTCCGGCGCTCGGATAATAATAACTTTATGGTACTGCACTGATCTGAACTCATGTGGAATCTGCCGATTTCTCTGTCTACGGTTCTCACTCGTCCTTAACGACAGCAACTTCGGTCCCTCTAGTTGCAATAATTCGCTTTCTTGTGGTCTTTCGCTTCTGGTTCTCCTGTCATAGTTTTACCTGGATTTATTATCATCGCGTCTACAGCTACTTTAGCCGGCTGTCAATCATCTAGGGTCACTGGGTGTGGTGGTCTATCTGCCACGCTACCATTAGTGACCTTGTCTATCTTTGTTAGGAGTTCACTTGACCCACCGCTATTTTACCCACGCTGAATAATTGGGCGTCCCGCGGCAGCGAATATCTCTTTTGATGTGGGAGCTGTTAGTTGTTTATACATTTATTTGAGAGAAAATTTGTTGTGGATTGACTTTAGACCAATGCTTTCTATTTGCCTGCTGCTTTCGTTGTTCACCTCGGCAGCGAATTACTTTTTTCCCAGGGTTCATATAATTTCTGAAACTGCATAAATTGTTTCCACGACTTTCATAACCACTTCCACTCGTCATACCTCCTCCGACAGGTGATGACAATTTGCACCTAGACGTACACCTTTATTCATTTACCAACTTGTCACCTGGCTGTCCCGAGACCAGCGACTGTGACCGCAATCTCCCCTTTAGATGTATACGACGGTACTCTGCATTCTGTCCTGCCTAAGCCGCATCCCACCGATTTGGACTTATGTGCATATTTCTCCGATCATACTGACTGCACCTAAATAATTGCACAACAGCTAGAGGTTTCCTGAGTTTGCATACATTAGACGAAGTGCCGTTTTCCCGACATGCAATCGGTAATGAATGAGTATCGATACATGCTTTTCTTTGGCGTGCGTCTCGTCTGATGCTCACAAATAATATGTACAATACCGTACTCCATGTTGATACAAGCGGTTTTAACGGGTGTGGGTGTTTGCAAAGTTCTCGCACTTCTCCAGCTTAATGGAGTATCATTTTGCGGCGGAGCACATATCGATTACTGCTAGACTAACGGCATCACTCGCTTATGCGTTCTACCAGACACTCTTGCTTGCTTGTCATTCAGTTTATAATCTTCATGCATACCCAATTGATCATGCCGAATTTTCTAACTTTCTTCCGTGGTGTTACGAAAAAAGAAAATATTATGTATTACTGAGCAGCAGCTGTCTCCGAACCTGAGGTGCCTGTACTAAGAAACTTAACCATGTGTGCTTAATGCTGAGGTTAATGTTTTATCCATCATGCTTCTTCATCGCATTTGGGCTAAACCGACTTACGCTTTACTTATATCTTTTTAACCTGGATAAAAAGTATACAACTTTACTTGATTTGATTAGCTCTGTTATTCTGCCGCATTTTACTTATTAATTTTGCTTGTTTATCTTCCCTGAACTTCTGTGTTGTTGTTTGATATCCCTGGTGTGGCTGCGTTTGATTTGAATGTGGACAAGATACCCACCTGTCTATCACCCCTTATCTCGATTACTAGTTTCAGGAGACTGAATCTTTGCTGGAGAGATAGGATACACGGTCTTGGTGGCCGTGCCAAGCTCAAAGAGTGGTTCCATCCAGTGTGGAGCGGACTACAGCCCAATCACTGCACTGAGTACGTCTGGTACACATGACTTCCCAGTTAGAGATGGTTGCTGCTGCTATGCTTGCTAAATAAGTGTGGGCCGGCTCTGTTAATGAACTATTTTTTAGATCCGCCTACCTCCCGGTCAGTCATGCAGGTCCGTGGCCGTCGCCCATGCCTTAGTAGCACTAGCCACTGGCATCCGGAAGTTATGGTGTAGAAACCGGGCAAGGGTCTGAGAGAAGCGCACCACTGATGGGACCCAGAAGGTCGAAACAGTTATCTGATGCTTTTCCATACGTGTCCAAGCCTACTGACTAAAAAATGACTACGACGAACTACCTCTGCAGTTAACCATACCAAAATCCCACTACCCATTAGTTATTCCTTAGAGTTTACACCGAATAATAAGGTACGTGGGTGGTGCGACACAAGCCACCCATGGTCCCTGTTTAAGCGCAGGCGTCCTGTGGCTCTCCTATGGGGGCCGCATTGACAGACACATCGGAAACCGAATGCCGCCAACCAACCAAGTGCTGTGGAACCTAACTGTCGCACTCGAATATGCAGGGCAACACGGCTGAACACAAACTTCCTGTCACTTACTGGAACATGTCGACGGTGTATTTCTCTCCTAAGCGGCGGTTTGCTCCCGTCCTGGTTGCCTGCATTCTTTGACTGAACTGTACGGTTCTTCAGTCAGCATGAATGTCATATCACTTGTAGCGATATTTTTCTATCGTGTCACACTACTCACTGTCTTGCACTCTATTTTGCTGTCCGGTAAACCGATTCTCCGATATACAACAACCTTAACTCGAATACGCCAATTCGGTAGTCCTAGGTCCTAACAATGATAAGGAACAGTACGGTGCAGTACGAGTAAAAATGCAGGGCTTAACAAGTCCCGTGGGATGAAAGGTGTTGAGCAAATCTAAATTCATGATAAAATTGAAGTGTTTTGGTAGACTCACCGTGGGCATGTGTAACAGAGCCGAGATGTTCGCATAATCAGTACAAATTCATACATCCATTGGTTGGAATATTTAAAACACCGTTTGGTTGCGTTATATAACCCCTGGCTAATACAACTTACAAAATGGAATGTCACTGAGACAATGCTACGTAAAGTCGTTTTTTAAATGTTCTTAGTTTGGGGGCAGAGACAACTTAATTCGTGAGAGTTTTCCACGACTGACGCACTCGGAATGAGAGGAAATCTCTGGGGCATTCTAGCACGCTAAATACTATTGTCAGCCTCAAAGGATGACCTCTTAGGTTGATGCTGTGGTCCAGTTCCAGCAGGGTGCAGCAAATATGGTTTAGGTTCTTCGGAATCTGGTAAAACATCAGGTATTCTCTCCGCAACTACCGGTATCGAATGCTGTACATTCCTAGGAACTTCAATCTAAGCGGGTAAAGCAGCTAGTACAGGCTTCTCACGTTTTTGGTTACTCCAGAGGTTTAAGGATTACTTCAAACGACCCGACAGCAACCCATAACCGTCATGACAAGCTGTGTTTGTGGTGCCCGGTAGTTTAGCACTGAGGACGTCCCGTAACAATCTGTACCACTTGGGTAAGCAAACACCAACAGCAAGATGCCCCTACCTATGATGTGTTTGTCATAGAAGTTCACTTCATTCGTTACAATCCAACTTGGGATTGCCTAGCTCAGTCGGTGCTCTCAACGGTTGCTGCAGAATCAATCACTGGGTGAAGCAGATGGATATCGGCTGTGGCATGCCCTAAAACGCCGCACTCTACGGCCTGTTTCGAACTTAATCGACCACATCAGACTGAGATGGCAGACACTCCAACCCGGGGCTATCAGGATGTTAGCCGAAATTTCTACCTTTAATCCGCCGGGTAGTTTCGGCTAACATTCCAAAGGCCCCGGGTTCTAGTGTCCGTTATATCTATCTGGCGAGCTCAGGTATGTTAGATCGGTTTTGGAGCGTAGTGTTTTCGGGTGGGCAACACCCGTGATGCATCTGCTACATCAATTACAGTCCCATTGATCGAATTCACCAAGGTCCGCTTCATTGCGAATCACGGTCCATATTGATATTGCGTGTCGCAATCTACTCACTTATGTCGTTCATGGCAACTGAAATTGATCTATTCTACGCCAACAAAACGAATGTGTGTCGGACTTCTGACAGCTTGTTAAACTATATCACGATACTATCCGGATATGCGGATCGAGTTACATGTCTGGAATTGTTTACTCTAACGCGTGAGACTTTCACGTCGCTTGGTATCCGAATTGTTCGGACACACTGGTGTGATCCAATTAATTTTTGGTTCGCCTGCGCTTTTTTAATGGAAATGCACTTCTCCAGTTACCCACTTCCTGGGGATGAGGATTGTTGTTTTGACCGAAATGTCATTTTTGATCCCACCTGTCTTGGGGTCCAGATTGCATTCTTCTGAATCGCCCATCATTCACTTCCCTGTACGATGCCGTCTGTTTTATAATGCAAACAAACCGGCTGAGTAGTTTGATGTTGCAAGCGATCCCACCTCCTGTACCTTTATAATGTTACGAGTCACCGCAGTTGACCTAACTCTTCGTGATGACCTCATTATCTTTGATCGCATGCCAATATCTCATGGCACATGCCATCATCCATCAACTCATGGGGCCCATGTTTTTCATTTTTCTAGCATCCGATCGGTCGCAACTGCACACATTGATGCAGTTCCAGTGGCCCATGTTGCTCGAGGCACTTTGCAGAAACTATTTTTCCCCGAGATTTGGCGTTACATTATGCACAGACAAGAGCAACTGTGGTTTCTAAGTTTCGGGGATGGGTTCTACTGGTGATTGCGTTGGTACATTTCCGCGGCACCTAGCCGACATGGTTGGCGGCGTCCGGTTACGGATTTGCCTGTCAATGTGGTCTCCATAGGACACCCACAGGACGCCCGCGCCTACAGAGGGATCATGCGTGGCTTACACTGCATCGATCACGGCTCCATCCATACACCCATATATTCAGTGTATACCTGAGGGAATATGACCGCGAGGCATGTGGATGGGAGTTACGTTTCATCAACTGAGCTGGTCCACTCTGCTACCCAGGAAAACACAAGTGCGCTGTATTTTGGTAATCAAGCGCACATAACGCGGTGGCTGGACCGTAGTCCACTCCACGCTGGATGGAATCACTCTTTGAGCTTACCACGATCAGGAGGACAGTGCATCCCGTCCCGCCAGCAACGATTCACAGTCTCCTGGAGCCGGTAATCGAGGTAAACGGTATTAGACAGGTAGGCACCTTGTCAACATTCATATCAAGCGCAGCCACACCGGGGATATCAAACAAGCAATGTAGAATTTGTAAGAACATAAACACATAAAATTACGGCAGAATATGCAGCGGAATAACAGAACTGATCAATCCAATTAAGTAAAATACATTTTATTCATATTAAAGGGATCTACTTTAAATGTATTTCGGTGTAACCCAATTGCGGTGAAGAAGCATTATGTATGCAGCATCAACCACAGCATGAGGCCCACACAAGCGAACAATTCGGATCTTCACGTAGAACGTTTGGGCAGCTTCATTATGGCAGTGCTCTATTGGGAGGAAACGCGACTATTTGAAACCAGTTCTACCATGAGTTCCTTACCTGGGTCATTACTCTCTATCGCTCACTGCATCAGAGACGTATGCAGACCGCGCTGGAAGCGTTTTCACCCATGCTCCCTACCACAATGTGTATTCGTATGTCCTCTAGTTGGATGCATTCGTTTTTCTTTATGTGATGGGAACAATCGGGAATAGATGTCTCATTATAAATAATAAACTTAACACAGAGAGTCTGTGGCTTACTTCGCCACAGAGACTACCTGTTACGCAGATAGAACGCGTGATGACGGATCTGCATATTCATGGCCTAGTTGTTTACCGTCGTTATATGCGGATGCCGTGGAGAACGTCACCTTGTTCGCAAAGGCTGTCAAGCGCGTGAATTCTTCTGAGCTCGATATTCTAAACAGGACTCGGTCGACAAGCATTTGGATCTGCGTGATTTTCGGGCTACCGTAATCCAGGTTCTGGAAGCTGCACTGATGTTGTTTAATCAGCGACCAGAGGTTAGAAAACGTAGCACTCGGTGAGCACCTGGTATTCCTCAGGGGCGTGCGTTTGGGTGTGGTGTGTACTGCCTCCTCGTTTCATCCACCTGAATGCTTGACCGAAATATATAGTAATCTATCGGGCGCGAATCCGTGGGTCATGTTCTTTACCTGTGGATATCCCAGATTCACTTTTTCCAACTCACTTTTGGTTTAACCCAGCCGTTCTGTTGCATGGTTTGGCTCTCTTTATTGGTGCGTTGATCATTTTACATACCTTTTCCCACTTCATTTCACCCTCACTTGTGCCAATCTAGGAACTTGTGACCAATCTTCATTGTTTACTAAATCTGACGGAAGTTTTAACGTTCGGCCTGAAACTGTCAACCTCCGACACTGTATTCGCCAAAACTAAACCCGTTAAAATTTCCGCCGTACTTTGCCTTACATTCTACATCCTTTTCTTGTTTCCTCTCCTTTGGATGATCTATGTTTACTCGTTGTGTACTCCTAAATTTGCCGCACTTTTTTTTCTTTAAGAAGCATGGCACATGACTTATTGTCGCTGTTTTGAACACATTCCTGGCCTAGTGGATCAGTGAAACCTGCCAGTTAAATGACAGTCACCAATGCTTGGGTTACTTCTTGCTCAAGGACAGGTTACCGGCTGACTTTCGTAGCTCTCACGGCACCTACACTATCGGCACCTCCTACGGACATTTCTGAATCAGACCAACAGGCACAACGTGAGGGACGAAGGTTAACTGGAATCAAGCGTTCCGCATAGTTGCCAGGGTCTGATTGCACACCTCGCCAGATACGTTGATGCCGATCAAATGGGAAAGTTTGACAGCATAGTTGATAAGTCCAGCAACGATAACTGCGGGGCAAACCCAGAGTTGGTGTCTAGTGCAAAGCTTGGGAAGTTCCCGATAATTCAGGTGTGAACGTAACATCTGTGAGTGCAAAACCTGCATTCATTAGTGCCATGACGTTTGTGTTTAGTACGGTAGGACGTTCGTTCTTCCTTGGGACCTCATGGGGCGTTACTTCAAACCTTCTCACATTTGGAGAGATCAGCGTGGGATGGTTCAGTCGAAACAACTACTTTGCACTTAGCTCAATGGATCTTCCTCCACGTTTGCGGAATGACGGGATATGCTCACTGCTTATTGGTCTAAGTACTCTATATATGGGGCACTGACGAAGTTCCTTCAGAGGGGAGCATGTCAAACATCGTTCACGTGAACATAACGGGTCACGTGACTAGAATGAATAGCAGACATTAATTTTGTTTTCATTGCATCCCAAATGCTCGAATATGTGATGAACCACTGGTCCTTTCGTGAGCTTTTTCATGTTAGGCAAGCTTATTTCCGTGCAGGTCGAGACCGCATTGCTCGGAGTATTGTTATGTATGCAGATTATCCCGTACGTTATGCTCTCTTGTTTTGTAGCCGTTTGGAACTTAATTATTCGTACCAACTTGTTGTGGTGTCTATCTCCCAAGGGCGTGTTGCGTAAAATCCTTTTTACTCTTATCCCCTTCAACCCAGACTCATTAAATCAACGCTGTCAGATTTTCACACACTTTTGACACGCAATCTCACTTGATCATAAACAGACTAAGGCAATCAAACATTGAACACTGGGAAACGAATTGCATGATATTTTGCTCTTTTCTGGCTTAATTGGCTAAACACAATTATCTCCATATGGTCGTCCCAGCCTCCTACGAGATTTGGCGTGCTGGCTTGTTCGGGCGAATCAGAGATTGATTTATCCAGGTCTGAACAGAATCCGACCAGCAACTGTTGTGCAGCTGGATTGGTTTGCTCATTGTGTCTGGCCTTTCTAAATTAATGGCTTTTCGAATAAGTCCTGTCTGCTGTTGGTTAATGAATAGAGTGAGCACTTATTCACAAATGAGGCACATACAATTTTACCCCACTCATCCCATTCCAGATGTTACGCATATCACTGTATGGTTGTACTGACCTCTTGGTATCTGCTGACAGTCTGCATTATTATGTGCGTTACACTCGAATCCGTTTCTATATATTTTCCATCCCTACCTTGCATGCTTTTCCAAGCCGGTATTTCAGAGTGACCGCTGAACGGGAGAAGTTATTGTAGATGGAGCCTGGTATTTTGGATCCGTAGTTGTTACTCACGCACAACTTTGTTATCCTTGGAAGCCTTTGCCTGTCTGGACACTTCGGGCTCACACCGCACCCTGCGTTCGTGTCGCCCTTCCTGCTACCTATAGGTGAAACTTTCAATCATGGCTAAATCAGCCATTAGGTGCAGTGTTAACAACGAGCGTCCCCTTATGTCTCTCCGCTTCGGATTCAATACCAGTGACTGAATTGGCCTAGGTCTACCTTCAAGTGAACCACTGTCAACGTTGATCTTTCACATGGGAATCAAATGCTGCAACTGGTACTTCAACTTTGAATCCATAGGTTTTGTGCTAGGCGCTATTACTGGAACTCGGTAGTTTGGTGTTAAAGATGCCTGATAACTATCTCCGTGTCTCGTGTGTCTCAACCGGTTTTCTGTACCAGAATGGCGTTCCGGTAAACGGAGTGATCAAGTTAATCACATTCAAATTTAATGTTGCGTACGCAATCCGATCACACAACGGGCCTTGCAATGCCCGTCATCGAATACTCTATAGCAGTTCATTATAGTGCAAAATGGTCCACTACACATGCCAACGGAACGGGTGTTTCTCGGCTTTCTGACAGTTTGTTGGTAGTGTTACACTTGTCCGGGTGTGTGAATTATGTCATAGCTCCGAAATTGTTTACTTCTTACGGTATGCGCGACATCAATTCGATACTCGATATCTGTTTTGTTCGCATGAACGGTGCGCTTCATCGCGACATTCGCTAGTGCGCCCTGGTTTCAGCATATGTGCACAACTCTAAACGTCCACGGCGTTTGGGGTTGTCGATTTGAACCAACAGCCTTATTTGTTGCCACCTGTCGTAATAGTGGTGGGGGTGAAGTCCAGAATGGAATGTCCTAGATTACCTCTCAGTCAGTACCCAAGTGTTTTGTGTTCCGGTGTAACCAAACATGTGGTTCATGTAATATGGCATTACTAACGAGTGACTGCGAAACGTCCACTTTTCAGCTACGTTCCTCGCGTTGGAGTTCACCAAGTTTGCACGCATTATTGTTCAGAAACGAGTGCCCACCCACTCCGAATCCCTAAGATTGAGGGACAGGATACTGCGTTTGTCTGGCATCTAACGATCTACACATTAAGTATCATTAGTAGCCATCCTAACGCTCACAGACATCACCTATAAAAGCATAATGGATATTATGGGGTTGTCCCGAGATCAATCGACCTTTTAGAACATTTTTGCAATCAGTATTCGTTTTAAACAAACAACAATATTTAATCAACCTAAACATCCTTTGTTGTCAACAACATATTGTTATCGCTCAGGCCAGCTGTAGATGCCTCTCTCTTAGAACGAGTTGGGCTGGTTGTCGAAGTATTGGGCAAGGTAGGTTTCCATATGGTTTCTGTCACTTAATTCCTTGTCATTGATGGGATTTTGCAGTGAGCGGAAAGGGGTTCTACTCAGTAGGAATAAATTGTGGCCTATATGTTTTATACATAGGAGCTTCGATACCAAGCTGCTGAATCTTGAGACGCCTCATTTTTGCCACATGACGACATGCATTGTCATGAGAGGGATTCGAACCGCTTTCGGACACTTTTCTTTTCCTCGACCATCTTTTGCAGTTGTTGGCAGCAGACATCCGCAGTAACCGTGGAATTGTCAACTAGTAGTTCCCAATAGATGACACCACGGCGATCCCACCAGATCCACGGCATCACTTTTTTGTCGTGCCGTTGGCCTTTCGGGACTTGTACTGGCGTTTCATCTGCTGCGATCCACTGACGCTTCCTTCTATATTTGACATGGAGCATCCAATTTTCGTCCCCAGTAATGACGTCGTTCAGTCGCCGATGATTGCGGCCTCGGCTGAGCAATGAAAGCACGCTGGCACAACCGTACAAAAACTGCCCATCACTGCATTCATGTAGTACACGTTGTCCGAGCTCAGTGACCATTCCGAATAGGTGCAAATGGCGATGAACGGTGGTTTTTGGAAAGCCAAGGTGTGACGGAACTTCACGCACACTTTATCTCCGATTCTCCCTTAGAGCGTCTTGGTTTCCCAACATTGTCCACTAGCTTGAGTTCTTGACCTCCGAGGTTTGCCAATTCGTAGTTCCCCTATTTGAAGTGACGGAACCAAAATGTCACGTTAGCGTAAATTGGAGCATCCGTGCCTAATACGCCACACATATTTCAACAAGCCTCTCCCGATTTGTGCGTTTGTAGGAACTCGTACAACAAGCATCCGCAAGCAACATGTTAATCATTTGCCAATACCGCAGTTATTGCTAAAATGTAAGATAAATGGGCAGTGTCCATTGCGTCCCTTTATATACCCAAATAAAAGCGTCTTCGGAAAGCGTTTAGAAAGTTCCTGAATGGCATCGGAATAAAAGTCAGTTGATATTGGAACAACCTAATGAACAAAACCATCGTGTCATATTTCGCTCTTAACTAGCCCCATCAAGTTGTCATGAGAGCTTCGTCTACCCACGAAGACCGAATATTCAGCGTCAAAACACAAGTTCTGGACAGGGATAACTACTTCTCCCGATTTGTTGCGTTCCTAGTGCAACCGATTTGCTCCATAAGGATCTGATTTGCATCTGCAAGCGGACTGAACATATTCATTAGTTCAATGGAATTGCATCCAGTCTCATTTAAAAGCCCCAAGCGTGGGCAGTGGCCTTGCAATTGAGCTACCCCAAAGCAGCCAATGACGGTAGACTTAATAACTTTTGCACGAATATATGAGTTAGTGATGTGTGGTGTTGACGCGTGGGCGGCCTAGCCTACATGCAGCAACGGTGCCTAATCTGAAGCTAGTTCCACGCAGCTTAGCCACCCAAGGTTGTCCAAACACGTGATTCGACTGCGCATAAGTGCACTACCATGTACGTAAAGGCATGCCTTGCGAAGGGAAAAAGTGGGGGTGGGGGTGCGAACACGGTAATACAACACCCCATTAGTGATCTTATGGCTAGTTTTGCACTAGCGCAGCCCAAGGTTTTGGACGACCTACCAACGCTAGGACATACGATGGTACTGTGTCCGGATAGCGAGGTAGTCAGAGGTGCATGGCTGCGAATGATCAGGGGCGGTGTGACGGACTTGCGAACGGCAGTCTGCTGAGAGGCCTACTGCCGAAATACGACTATGGCAATTTTGTTACAAGGCGAGTAGACCCCGCTTTGTTACAGGAGGCGTCGCTTACCGCCATAGTGGATGCAGTACACCGACTTGCTGGTCCATGAATCAAATCAGATACTGCGACCGAGCTGTCAGTAGTTTGAATCGACGGACCTGTACACACACACACACACACACACAAAAGCATGGGCGGACTGGCGCGGACCCAAGGTAAGGGCTACTGACACACATCAACTGAATTCGCATCCCGCACCCAGTTATGTGGCATGCTCACACATGGGAATCACTACATCATTGCTCGGCAGCTTTATCTGACCATTTCATCAGCTGTTCTCCAGCAAACGTACTTGGCCAACACAACATATCGGCGAGTAACATTACACTTCGTTCCGACGGCAGTTGTACCTGCAAATCCCGTAGTTCCGCGAGGTCGATGACACTCAATTCCCTATCTAACGGACTGTGAACGCGTTGTCTACAAGTACAGATGGCATATAACGAGTCAATCAGATAACGCTTCACATGTCCCGTAGGATGGTCGTAATGAAGAGAGGAAGATTAAGTAGTGAACGTACTAATGCAATGGAGTGTAACTTGGTGATTCAGCAGAGACATTTGCATGATAACTGGTATACATCCAATTAGTGGCAACTAAGCGCTCGACAAAATTTACATCTTCGGCACGAAGCGAGAAATTCGAGAACATAATTTTATACATGAAATCCCCTTCATAATTCCAAAAAAGAACATCAGAAGACGAAGGCTCCGGGATAACCGTTAGGACGACCTAGCAGCGCTTCGGCAGGTTCGGTGTCCGGATATCAAGACAGTCACAGGTGTATGACTGCGAATGATCGGGGTCTGGGGTGCAAAATGTTATGGCGTGCTTGTGAGTAAAGCGACAAAAGTGGCCTGCGCAACTTGCCACTGAACTCTGGGTTGACAGGTGGCCACTTGGGTAAGAGAGAAACATCATGTGAGGCACAGTGTTTCGAGGGCTAATAAGGGGATATGACTGCGACATCCTTGTTTTTAGGCGTATATGTAGAGAAATACGTGTGCACCGTAAGCCGAATGCAGTACCTCATACCATCCAGCCCAAAGTTAACGTGAAGCACTGCACTTGCCATCAGGTGCTCGCACTGGTGGGATAAGTGTGACGTCTTGGTGGTTAAAGTGTGGGCGATCGCGATGACGAATATTTGGTCACTTGAATGGTTCGTGTTCTCTTGAACGCGGCATCACAAGAAAATAGCGGTCAACTCATGATGCACCGCATGCATTGGCACAACATACGTTATAAATCGAACGCAGTCGATCGCATAGCCCTCTGAAATGCTTCACACTAAGCGACAAACATCGATCTCGCATTCTGAGATGGATCCCTCGCTTTCATCCCATGGGTTGTCTTACCGTATCTCACAGTGATTGCCCTCACGTGGCGATACGTAACGCACGGCGCTATGCAACTTCGACACTTCCGCAATAATGCTTAACCGAACGATCAACAGAATGACTCTTCCTTTTCTGCGCACGGTAGTCCTCTTCGTGATACCAACTACGTAACATGAACTAGCGACCCAACAGTACGTAACAACACATGACCTCTCATCATTAGCAGCAATGTAGTCCTGATTGCCAAGAATCATCCGGATACCCTCTGGTTGTCTCGCAACGCCTAACGCGGAAACAGCCGGGAATACTCTGCGAAAGCACTTAGCCTGAACACCATCGCTTATACCTGCATGTCAAATCAATGGCTTTGTGATGCAATGAAAACATCACTTCCATTAATATACATTCATGGCAAGAAAATGGGATCAATTTACAAATGAGTACCAGGCATTGCGTGAGCCTCATTCCTCCTCATATGATCCATCATGTGCTGGCAGTGATGAGACGTCACGCAGGCTCGTGCCTCTGACACAATTCGCTCCATGAAACACATTTTCCACTCAATCTTGCAGAGTACATCCTCAGGATATCCCTAACGCATCGCGGAATACCTTGGCCCCCTTGGGTACAAGAGAGACCTTTTGAGCGGCGCTCCACTGACAGCGCTGATACCGAAGGATGACTGCGACAATTTTATTACATTGTAAATGGGCATTGCTTTGTTACAGCTAATATTGGGCTGATGTAAGTAAAATGTGAGAAGGCGGCAAAAGATCTCCCTGGGGAATGGCCGAGTTGGTGGTTCGCGGGTAGGAACATTAGTCACAGACTAGTGAAATCCGAGTGCGTCCAGTCAGCGGCACAGCAACTACTTTTGCCGCCCGGGTCGGACGTAAAATTGCCGCCCCCACCCCTGGCTGTTGTAAATCTATAAGCTCTCACAATGGAGGACAGCCCTTAAGTATTTCGTTTCATCTAACAACAACCAAGGATCTAATTTTAGAGTGCTGCCGTAAATTAAGGCACTTTTAGTGATATAGTACTTATGAACAAGATTTACAGATACACTTTTCGCGCATTACCTGAGGCAGTTGCATTGATAACACCATCCATCGTCAAGTTCGCACTGTTTGTTGAGAACTGCCAACCCATGAGTCTTGTCTGCTCTAATGATGATGGAATATATAGTTCGTTATAAACATGCGTTTTGAGAATGCGCTCTCACAGCTGACAATAGTAATAGTTTAGGTAAGAAATATGCGCATCCGATTCCCCAAGGTGATATTTATTTATGTGGCTCAAAAGCTCAGAATTGCCGTTAATTTTGTCGTGTCCTGAAGCTTTTACAAAATGCTGCAATTGTGTACTACTTCCGGCACGGAATTCCACTTTTTCCACATCTTTTTTATTAGGCTACATCGGGATGTCCAAGGGGACGCAGGTTATATCTGTCTTCGTGGTCAGTTGGGGATGTCAATGTAAGCACAGGGCTGGGATCTTGCAACCGTGTTTCTAACCGGCAGCGGACACCAATATCGAGGGACTCTTGGGCGTGCACTAGACCGGCTTTCTGTCCAAAGTGCATGAGTGTCCGAACGTTGAGGCGCACCAGGCGCAACGAGGATCGGGGTCGAAGGAGACCTATAGGTTGAACTCCGCAGTTCGGGGCGCAACTGGAATCGCAGCCAGATTTTTGAACAGATGAATCGAATAACGGTAAGCAAGAGACTGTCCCGGCTAATTGGAGCGAATCGATTATAGTGGCAATATACAAAAAGGCCAGTCGTACAGACTGTGCGAACCACAGGGGTATTAGCCTAACGCCAGTTTGACAAAATTATTGGCCTCGGTTATCGTTCGTCGCCTCACTGCAGAACGGGAATCTCGTATTAGGGAAGAGCGGGCCGGTTTTCGCCCAGGACGTGGTTGTATAGACATATATTTACTTTGCGGCAGGTGCTAGAGCAGCGCCACGCATACCGCAGACCGACAATAGCTGTGTTCCTCGATTTCAAGAGTGCGTTCGACTCGGTCGATCGACCAATTCTGTTTGAAATACTTGCGCGGAAACGTGTTTCCACGAAATATGTGAACATCCTTCGTGCTCTATACTCGAACACTACAGGCCTCGTCAGGGTCTGTGGTGTCCTATCGGATAGCTTTTCGACTACAAGTGGCGTTCGTCAGGGTTGTCCGATTTCCCCATTTCTGTTCAATTTCATCGTGAATTCTATCATGGAGTGTACCCTGACGGAATCCAACGATGTAGGCGTTGAAGTGCTGCCTGGTGAAAGGTTACTTGACCTAGACTATGCGGACGATATCGTCTTGCTTTTCGACGATGTTGAGGCGGCACAGTCAACCCTGAATAGCCTGTCTAGAGTGGTCCCATTATTTGGTATGCGCTTCGCACCTCCAAAGTGCAAAGTGTTGCTTCAGGACCACCAGCCACTTGATGACCCCTTGACGCTTGCTAACGAGGAACTCGATATGGTTGATCATTTCACTTATCTTGGCAGCTGCATCAGCAATGATGGGCGCATAAAAACTGACGTGAGCTCACTCATTGCAAAGGCCAGAGCTGCCTACTTGGATCTGCGGCATCTTTGGCGACAGAAGGGAGTTTCCCTACGTCTGAAAGGCCGTGTATACAAGGCCACAGTGAGGGCCGTTCTGCTCCATGGTAGTGAAACTTAGCCCCTTCGGTCTGAAGATCTGAGGCGCCTTCAAGTCTTTGATCATCGTTGTCTGCAAAGCATTGCTGGAGTCGGATGGCACCAGCGTGTCCGCAACGACGATGTGCGTAGGCGAGTACTAGGTAGTGATAATCATTCTAGCTCCCTAGAACAACAGATAGCACTGAATAAGTTGCGTTGGGTTGGGCACGTGCTACGTATGCCTGGTCACCGCTTACCTAGGAGGGCCTTGTTCACTCTACCAGGTGTCGGATGGCGCAAGGCTCGAGGTGGACAGAAGTTGACTTGGCAGCGGGAAATGAAGGCACTGACGACCAAACTGGGTGCTGTTGATCCGTCTCGCCTTCCGGGTTGGAGTCCACGTGACTCACCTTGTGCTTGGCTCGAGACTTTACAGGACATGGCTTGCAACCGACACCAGTGGCGCGTCTGCTGCCGTCTTCTAATTGGATTACCTGTTTAAAGTATGTTTGGTGCTGAGTTATCTGCGGGTTAATGGCTGATTATGACGCGGGACAATGAAAGCCGCAAGGAAGCTGTCTCGCCGATGCTGCCTTATCTTTGCACGATCGCCAGCTGTTTGTGACGGTATGTTGTCTACACAAGGTGTAGGCGCCTTGACTCAGAATGTTTGCTTAGGGCATTAAGGTTTTCAGGTAAGTCCCCCTTTCTCTCCCTCTTCTTTTTCTTTATTTCATAGGTCCTCATGGTTGTATGGCAGTGAAGCATCAGTTCAATGGCTGATGTACTGCTGTTGATGATGATGATGAAGCAAGGATTGTTAGCAGACAACAGTTGGCGTGTGATGAAGTCGCGTGAATGTGAGAATCAGAAATGGTACCTGATGAGCACGTTGTTGTAAGAAGATTGCGAACACAGATGGTGTATTCTCCTTCAAAAAGGGCCTGTGTATTTTTAGCTGCAGGATGTCTTCAAAGGCATAGTCGTCTAGTGTTTTGACTAGTGGAATCTAAATCTAAAAGCATGTGAACACGAATCCAGTAAGTCGCGTGCTCACTGTTTTCTCAGCTGCTGGGAGCTGGTGATCTGGCTAGTTGAGGGAAAGGCAATTAATAAAATAGAGCAAGTAGTTGTAGCAAAACTGTTGCGTAAAGTTTTATCTAGAATACTTGATATCGTCACGTTATTCACCAAGCTGGGGATGACACTGTGTGGTCACCGAGTATACATCCAGGATGACAAAGGAGGCCATTATGTAGAGGGAACTTTACAGAATTGTACATTTATTGACGAACATTTAGAGACAGTTCAGCTGGGAATGAAATCAGCACTTTTTCTTTGTCACGGAACGTTCGAATTGAATTGGTGAGAATTTTGGTACAATCAGGTGAGAAAGCAAATCTTAGATCAGGTCAATGAATTTATGTTAGCTTTTCGACAACACGTCCGATGCATCTCACAAAATTCAGCTGAATGAAAATGTAGTGACGGTAGAGGAGCCGTTTCTCAGCTTCATTCAGACCTGCAGCAAATGAACAGAGGAAATTTCTGGACTGGCTTTGAGAGAATCGGAGAAGGATGGAATTCAGATTGACGACTGTCGTTGCCAGGCATCTAACAACGGTGCTGTTGTGGCGTACGATAATAGTGAGTATCTAGAGACATATCTATAAAATCAGCTTTTTGTGTCATGCATAAATCAGTCTCCGTGTTCATGCAGCTTCTGCGATGGTTCATTCTGTTACATTTTTGGTACGATGGACCAGTAAGTAACATTCTTCTTTCAGCTAATTATTACTTGAATGCGTTGATTCAAGTCACCGGTATAGTCAAGTCAAGAAATTGCTTTATGCACCCTGCATGGGTGAATATTCAGCTACAACACACACGATCTCGACAATGTACCAAAAAAGCAAATCAGTGGCAAAGCAATACGACAAAGAACGGGTAGATAAGGACAAACAACACAATCAAGTTGAAAGTCGACTGGTTAACTCAAGGATGACAGAGTTGGGGTCTCGCGAGATGTAAGGGATGACTGACCAGCGGTAAGCTTGTGTGCGGGCATAGATTAGCTTGTACTTCTGCCTAGTAGATGAAATTGATGGACATTCAGACAAAGTAGTACGTAGGGGATGACTTGTATCGGTCAGTATCTTAGAGGCCAGTTTATTACAAGAACTGATGTGTAGAAACAAGTGTTGGTAAAAGTATATATCGGAACGCCACTATCTCGGGCTAAGTACTTTAATGATCGGACAATTAACTTAAAATGCTTACTCAAAAGATCGGGAAATATCATAGGGGAACGGCACGTCTAGTGTGGAAGAACACGTATTGACAAAGCGAACGAGCAACTCACGAATAACGCAGAAGGCTCTTAGCCGAGAGGCATAGAATGACAGCCTTCTGACTTTTGTGCAAGTTTCATTTACTTAAAACGTCCAAGATAAATCATGACTCAACGTCACACCCAGGTATTTTACTGATGTGAAATACTGTAATTCGTCACCATCAATATGTAACTTGTTGCAGTTTAATGAGCTCCTCGTACCTGGCTCCTTTGTATAAGGAAAACCGAATCTCATTGCACTTTGAAGCGTTAAAAGACAGATCAAGGGATTTGGACCAGCCATTAAAATCGTTCAGAAGCGTTTATAGCCTCAATGAACAATCGGTGTTTTGGTGGTTGATACCCGGGACGATATCGTCGATTCAGTTGGAGCTGGCATAGAGCTGACGTAAGTAGAAAGGAGAAAAGGCGCAAAAATTGCTCCCTGAAGGACACATGCGTTGGTGAGGAACATCTGACACTGAGTCAGCAAAATAATCACTCAGTACATAGATAATGGAGGGATGTACGCCGTGACTAATTATGTCTTCTGGCAATAATTCGCGATTTACACAGCCAAATGCATTGCTGTCTTCAAGAAAACACATTCTATTTGCTTTATTCCTGTTGTCAAGCGATGACAGTACAGAATGTACGAGGTAGGCCACAGCATCTATGGTAGACCTCGAGCTACAATAGACAAACTAGTGGGGGTCCTTAGAGCGTGTTCTAGACGGCATCAATTCGAGAACGACTTTCTCCAGAACCTTCAAATCAACGGAAGTGCACGCGATAGGTCGATATGTGTTGCATCCTTTTTCCGGCACTGGTTAATGTCACCTCGCCAACAGTCAACTATTTTGTATTACTGCGTACACATTGTGTATATACTCGCAAGAGGTGTTGCCAAACAGTCGGCACATTCTTTGAACAAAATAGGTGATAGCATGTCCTGCCGACTAGCTTTACCGGAACGTAACTATTTCAGTAGCTTATTTACAGTTGCACTGTCAACTGGAGACAGTGGTTCAGCAGACCCCAGCACTTGAGCACAGGAAGACTCTGGAGGTGTAGTAGTATTACACTTGCAGAACTCCTGATTCAATTTCTCTACGTCTCCATCAAAGTAGGGCGAACGCCGAATAACTCCGCTAAGCGTTTTCAGCATACTCCCTAGTTCATGACAACTGGCGTTCTCAAGAACAGACTGGATATACACTTTGTTAAGACGGTGTATTTCTTTCTTGATACCATCTGTAAAAGTTCTTATTGCGGTGCCGTCCTTTTTTTAAACGCTTTCTTTTTAAGTCGGCGTAGCCACTTCAGGTAGGGGGGGCAAAACCTGTCAGGGCGGACGTAAATAGTTTCCAAAGGACAACAGATATCAAAACAGAAGTTTAAATAGTTTATCAAATTATCACAATCCCCAGATACATCAGCGTCAAAGAACAAACTAAACCCCGTCGATGCGATCATTTCGCGAAGTCTGTCGAGATTTTGTTAGAGAACTATCTCCATCTTACCCTTGGACCATTGTAGCAAGTGATTTGTGCGTGGTTGTTCCTGCTATAAATGACAGGTAAAATCTTCTTGAGTGATCAGGACTACCGATTGGAGCCCGAGTACATACGGTGACTGTAAAATCTATACGAAGTACTCGTGCGGGTGCTGTAACTATTGTGGTGAACAAATACTCGCAACTTGTCACTTCTGTAAAACATTTCACAAAATAAGCAGAAATAGCAACCACAAAATCAGCTGCATCTTTACTTCTGATCACGGTATTGTTGCTTCCGTTTATTTTCTTTCTGAGCATTTACGTATCTGTTCTCATAGAAATCAAGCATGCAGATTTATGTCTGAACCAATGGCCTGTATCTGCAGCGAAGTTCTATCAGGCTTACAGAGTTGAGTTTTGCTTCTTCAGAATAGTTAGAAAATGGTGCACGTTGCAACTGATGAGTCAAAGAAACACTACGCTAAATTGCGGTAAGCATGAAGCATCGAATCCGCCGAAAGCAAAGAATGGACGGTGAAGAATTGCTTCATATATCGATGGGATTTGACGCGGAGTTTAAACGGGAAATGCTCTCTCTCCTAGACAGTTGGACTGATGGAATGCTGTACATTTCACCCAATTTACTATCTTGCCTACAATTTTGCATTTTTACAACGTTATATAAACTTTCTGATAACCATAGTTGTCCGCTTACTGAATTCGGGAAAGATGTGGAAAAAGTGGGATTCCGTGCCGGAAGTAGTACAAAATTGCGGCATTTTGTAAAAGCTTCATGACACGACAAAATTAATGGCAATTCCGAGCTTTTGAGCCACATAAATAAATACCACCTTGGGGAATCGGATGCGCATATTTCTTGCCTTAACTATTAGTATTAGTAATGTCAGCTGTGAGAGCGTATTCTCAAAACGCAAGCTTATAACGAACTACATTCCATCATCATTGGAGCAGACAAGACTCACGGGTTGGCAGTTCTCAATAAAGAGTGCGAACTTGACGATGGATGGTGTTATCAATGCAACTGCCTCAGGTAATGCGCGAAAAATGTATTTGTAAATCTTGCTCATAAGTACTATATCACTAAAAGTGCCTTAATTTACGGCAGCACTCTAAAATTAGATCCTTGGTTGTTGTTAGATGAAACGAAATATTTAAGGGCTGTCCTCCATTGTGAGAGCTTATAGATTTACAACAGCCAGGGGTGGGGGCGGCAATTTTACGTCCGACCCGGGCGGCAAAAGTAGTTGCTGTGCCGCTGACTGGACGCACTCGGATTTCACTAGTCTGTGACTAATGTTCCTACCCGCGAACCACCAACTCGGCCATTCCCCAGGGAGATCTTTTGCCGCCTTCGCACATTTTACTTACATCAGCCCAATATTAGCTGTAACAAAGCAATGCCCATTTACAATGTAATAAAATTGTCGCAGTCATCCTTCGGTATCAGCGCTGTCAGTGGAGCGCCGCTCAAAAGGTCTCTCTTGTACCCAAGGGGGCCAAGGTATTCCGCGATGCGTTAGGGATATCCTGAGGATGTACTCTGCAAGAATGAGTGGAAAATGTGTTTCATGGAGCGAATTGTGTCAGAGGCACGAGCCTGCGTGACGTCTCATCACTGCCAGCACATGATGGATCATATGAGGAGGAATGAGGCTCACGCAATGCCTTGTACTCATTTGTAAATTGATCCCATTTTCTTGCTATGAATGTATATTAATGGAAGTGATGTTTTCATTGCATCACAAACCCATTGATTCGACATGCAGGTATAAGCGATGGTGTTCAGGCTAAATGCTTTGGCAGATAGTTCCCGACTGTTTCCGCGTTAGGCGTTGCGAGACAACCAGAGGGTATCCGGATGATTCTTGGCAATCAGGAGTACATTGCTGCTAATGATGAGAGGTCATATTTTGTTACTACTGTTGGGTCGCTAGTTCATGTTACGTAGTTTGTATCACGAAGAGGACTACCGTGCGCAGAGAAGAGAGTGTCATTCTGTTGATCGTTCGGTTAAGCATTATTGCGGAAATGTCGAAGTTTCATAGTGCCGTTGGTTACATATCGCCGCATGAGGCTAGACACTGTAAGATACGCTAAAACAACGCATCGGATGTAAGCCATTGATCCATCTCAGGATGCAAAACAGATGTTTGTCGCATATTAGCAGAACTTCAGATGCGCATGCGGTCGACCACGTTTGTTACAGCGCCTAATATGTACCAAGGTATGAGTCGTCTGCTAGTGGTGCAGCGTTCAGAGAACACGAACCACTCAAGCGATCAAAGTAGTCGTCATCGCGATCGCCTACACAGTAACCAGCAAGACATCACACTTATCCGTTTAGTGCCAGCAACTGGTGGCAAGTGAAGTGCCTCACCTAAACTTTGGGCTGGTTGGTAAGGGGTACTGCGTTCGGCTTACGGTGCACAGATATTTCGCTACGTACACGCCTAACAACAAGAATGTCGCGGCCGTATTACGGCATTAGCCCTCTCAGCAAAGTGTCGCCCATGATGTTTCAACCATGTGGCAACCTGTCAACCCAGAGTTCAATGGGAAGTTGCGCAGGCCACTTTGTCACTTTACTCACAACCATGCCATAACATTTTGCACCCCAGACCCCGCTCATTCGCAGTCATACACCTGTGACTGTCTTGATATCCGGACATCGAACCTGCCGAAGCGCTGCTAGGTCGTCCTAACGGTTATCCCGGAGCCTTCGTCTTCTGATGTTCTTCTTTGGAATTATGAATGGGATTTCATGTATAAAATTTCGTCCTCGAATTTCTCGCTTCGTGCCGAAGATGTAAATTTTGTCGAGCGATTAGTTGCCACTAAGTGGATGTATACCAGTGATCTTGCAAATGTCTCTGCTAAATCACCAAGTCGCACTCCATTGCATTTGTACGTTCACTGCTTAATCTTCCTCTCTTCATTACGACCATCCTACGGGACATGTGAAGCGTTATCTATTTAACCCGTTATATGCCATCTGTACTTGTAGACAACGCGTTCACAGTCCGTTAGATAGGGAATTGAGTGTCATCGACCTCGCGGAACTACGGGATTTGCAGGTACAACTGCCGTCGCAACGAAGTGTAATGTTGCGCGCCGATATGCTGTGTTGGCCAAGTACGTTTGCTGGAGAACAGCCGATGAAATGGTCAGACGAAGCTGCCGAGCAATGATGTAGTGATTCCCATGTGTGAACATGCCACATAACTGGGTCCGGAATACGAATTCAGTTGATGCATGTCAGTTGCCCTTAGCTTAGGTCTGCGCTAGTCCGCCAATGCAATGTGTGTGTGTGTACAGGTCCGTCGATGCAAACTACTGTCAGCTCGGTCGCAGTATCTCCTTTGATTCAGGGTCCACCAAGTCGGTGTGCTGCATCTACTGTGGCGGTAGTCGACGCCTCCTGTAACAAAGCGGGGTCTACTCGCCTTGTAACAAAATTGCCACAGTAGTATTTCGGCACTAGCCCTCTCAGCAGACCGCCGCTCGCAAGTCCGTCACACCGCCCCTGATCATTCGCAGCCATGCACCTCTGACTGCCTCGCTATCCGTACACAGTACCGTCGTATGTCCTAGCGTTGGTAGGTCGTCCAAAACCTTGGGCTGCGCCAGTGCAAAACTAGGCATGAGATCACTAATGGGGTGTTGTATTACGGTGTTCGCACCCCACCCCCACTTTTTCCCTTCGCAAGGCATGCCTTTACGTACATGGTAGTGCACTTATGCCCAGTCGCGTCAGGTGTTTGGACAACCTTGGGTGGCTAAGCTGCGTGGAACTAGCTTCAGATTAGGCACCGTTGCTGCATGTAGGCTAGGCCGCCCACGCGTCAACACCACACATCACCAACTCATACATTCATGCAAAAGTTATTAAGTCTACCGTCATTGGCTGCTTTGGGGTAGCACAATTGCAAGGCCACTGCCCACGCTTGGGGCTTTTAAATGAGACTGGATGCAATTCAATTGAACTAATGAGTATGTTCAGTCCGCTTGCAGATGCAAACCAGTTCCTTAGGGAGCAATTTACTTGCTCTATGTATGCAGTCAATCTGTAAGTGGTTTTGTGGAATGGAATTTGACAAACGCTAGTCATGAATTCGCAGTCCTTGGAGAAGATCTGTCTATGCAGACATCATCAGTAATTCCTTGTAGTCTAAGTTTTTAGTAGCCTAGAAACGGATAGATAACGAGAACTGTCATACTTCTTTCTTGTCCAAGCGTTCGATTAACTTTCCGCCAACGCCTTATGGAGAGTGTGTTTCAACCTTGAGGATTCTGCATACACATTCGTTGCAGGAACTGACACTTTTGGATGAAAGAATTTTAACCGTTCCTGGCCTTCAGCCCGTCTACATCGAGATACGTTTTTCACTATCGACAGACTTGTACGTTTCTACCGTGCACAGAACGGGGTACTTCTCTCACATTGCGATCAACTTACCTAACTGAAGTCGCAGTCAACTTATGGCATCGTACGCTGTTTGGTCTGCCTGATGATTGCAACTGTTATTTGCGATATATCACATCCAGTAACTTATTTTGACGCAATCATTGCCGTCCATCGTTGCCCAGTGGTTTTGATCACTTGCTGGTAGAAGTCGGCCTACGGGTTCTAACCCCACAGGAATGCGCAGCGGTGACGCTTCCATAAAGTATTAACCGGCCGTATAGTGCCTTTCTGGATCTATGATGACGTTCTGACTGAGTACTCATGTGATTAACTTCTGCCTACATCGTTTAACTCCCCTTCTACTCCCCATAAAACTTGGGTCGTTTATGTTTTCGCTAAGAGTCATTTTTGCAGCGTTGCTGTTCACTAACATACTTTATTCAGAGCCTTATGTGCACCATTATCCAACCTCCACAGATATTGATTATCCTGTACGCGGAAGGTTTCCGAGCAAGTATATCCGTTTCGGTAATCAGCAGTGCGATCAGATGTAGCTCTCAGTAGGGTAGGTGCATCCTTGAATTTCTTCCTTTTTGCGTTGACTGCGGACAATTTAGTCCAGTTCTTGAAGCAATATCGTGATCACACAATCCTGCTCCTCTAACCCCACTTATCCCCTGTGAATTTGCTCCGGCTAGTCTAAACAGGATGGAATGGACATATTTTTGAACCTAGTAAACACCAACAAACCTACTTAATCTGTGCACCCTCACAATATCACTAGCGGATAAACACGCACCGCGATGTTTTATGCTCCTGAAAAGCTCTCTGTTTAGTTCAAAATGATGACCCTATTTAGTTGATCATGCTGTCCAGGCGTATCTCGTGGATTTCTAGCATACACTCTTTATTTATTTATTCATACTTCTCCTTTTCCAAACATTTGAAAATTGTCGCTTTTATTTTCTTCTAAATCATAGTAACTGACTCCATTACACTTGGTGACCCTGATCTCGCTTGATCAACTGAACTATTGTCGATCCTTCGACTACCATCTTTTCTATGTGTGCCATTTTACTTGAAAATGGTTTGGTAGATTTTTGGACCCATCTGGTATCCTCATTCCATTAATCATTTCCATTCGCTTCCTGCCGTCGCTCCTGTCTTCCAGGCGGTGTATGTGATGCGGCATCCCTCCAGCTTGGTTTTTGATCGTGCGCCCTGCAAATCTGCAGTTCTTGCGCGTATTTCCGCTCTTATATTGTGGACTCGGCCAGTCGTGCGTTCTATTTTACCGACAATCGGAAGCGTGTTTCCACCTTTTCTCATCCCTGTCCTGTTGCAACTCCGCGTTGCACACCACGCGGGCTGGTTACTTCTCTCCATTCGAATATATACTGACAGACACTGTTCCTTACACAAATATATGCAACACGGAATCATGCTGAATTGCTTGGTTCTACGAACATCAAGTCCAAGAAACGACGTACCCATTGCCGATGCAATTGGTTATATCATATTACATTCCTCTGATCAACTTTTTTCGCACTCATTACGTACTTCTGTGTTAGGATGACAACGAAGTTTTGTGAAATCTGGTTTAGGTTCCCAACTCACAGTTTGAAGCAGTTAACTCCCCTCGTGATTTAGAGAGCATGAAAGGAATACCAATGCTGCTAGGCGCATGTACTTCGTATTGTCTCCTCAATACCATTAGCAATAACCGCTATGCAACTATATGCTTAACTATGGATGTGACCAAATAAGCATCAGATGTAAAGTGAATGACGGAATTTCTACCATTGTCTATGACAGCCTTAAGCTGACAATTGTTTGTATTTGAACACACAAAGCCGGCTTATTTAGACAGCCTTAGCGAAACTGAGGAAGTCTACCTTTAAGGTCTCTTATTGTATGATCCCCTATAGTAATCATGCATAAACGTGAGAGAAGCACTAACTGACTAACCTGAAGATTGCATTATTGTTAACTGGGTGTCGGTGGTATTTAACCATGTCTAACTTCCTCTTTTTGCCTTTTAATGGCATCCATGTCACTTTCTTATTTCATCGTCCCCCGCACAACCTTATTTCCAAGCCGTCTCCGTCATCGGTTATTTGTATTGTCCTATAACAGGCGGGGGCTTTAATTCGGCCATTGTCTTTCCACTGGAACGTCGCTCTTACTAAATCTGTTGCGGATTTATCAGTTTACACGGAGTATTTTGACATTTTCTTTGCTTAGACTAGTTACATGGTCACTGCTGTTATCCTTCGCAGATTTTTGAATATGCGCTTTGAGATTCTGCGCGTATTGCGCATGGTTATCAAAAGACGTTTTAATTAATTGAGATTCTTCGCAGCCAGCTTCCAAATCGCACAGTCGTCCACATGCCCGGAAAAGCACTAGACTGCTGTAGACTGATGGACCCGGTGGGTGCGCACTACTGATGATGACAAACAGGCTGAAACTGCCGTCTAGTGTTTTTCCGTGCCTCTGGACGACTACCTAATCTGGTAGCTGGCTGCGAAAAACCTCAATTAATTATACCAAACTCCTCTACTCATGTGTACATCAACAGGCGTTTTCTTAATTAAGGCAGGCATTCTCAACATATTTTTCAGCCGTGGCCCCCTTTCGAACCTTTCCATTTCTCATGGCCCCCACCCTTGATCATCACAAATTCAGCACTCCGCAACTCCTAATAGACGTAAATCTGTGATTTCAATTGGTCATATTGGTAGGTTTTGTTATGATTAAACTTTTAATGCTGGTATCACTGCTCCTTCCCTTATAAACCCCATTTTTAACGTTCACATTCTCAAGATAACATTCATTGTGTGACAACATGAAGCCACTCGTCTGAAATTGCACAAACATTATTACTAGGATTTAAGAATTGTATTTGCCTATTGTTGACTTTTAACGGCAAGTCATGTCAAGAATTAGGGAGTGTATTGACTTCGTAGCAAAATGTTTGTTTGTTTTTTGAGGTGTGCTTTGAACCTGATGTCCTTGAGCAAGCTTGCTTATGTCCGGGTCCAGACTTTACAGCGAGAGTCGAAGATCTCCTCTTACTGTGATGTCCAATCTGTTTCTACTTTTTGTTAGAGAAACCACTCTGCTGAATCCACATTCAACCAAGTATGTGGATGGAAATGCAAAAGATCTATTTCAGCTGCTCCCCCCAGTCTGGGATATCTGTTAGAGGCATCAGACTATCCCAACATCCCTTTTAAATGGCGTGAATTTGGATCTTATTAGTGTGTCACTTTGAAGCCATACGAGACTTTCCTATATTTTAACTCCAATATCGCAAGGCTGTACATCAAATGAATCTAACATCCAAATCGGGATTTCCATATCAATCAGGCCGGTGAATCTGTCTTTTCGTTGTTTTAAATGACGGACATAAGCAATCAAGTCTTCATCGCTTGCTCCCTCGTGACTGTAGCAAAAGTGGGAACTGAAAATTCCAGACGTCCGATGTTTTGAACATGCACTACCGGCTTTTTAAGGAAAGCGATAGTGGATTCTTTACTCAAGATGAGATTACTCAACTTGCCTTGATGCGTTTTACTTAATAAGTTAAGTTTATCGAAAATATCAGCCATATAAATCACGTCTGGATTAGGTATTAACAGTATTCCTTCATAATCAGTTCAAGAAAGGATTGTGATGTTGATGTTCCAGAGTGCAACAAAACGACGAGGACAGTTACCCTTTAACAGCCATCTAACTTCTGTTTGCGACAGTAGAACCTAAAATTCCATTGCTCTCCCCACACAAATTCTGGAAAAGGCGATTTTGAAGAGGGTGCGATTTGATCTTGTTCGCTACTACTACGCGTTAACAGGGAATCGTTTAAGCGCCCTCCCATGTTCTTAGCCTTTAGGTGATCCGCATGAATCACACAGTGAATTGTATGAACAGGAGAACATTTTTTAGGTGGGCAATAAATCCCTTATATCTTCCGATCATTGCGGCAGCACTAACTGTTGCACACGCAACTATGTTCTGTATTGGAATGGAGTTGTTGGCCGGATAGATATGGACTGTCTCAAATACAGACTGGCCCTTTGTATGAGTTTAAATTCTCATGATAAACCACATCTCTTCCTTTAATACATTAGTATTGAAGAATCGGACATATGCCAAGGGAAGATCGTCATTGTCAGGTAAAGTAGATTCACCTACTTTTAACGAAAATTTTCTGGACTGTAGTAAGTAACCAAGGTACTTTCTATGTCTTGAGCCATGTCATCTAATCGCCTGGAATTGCTGAGCGGAATGGCTTGAACTGCTTCTTGTAGATTCATACTCATCAAGTCCGACAGTAATGTTGATACTGAAGGCAAGATGATATCTTCTCCAACATTATATGGACTGCAATTTTTGACAAGCAACTTGCTGATTTTATAATATGCCCTAAGTTCATTCATCATTTGTTACCCTGTTAAAAACTATTGTCTTTAAAGTTAGTCTGTTTATAAAACCATCCTTTTGAACACTTTCCAAATGATTTCTCAGTTTGCTTAGTCACAGACTTCCATTTGGATGTGTTTTGGCGAGTTGAACATATAGGTAGAGTGGAGTTTTGAGGTGATGCGATAAATCCAAAACACAATTATTCCACGGAGTACTGTCGACACTCCTACTTTGCCCAATGGCTTATTTCTGAAATATGTCATGGTAAATTTTTAATATGTAGTACATATCTATATACTGCCTTTGTTTTATATTTCTCACAGTTATATCATGGGTATTAAATAACCTCATTAGACCAAGCGAAACACGCAGATAATTTGAATGATTTGTGGCGCTAAATTTGTTCTCACTTGACTGTGAGCTTATAAGATACGACATTTAGTCAGCATTCTTGTAACATCTGTTGGTGGCTACAACGTTACAAGCTAAAATTGTAGATAGACTATTAGAGGTAATCCAAAGGTGATTTCTGATGATAACTTTGAAAAGACCGTGGATTGTAAAGGTAACTGAAAAAAACTTCTGCAGAAAAGTCAATGAAGAAAACGAATGGAACTCAGAAAATGACAATGCTCGGTGGACACATTCACTGCAGGAACGCTATACCAAACAGTGACAACAGGTAAAGTGTAGAAAATGCCGGATAGTTCAAGAAACCGGCATGGGAGAGTCAACAACGAAACTAATGATGTATATCTGCTATTGCCAAACATGGCGCCCAATGCGTGCTGGCAAGGCATTTGATTAGTATGCGTGTTAGGGAAGTATCCTCATGTCACATTATGTTTTAGATACCCGTCTTAGAAACCGGATGTCCACACGTGGGATTTAAGGTGACAAAACTGCTCACTAATTTGAAAACTTCAGCTGAACTGTGTGTTAAAAAAGCGTTATAACGCGTCCTAGCTCTTTCCACTGTTAGTCGGAGCGAACACACGTTCTTAAGAGATAGTACTGACCGCGCGCAGAGTAGCCCCTCAAATTCGGAACCTTGCGGGATAACATGGCCTAACCGCCACTGGTGCACGCGAGATAAGACGAGACGAAAAACGCGTAACGTAGCGCTTCCGCGCTGAGATCCGGACGAGAAAGACTGGTTGGCACATCAGTTGTCACACAGTGAAAATCTCAGTAAGTGTCAGCATGGCTTTGTGCGATAACTGCCGCGGTGTTCTGACTAGAGTTCGCTAGGTTCACAGCAGTTTGCACAGTAGAGCTCAGTGGAGCTCAGTTGGTCCACTGTGGATAGGCATCAAAGTCCTGAGGTCTAATCGGTTGTTAGTTGCGCAGTCTAAGTCGCCGTATGGTGATTGTATGTTTGAGGTGAGCCCGGCGAAATCTGCGCAGGTTTGGCGGAGCTATTCCAGTTCCGCAACAGAAAGTCCGCCCGCTCTGGCTTTTACAACGTAAACAGCCAATTGCGCGCGCGTAATTCATTTCCCTGCCAACAGTTACCAGGCGAGAATAGTGCGCGCTGGCAAAGTATCAGAAAAATTTTTAAATATGAAATTTGTTATTTGTGTTATCACAACCCACTCATTTAAAAATTTTCTAATCCCAGGGCCCCACTGGAATTCTCTATGGCTTCCATAGGAGCCATATGGCTCCCGTTGAGAATGGATGACTTCAGGAACCGTTGTCCGGGTCGATACGCTGGGTTTCGACACCGTGCCTTTAACAGGATGCAGCTTCGGGACGGTTTATTTGATCGCCACTCTTAATGTCATAATTTCCAGCTGTGCAATTTTGTATTTTTAATGATGTTTTCAAACATCCGCAGTGGATATTGTAAAATGCTGTATACATGTACCCACTTGGATACACAAAGCTTCTATTAACTTGACTTGACTATCCATGTTAGTGCTTCGCTGCACACCATGTTTCACTGTTTATATCATAGAAACTTTGGTGAGAAAGTCCGTTGGTGCGGTGTGTTGACGAGCGTAGCGTGGCTGCCCTCTTCTTCAATCGATGAAGGGATGCTAATGATTGTTTGCGCCAGGGAGTCACTGAAATCCACGATCCACATCTCGCTGTATGTGTGTAAAGTGTGGTTTGAAGAGGAGAATCGGCTCACCTTTTCTTCGATGCGTGCGCGGAAATGAGTGCACGAGAACGCTGGCTGCCCATGATCAGTTTACATACACAGTCCCATTGACGGTGTGGGTTTTGGAAAGATTTGGCGTCGGTGATGAGCTGCGTGGTCCCCGTCACTTTTGCCGCATCCTCGGTGTTTGTTCGAGTGGTTTATGCGTCTGGCATGTAGTCCACAGGTCGTCGATTCCGTCTTATGTAGGTGCGGTCGATATCGCAAAACTCTACCTCACGCGCAATCGCTCTTCGTCGCGTAGTTGCGAAGCTTCGGCACGACGCAGCGACTGCTGCTCATGCCCCAGCGATCACGGTGACAGTTGCACCCACCACCGACTACATAGGTCCAGGCGAACACTTTACAACCTGCTAGATTATCCAACTTCCTACCGTAAGTAAGGCTATTTTCGGCACTTGTGTTGTCTCATTTTCCGCTGTTGCAGCGCTCAAACTTCTCTAACAATGAATCTTTGTCACACGTGTTGGCTAATGTCAAATGACATGATGTGAAGAAGCGAGTGCACACGTCAGCTGGACATATTTGGCGTCTATCTTCTGACCACAAAACGCCTGATTTTTCATTACCGAGACGTTCCCGAATTAATCTGGGTTATGTGTCAGCTAAAATTAAGGAAACTGACAGTCTGGAACGATTTAAGTCACAAGTCGGCAAAATGGTTTAAATCTCAGAAGACATGATTCTTCCATCGGTGTTGATGAAATCTGCTCGCCTGATGTTAGAAATTGGCGCATTCTTTACTACGGCATTGCAAATCCGCATTAACATTGTTTCTGTTATGGGAACCCAGAATCCCCACAATGATTACAAGCTTGAATCACGGAAGGCAGTGAAACGCGGTTCAGACAATTGCACATGTTTCGATCATCCTTCCAACTCGTGAGACATTCACGTTTTGATTGACCTTTGTACCTCAGGAAACATTCCTGTTTCGATCCAACCTCCGCAATCATAAAACATCTAGCCTCTTTTGTCTAAGAAGTATTCACTTTTCCAGTTCAGCCTCCGCATCTAGCCACATTCACTTTTCAACATGTTCCTTTGGCATATTTGCACAGTGCCAATTCTGTTGCTTACTCAAACCATTGGCATCATCGATTTATAAAAGAAACGCTGGGCGGCGCTGTAATCGCCTTCAGCCTGGCCGGTAAAAGTGTCTACGCGAAAGGCCTGTCTTTTTGTCTTGTTCTCTCGGGTTTGGGTAGCTGCGTGTGAAATTGTGTTCGGTCTAGGAGCCCGTTCAACTCGCGCGTAGTAGCCGTGTTGCGCCAAAGTCTCACGGGTCGTACAACTTCGAATTTTGTTGGTTACTTTGTCATGCGTGAATATAGTTCCAAGTCACATTTTTTCGGCCGACTAGGAGTGTTGATACCAGATCATCAGTACGTGGCGTAAATAGGAGGCAATTTTCCTCTCAGTTGACTGTAACCAGATCCACATTATTTGCAAATCAGAGATTGCTAGCTTCTTGGATTCTTATTCCAGAACTTGATGTCTCTCTGATGTTTCAGTTTTAACATCGATGTGTAATTTGTGAGATTTTCACGCCTCACACATAATCTCCCAGCACCGTGTTGCTCCTTGATCGACCAAGCTTAAGTACTGATCACGTGGACCAGTTGATTTTACAGCTGCCTCTATTGTGTGGATATTTTACACGTACGGGTCTTAAAGTGCTGTTTATCAATTGTAGTGTATGTCTACATCCGGCACGATTAAGCCATTTTTTGAATATACTATCTCTACACCGCACTATGATACGTGATTAATGGTCATGTAACGGTTTTTCGCTTCGAGTCCCTGTGCCTCATGGTTGTGTTTATTACTGCGGATGGGATAAGCACTGAGGATTGTTGACCGGATGGCACATCTGTGCATTGTACTTTGGTTCGATTTTCTAACATAGTTCTTGATTGTATTCTGCGTGCTTTAACTCAGCGGTCACTGGGTCACGTACCGCGTGTAGTTTCACCTTCCTTCCCAGGCGACAGCTGAGTGTCTTCATGTTGTCCTGTGTGCCAAACTCACTTTTACTTTCCTCAGACACGGGAGCGTGTTGGAATGATGTTTTTTCACACTCATTGCTGATGACGTTTCGTCTTATCCGCTGCTGTTCACGCAATGCGACAGATTAACTGGTTTTATGCCTATCTGACCATTAAGCTACCATACGTCTCGAGCAATTCTTGTGGCACTGGTTAGGACCTCATCTTTGCTAAGCAAAGGATTCATATTCGGACTGTCCTTTTATTGTAGTGAAATAACCTATCATCTGCTTCGCATTTGTCGAGACCTTACAAACGAATAAGATTCCTTGCAGCATCGCAGTATGCTAGTTGACATATCTGGAATGTCCATCTTATGGCTGATGTCGGCGGGTATTTTCGAAGCAAATTTTCTGCTGGAATTAACGCTTTTGAGCAAAGTTGTCTTTGAAATGTCACCACATCGGGACAGGTATTTTAGTTACCTGTCACTCAACTTGAACTACTGACACAATAGGCCTGAAATAATCACGTGATGAACTTCAGAATCAAATAGTATGAGAACTAAGATGATCGCAGTTGTACGTCGTGAAACGATAGTCGCCTGACTTGCGTATTTCATTTACATGGAGTGCTCACAATAAATCGACTCAATGTGACTCTAAGGTACTTCACTGCAGTTCATTCAGCCATCATCGATGTGAACCTAGGGAGAATCTGAAAAGTTTCTGGTTACCAGCTAATCTATAAAGTGAAAACAGAATTTCATTGCGTTCAGTGTCAAACGACGATATTTCGACTATTGCACTAGTTCATCCGCACATTGTCATAGGTAGGTTGAGGTTAAACGATTCACACCGGTGTGCGCATTTAGCGAAATACCAAATGTGTGCACATCTCTTAACAGCGACTAAGGGGTAACACAGCCGAAAGCGGACACGCAGTGGCAACACGGAATACAAGCCACTGCGTCCTGTGTGTCCCTTGGACTGCTGCATGGAAAAGGGTGTGGATCTTCGAAATGGAATTGGGCCAGCATCTTTCCGAGAATAGCTTCCATGCCGACCTTCAGAACCACCGAACTGCGTGGAGTAGGCCAACAGTTACCCATCTCTTCTGTACTCGCGTTATGCTGACAATCCTGCAAAAATCCGCGGTTTTACATAATTTTGGCATATTGTGTGCAACTCGGCCAGAGGCTGGATTAAGGAATCTGCACATGATAGCTCCGCTTGCCTTCTCTAAATGTTCATGGGTGCGTCTCCTGTGCGGTTATTCTGTAGTCCTCTGAAAATCTTCATTCCCGAAAACATGAAAGCGTTGCCTGCGGAAGTTCAGAACCTTTGTCTACAGTATGCATACATTTAAGAACATGAACTTCCATGTATACTTGTGATGATGCTGTCATATTGTGCATACTCTTCGACCACGTACATACAACTGACAGAGGATTCGAAACAAGGTCACTTGAAATTAACCGGTAGTTAACTATTTTTCCGGCTGATGCGTTACACGCAGTTGTAGGATTAGTGCTGTTGTCAGTTGTTTTTTTGCACACTGTGCTGGGTGCTTTCGATCGATAACAATGGCCTCGTGCAGCTTGAGACATTTGACTGCACATCTTGACTCTAACCGAGGCCTCTGGGTTTATCTGGTAACTGTTGCTCGTCAGTTGCCTCGTAATTGCTGAAACAACCATGTCCCTGGATTATTTCTTAACCATCTGGCATGCTGCAATTATCTGAGCATCGTTATGTGAAGGCAAACAATTGTAGATGCACTTTCTTGAATCATATCATCAGTATCTTAACAACTGTGCAGCACTTGGTATCCCAAACCGCGGGTACTTCCTTCACCAGCTCTCCTCATGGACTCAGATGCACCAGCGCGCACCTGCCAAGCCATGCTCGCGTGAGACATTAATGTCATCTGCAGGTGAGCATGTTTCAACTGGTCCAATTGCTGGGCTCCATTCCCACCTCCCGAACGCATTTCTTTATCCTTTCATTCCGTGAGTGTTCCCCGCTTACTATGGGGCACTTGGGACCTTACTATCACTGTGATTTCAACAATTATCGCGTTACGTCACTAATTTCCAACTTGGGTGCGCTCTACTCGCTTTATTTGCATCGAATTCATCGTTATCGCGCGATTGCTGGCTTGACAGTACGCTTTTCCATTAGTATGCACTACATTTAATTGTGATTTGCTTCATCCATAGCTCCAAACAACGCGTTCCCGCTTGGACAGACCGTATTCTCTACATGGCGCATCGCGACTTCGCCACGGACTATTACGCGAGCGTGTACGGTGACGCGTCTACCGCGCGCACCTCCCGGCGAGTTCCAATTCGTGGCGCTCCATCCGAAGCTGATCGGATTCCACCGATCAGCCGGCGTGCTTCCCTCGGGCCGTACCAACCAGAAATACAGCTTTTGCAATACACCAGTCTTTCCGAGTACAAGTCTTCCGATCACAGACCTGTCGTGGGCACTTTCACCTTCGCTGTTCCCAGTCGGTGGTTCAGCCTGCCCATCAGCTTTGTGGAACCCCAGGTGAAAGGTGAGAATGGAGTAGAGAGGGGGATTTGAGTATTTTTAAATCTATTATTCCTGTCTTGTTTCAACATTTCTGTATCCCTTCTTCCTCGGTCCCTCTCTCTGTGCTTCATTAACAATTCTGTTTCGGCACTGCTATTTCCCATTGCTGCACTCCTCGACACGTTTTGCCCTTGTTTACACTAACCAGGTAGAGTTAGTCTGATCTGGAAGTGAGACTCGACAGATCGTGGTTGATGGCTATCGCCATGATTAATGAGTCATTGAGCTCCGTGAGCACTGCTTGACACAGCTGGCTTGCTGTGCTGGACTCATTCGGCTCTCTCCGGTTGATCAACTTCCACCGGTTCACACTTCCTAAATGCCTTGATTCACATAATCAGTATGATATACGCAAACAATTGTTTTCAATTACTTCACTGTTTGGTTTCATTCGTTAATAAAAAGGATAAAGAAACAACTGATTCAGCTTTTGTTCTGTTGTCCGAGCTGAACGGTTTCATTGCAAGCGTTTCATCACATGAGTCAAAAAGAGGCGGCGTATAGCGTCCTCCGGTCGGTTATTTTTGGCTGTGTTGACAAGATCACTTTGTGTTAACTTTCTGCGTTTATTGGAAGTATTTCGTGGAAATTGAGCTAAAATTCAGTTTCATTTCCGATTCTGAATTTTCCGACCAGAAATACTTGTGTTTTCATCACTTGGTTTCGGCGATCTTGCTATCGCCATTTTCTTCGTCAATTGGCCGCCATCTTGTTTTCGGATTATTCACAATGCCGAAGCAGTCATCCTGTGGTACTTGCTCCAAACTAGTCGGATACCGTGCAAATGCCCTCACGTGTGTTTTGTGCCAAGTTGGATTATCAGTTGAGCATTTTCATCGTCTTCGCGAGATCCAACACGATTTCATCCAAACTGTATGTGAAAATTGTCGAAATAAGATACAGCCAGAAAGAGTAAAGCCGACGTGTAGGCCTCAGCGTTTCGTTGCGAACAGCTCCTTGTGTTTGGCCCAACAACCTAGCGCGAAGAGCCTTCAGGTTTCGACTCAGTCGTCCTCCTCTACCCGTGCAAACTCACCGACACCAAGTCCAACCGTTGTGAGAAGCCCAGTTGCACGTGGCCTAAATTGTTTACCTTTGTTGTGTCCAACGGACACTGATGTCCCAGCAGGTGAAAGCCTGAGTGCTGAAGACCAGTGGAAAGAACAGAGGACGAAATTACGAAGGAACGTTGGGTGTTTACGTTCTGTAAGTCAACAGTTAGCCAAACCACGTGGGGCTGGTAGTATACTTCGCCCTGCAAGGCCAACCTCGTCCGACCAGAGGCGTTACAATCTCGTGATCTTTCACGCACCGAAGTCCAGTGATCCATCACCTCAAGTGCGTTACGATCACGATGTCGAGTTTCTACAGGGTTTAATTGATCGACTCCTCGACGCTGGTGAGGACTCGGTAAAAGTGAGACAGATTACCCGTCTTGGGAAGCAAGGTGATCAACACAATCGGCCTATGAGAATCACTTTTGTGGACGAAGCCAGTCCAAGACTGATCATGTCTCGTCTAAGTAGCCTGAAAGGTTTGAAGATCCATGTTCGTCCCGACCTGGACCCAGTAGACAGAGAGCGGCTCAAGTCTGCCATCATTGAGTTGAAAAGACGCACTGGTGAGGGAGAAACAAATCTTCGTATCGTAAATTTTCGGGTGGTTTCCAACAATCCGCGAATCAGGATAAACCGGCTGCTCACACTTCAAGCACGCCCGGTGGCTCCTGCTGCGACCTGCGAGTAGCCTTCACAAACGTTTGCAGTATTATGAATAAGCGCGATGAGCTTTGTTATTTCGTTGAGTCTGAGCGGCCAGACGTAGTGGGACTCGCAGAGACATGGCTGCATGCAGAGTTATACACCCAAGAACTTGAACTCAACGGTTACTCGTGTTTCCGATGCGATAGACTAAAGAATGTCCACGGTGGTGTCTTACTTTACATCCGGTCCTCCCTGCGTGGGAGACTTGTCAGCACCTACCGAAGTGACGATGGCCTGTGTGAGCTACTGTGGTGCTCCATCCGTCTCAGGCGCGGAGAACTGCTTGTAGGCGCAGTTTATCGCAGTCCCCTGAGTCGTTTGGATTGGCTGCCCCATCTTCAAGCCCACATGAGTCGTCCACACTTTCTGCTTATGGGCGATTTTAACTGTGCTCGAATACGATGGCCTGATGTGCATTTGATGCCTGGACATAGTGAGGTTGAAGCAAATTTCGTGGATTTGGTACTTGAAACTGGTGCATCGCAACACATATGCCAGCCAACACGCATATCAACACGTTCAACCTCGTCCTGTCTCGACCTGATGTTAACGAGCTACGAACAACGAGTGCGTGACGTTAGGATCCTGGAGCCCCTGGCTACGAGCGACCACTCAGTACTGATAGCTGATATGGAATTATCTTTGCCGTATTCACATCCGCTGCAACCAGCTCCCAACTACTGGAAAACGGACTTCGATGATCTAGCTCGAGCCGCGAGCCAACTGGATTGGTCTCTGTCACAAGCCGCATCTGTGGAAGATTGTTGGATATTTATAAAAGAGAGATTGACATCATTGTGTTCCCAATTTGTGCCATTGAAATGTCGAAAGGTTGGATCCATTAAGCCTCATTGGTTTGATAAGGAGTATGGAAACCTGGCTCGAAGGCGTCGCAGACTGTGGGACAAATTCCTTCTCTCTGGCTCTGCCAATGATTACGAAGGGTATAAATGTCAGCGGAACCTCTGCAACAGTGCGAAAAAGAATAAACGCCGATACTTTGAAGTGCAGCTCGCATTAGCCGCGAAGACCGCCCCAAAGAGAATCTTTGCATAAGTGAAGCGACGCCTGAAACCGGCAGGTGATGTGCCAGTGCTGGATGGCACGGATGGACAGCCCCTAACTTCCAGCACTGAGCGTGCGTCCGCGTTGGCGGCGCACTTCGCTTCTGTATTTGCGAATAACCAGGTGTCTGTTCCGAGTTCGACGTGTACCGCTTTTACCGAACTCGATAGTCTGCATTGCGGCGTTGAAGAGGTAGCTCAACTACTCGCCAACCTTGACGGCACCAAACCTCCCGGACCTGATGGGCTTCACCCACTGGTTCTCAAGTCACTTTCAACCATCCTCTCTCCTGTCGTGACTGACCTTTTCAACAGGTCGCTGTCCGAAGGTTCGTTGCCGGTTGACTGGAAATGTGCGGTGGTGAAGCCTATTCCGAAAGGCGGCGACCTTAGCAAAGTAGACAATTACAGGCCAATTTGTCTGACACCTATTTTGGCAAAGGTTGCTGAAAAAATCGTGAAGAAGTGATTGCTGCAGTTGCTACAGTCAAACGAGGTCCTGACGCCCGCACAGCACGGTTTTATGCAAGGTCGCTCATGCATTACGAACCTGCTTGTGACGAGGCATGAGTGGTTGAAGGCAGTAAACAAGGGGAAGTCCGTCGACGTGATATTCATCGATTTCAGTAAAGCGTTCGACAAGGTCAGCCATGAGGTTCTCCTTCACAAACTCAGCATGTGTGGTGTCGGTGGCTCTCTGCACCGGTGGATCCGTGACTTTCTTGTTGGACGAAAGTGGAGAGTACAGGTCGACGACCATCTAACTGACTGGTACCACTCTACAAGTGGGGTGCCTCAAGGCACTGTGCTGGGGCCCACTCTGTTCCTGATCCACATCAATGATCTACCGCAGCTTCTCCGGTCGCCGTGTGCCTTGTTTGCGGACGACATGAAGATTTGGAGAGAAATCGACGCTCCCGATGACTGTGGCCTACTTCAGCAAGATCTCAACCGCTTATCCACATGGTCTGCAGATGTTCTTCTCCCGGTCAACTCAGCCAAGTCCGTATTTATGAGCCTGTGGAAGGGTGCTAACGGCCGAACCTACACTCTTGACGGCCAAACGCTATATCCCACACCCTCCGTGAAGGACCTAGGTGTACTCTCACGCTACGATTTGAAGTCCGGGGACAACACGAACAGGTTATATCGGAACGGACTGCGCATGCTTTGGGCGCTCAAACGTAGCTTCGGAACATGGTCTGAAGAGGTTGCCACTCGCCTGTTCTCTTCTATCATTAGACCAATGCTAGAGTACGGTTCGCCCGCCTACTTTCCGATTACCCGAGGCGAGGCACAAAAGATCGAACGGGTCCAACACGTTGCTACCAGGCTCATCCCGAGTTTACGTGTCTTTGGGTATGAAGACCGGTGCGAGAAACTAGGGCTCTACACTTTATCCTACCGTCGGGTGCGAGTCGACCTCATTATGACCTACCGAATTCTACATCTTGGTGAGTTCCCCATGCTAAGGCCAATACTGCACTTACGAGGACCATGCAGCACACGCGGACACAGATACAAACTTGTCGTGCCGGATATGAAATGTGTTCCCCACCCACTGTGCTTCGAACGAAGAGTGGTAAACATTTGGAACAGTTTGCCCGAACATGTGATTGAGGCAACATCTGTGCAACAGTTCAAAACGTTGTTAGATTTGTATTTTGCCTCTATTCGCTTTAGAGAACGACTGCACACTTACGATGACATATCACATTTGTGAATCCTGAAATATCGTAAGTCGAGTATTTTAAATATTACATGAGAACGATAATGATATTCACGGTTGACAATTTTATAATGTTTTTCGCCATATTTCGAAAGAGTTGTACAGAATCCATTTCTACTTGCTCTATAATACAGTATTCAGTATTCAGAACTGCAAACTAGCAATGGTCACGGGACGTGAATCGAAGTGGCCAAGTTCAAATGTCACTCGCTCGTCGGTAAGAGTCGACAAACCACTCAGTTTGCTTATTACGCACTGAAGAAGTCACCACAATTGGTGATGAAACATTTGCAACGAAACTGTTCAGCTCGGAGAACAGAACCAAATCTGAACAGACGGCCCGAGCTACAGGTATTCAGATTTATTGCTAAACAATTGGTTGCTAATTTAAAATGATCAAAGCGCCAAATGGCTGATCATGTGATTGAAGCCTCATGATATTGCTGGCTATGTCCGCATTCTCCACATCCGGTGGTTGGCCATGGCAGTTTCGACGACTGCACCATTTTCTTTTTCACGCATAGATCAGGTTTTGTTAACGGTATTGTATTGCGGCACAATATTTGAGGTGTTTTCCACCTTCAGCTAACGTGTATAATGATGACTATGATGATAACCATATGCATACAAGCAAGCATGCAAGCAGCCTCGCTCTCACTCCCTAGCTGTAAGTTGTTGCTACTTTGTAGATGATCTTGAAATCCATTTGTTTGTTTATGCGATGCCGGGCGTTGAGAAGGTGATCTGTTATTGAGCTGCAGTATGTCCCATCTTTGTGATTTATGAACCAACTCAGGAGCTCTTCCTTGGTTCTCCGATCTAAGTGCCTGGTCGTGCGTCCAATGTACCTGGACTCACAGGAACAGGTGAACCGGTAAATTACCATCGATTAGAGATGATCGGGCACTCGGTCTTTGAATCTCGAAACAATTAACGGTTTGCTCGTGTATACTACCTTTAACCTGGCTGCGTTAAAAGTCTTTTTGCAGCTTTGTATCAGTCAATGCGTGCAGATGTCCGCGACATTGTTTCCTTTTGAAGTTGAGAGTGAGAAACAGTCGCTTCTTTTCGACCGTCTGCGTTCGTACTTTTAGACTCCACTGTTTCATGTGGGTGTCGATGACGCACTCCGGATTAGCGCTCTTTTGATTCGCTTAAGTTCTTCTTCGATGGTGTCGTCGCTGCAGATTTTGTATGCGCGGTCAGTTAAGGTGCGCACCAGGGTCCTCTTGTGACGCAAAGTGTACTGACCTGTCCAGAAAGGCTTTCTCTATACTTTCGTCTGGATTGACCCGTAGGTTCGTCTAATCAACCTCACGTCCAAGCAATTCATCTGATCATTATTTTCCTCTTCAGCTGTAAAAACAGCATTGGGATGTGCATTTTTGGAACCATCAATTATGCCCTGCAGATTTGTTCCTTGGTCACTCATGCAGAATATATCATCGATATATCCTCGGTAGTGCTTTAAACTAGAGATGATCGGTCTTAATGGACCATCCTGCAACATTCCCATGTAGATATCTACCAGCAGCGGACCCAGCGGCGATCCCATTGGCACACCGTCGGTTTGTCTGTACAGCTCGTTATCGAATTGGAATTGTACGAGGCTTCAATCACATGATCAGTCATTTGGCGCTTTGATCACTTTAAATTAGCAATCATTTGTTTCTCCATCAGTATGATAGTTAAAGAGCAATGTTTGACAGAGAAAATGAGCACATTAAGTAAACTAAATTAAATTTTCTATACTCTCGCGAAATGTGGAATCGGGATCTCGCGATTAGGAAACTGATTCAATTGAACCATGAACTTTAAAGCTGTGTTATGCTCGATACTATTTCTACCCGTTCCTGTAGCTGATCCAAAGGCTCATCCAGTCAGATATACACGCGTGAATCTGACCCAGTATTTCTGTCACTCTCTTACTTCTCCTCTCTCACCTCGTCAACCAAATGATAGTCGTTCGGCACCCCAACCATGCTTGATCAATGCGCTCCAGACACCTCTGATCACTGACACCCATTTTCTTAATGTGCTCCGATCAACTGACCGTGGTACGACTTTGTGCGCCTTCCCCGCATCCAACCAGCGAATAACCCGCTGTGTGTGCAGTAACTACTTTGTTGATGCAACTAATAGAGGGGACATAGCGATTCGGATGAACAAACCGATCGACCACTTTGAGTAGTTGTTTGAGCATACTTACTAGTGGTGGGGCGTTGACTCAATCCTGGGGGTGGGAAACACCCCTGTAACACCTTGTGTTTGCCGAATCCGGAGCATTTACATATCACATCTGGGTTCTATTGCTTGGTGTCCAAAAAGCCCAGTAATATTGGAAGCAAGTAAGAGGGACTTGTCCGGAATCAATTTGATTACCAAGCAGTGCAGGCCCGACAAACTCCAATGGTCGTAGTGAACTCGTATGACTGTTCCTCGCAGTTGTAGCATAGAATGTTAGAAAAACTCTCCCCCCCTCTAGGTAAACTTAGACATCAAAACAAACGTATGCCATCGACTGAGTCATTGTCAGTCTTCAATTTAAGGAAGTGCTCCACATCATCAGTGTACAGCCACATTATCACGTATGTAAGTAAGTCGGATACCACTGTGGTGAGATAATGCGACGGTTGTATTTCGTGTGACATCCCTGCTTCTCATGTTCACTCTGCCACTCAGTCCGCTGTAAGGTAACGATTTGAGCTGTTACTAGGAAAATTTCCCCACACCGATTTTGTTGGGAATCTGGTGTCACTTGTTTTGTTCTCCTGTGAATGGTGATGTGTTTTTTTAGATCAATACACATTAAGCGCTCGGATCAGTATCACAAAAGTCGCTAAGTATGTTGGATTGTTTCCCCACATCGGAGAGTCCGCATGCATTGTGATTGGAATGAGCATTTTCTCGGATGCAAAACGCTCAGATGACGTGTTGTTCTCGACATTCGAGGCTTCTTTCCACTTCCTAACTTCTCACTGCTTTACAGCGTTTCTTAGAGACTTCCATTATGCTACCACTGGCATTGACCTGTGTGTTCGCTTTGACTTTTGGTTTGTGCGAATACTTCGCCTTATTTTCTACTGACGTTCACCCACCACTAGTCAACGATTTTTAACATGTTCATCTCGTGCTTTCTCCAGGTCATCGAATGTGGTCGTTGCACTTTTATCGCTAATCTATTGGCAATCTTTTGATGCGCACATCATCTATTCAGTCGATCATTTAGCCGTTAAGTTGGTCATTTCGGATTGGTTCCTTGATTGCGGTTTATAACATTTTGCAGGGTAGTCAAATCGGCTATCTCATGGCAGTGACCCATTTACTTTTTCTAATGTTTGCCTTACGAAGGCAAGTCTAGTTTGGCGCTCGAGATTCTTGCACCGTTTAGTCAGTTAAATTTACTCCTAATTCTGTTTCACTGCAAATAAGCAGTGACGAAAAGCAGGAGAGATTAGGTGGGTAGCAGTTTGATGCCAATGTTCAAACTTGTGATCACCTTTTACTTCCGAGATTTCCCTGTGAGACATAGCAAAATGTTCTCCCTGGGGATAATATACATCAATGTTTTATTTTTCTCTCATTTTTGCTCTGGATCTTAGTTAAGTACAGTGTCGATAGACGCCACATAGCGAAAACATGCCTTCACAACGCCTGCAGTTGTATCGTTTGCTTACCGGCTAATCAGGCGCGACTTTTCAGAGAGGGGGTAATTGTCAACAAGTCCTATTGGCTCCTGCATCTCAAATCGGAGCAGTGCCCATGGTTAGCGCTACTACCCACGCACACGCAAGAGACTTTTGTGAGACGGAATCTGAAGTATACTGGTTCGTCTTATCCGCAACTAGTGGAAATGTACATTTACCGAACCAGCTTCTGAGTGTTGGTACCAAAGGTCACCCAGTAGGTGCATTGCATTCTTTGTAGCCGAAGCCAATGCTCGAGGGGTTGGGGTGGGAGGGGGGGAAACGAAGATCCTACAAGTGACCGTCGCTCTCTCGGACCAGGTCTGGGAACCAACGATACTTTATGCCTGAGCGAAACGACAAGAGCTATGCCCATTCGGATGTCCTCACACAAAGTTGTCAAAGACTTGCCTTGGTGTAGGCACGATCATTCGTCCTCCATGCATGCTCAGAGGTCCGCTAGAAGTGAAGTCATGATGGCCAACGAGTGAGTCGAGTCCCAAACATGAAGGCGCTAACCTCAAATTTGACAGCAATCAAGCGCTGTCGACTGCTGGGTAGGATGCTCAGGGACCGTGAATACGTCTGACTGCAGGCTCCCTCAGACATGGCAAGATCTCACACTACATCGCAAAAATCTTGTCGGACCCATGCTTACAACTTTGCCGTGCTTTGCTCAACCGTATGCGGTCTAACTCTGCTTACTTTGCAACTATTAGCTAGTCTATATATATATATATATATATATATATATATATATATATATATATATATATTGGGTTGGTGGCTTCCGATTACAGATTTGTCTTTCACCGTGGTCTCCATAAGACACCACAGGAAGCCTGCAACACCCATACACCCCAAATCCAGTGTAAACCCGAAGGAATAAAACCAGAGGCATGTGTATGGGAGCCAAGTTTCATTAACAGAGCCAGCCCACACTCCTTCGGCATGCACAGCGGCAGCATTTTTGGTATCATGCGTTCCAGATGTGCAGTAGGCGGTGACGGGACCATAGTCCCTTTTACACTAGACAGAACCACTCTTTGAGCCTAGCACGATCACGAGAACCTTGCAACACGTCCCTCCGGCAATGACTCACAGTCTCCTGGAACAATTAATCGGGGTTCAGGGTGTGAGACAGGTAGGCACCTTGTCAACATTCACATCAAGCATTACATAATTTGGAGGAATAACACACGGTATTGTGACGGAATATGCAGCAGAATAACAAAACTGATCAAATCAAATAAAGTGGCATACTTTTTGCCCGGATCAAAAAGGTCTACTTTAAGTATGAGTCGGTGTAGCCCAACTGCGGTGAAGAAGCATGATGTATGCGAAATCAGTTTTAGCATCAGGCGCCATGTCATTACGAAAGAAAATGAAAGCGGAAACTGAATACTGTAGTTGCGTCAGAATGACAGAGCTGATCGATTCAAATGCGTGTGTATTCAGCTCTATTTTTGGAGTGATATGTTGCACTTAATGTCTAACGACTAACACAGAATGAATGAAATGGAAGCGCGCGTAATACACAGGGGAATGTGGGGAGGATTAACATAGCTGAACTAATAAAATATAATGGATTTAGTCGGATCTTGTTTAATACATAATAAGGTAAGTTTAAATCAAGGTAGACTCCTGGTTAACTTTCACATCATGCGCTGCTACACTGGGATGTCATACAGCAGACACAGAATATGAAAGAAAAACACGCAAACACGGCGGTAAATGTGCAGAAGTAGCGCAGAACGGAGCACATTTAGTGTAAGGATAATGATAGACCAGTGTAAGAATAGATCAGCGATACTAACTAAGTAGGAAGAAAAACGAATGAGAAAGAAAGTACAGACTAAACAGGGAATGTGCGGAGGACTAACAGAACTACGCAAACAAAATAACATAGACTGTTAGACTATATAATATATATATATATATATTCCCTGTTTATTTTTTATTCTTTTTCGTTTGCATGTTTTTCATTTCATATTCTGCGCCTGCTATTTGATACCCCGGTGTAGCTGCACTCGCTGTGAATGTCGACCATGTGTCTGCTTGTCGAAATCTGCCACCTAGACTTGCGCACATAAATGCACGCAACCTATATATATATATATATATATATATATATATATATATGTGTGTGTGTGTGTCGTGTGGTCCTCCGTGAATCAAAAGCCAAAGTCTATGCGTCGATCAGAAATCTATTATTCATAGAACACGAGCTCTTTTCATATCGATCGTTGATTATAACCATTCACTGATGTGGTGCACATCTCCATGCTATTGCATTCTGGGTCATTGTTCGAGCGTCGTCCATGTAGATCCAAATCGATTACATACTATCCTTCAGTACATTTCTTGCAGCGATCGACCATTTTTCAGACTGTTGGCCCGAAACCATTAAGCTCGATGGTTCGATAAACAAGCGGCGTGCTTACCGCAATCTTCCTTTTTTCGTTTGTTGTTATGGCGTTGCGGTACGTTTCGTATTGCTTTCCACAGCGCGTGCGTTTAATTTTTTGGACTTGGATAGCAGGACTCCTCTCCGGTTGTTGTTGTTGTTGTTTTGTTGTTGTTGTTGTTGTTGTTGTTGTTGTTGTTGTTGTTGTTGTTGTTGTTGTTGTTGTTGTTGTTGTTGTTGTTGTTGTTGTTGATCCTCTCTGCAGTGTCCACTCATGACACGCTCTTATTAGTTACACCCGATTCCGTCGAATGACTTTACCCACAACCTTGAGTTCATAGCTCCCTTCCGGCCTTCGATCACCCTTCCGAAAGCTTCCTTCTGATCCCGGTACTGGGTGCACCCATACCTCTTCTCCCGTAGTGGTGGGAGGCTTTTTGATCCGCGATCATAGTACTTCTTTTACCTTAGCATATTGTTCCGTAGTCGGTCGTGGAGAACATCGACCGGCGCTATCTTGGGCTGCAGTAACGTTGTAGCGTTTGGTATTAGCGTTCTTGTTCGGCGACTGAACGAACACTGTACGGGACTCGCTTTGATATCAGTAGATGGCGTGTTCCTTTCCTTCAATAACATTATGTAGGGATCTTCCTGGGTTTCCTTGGCTTTTGTAAGCACTTTCTTAGCCTCCTTTACTGCCGACTCAGCCTTTCCGTTTGGTTGGCTATGGTATGGGCTGGTTAGCCAGTGACGAAAATTCCACTTCTTGCTGAAAGCACGAAACTCTGTACTACTAAATCGCGATCCGTTGTCGGAATTCACTACTTTGGGTATTCCATGTCGAGGGAATTGGCACTGCAACTTGTTCACCACGAACTGCATACCAGTCGTCGTAAGAGCATCGATCTCGAAGTAGCCACTAAACTAGCCTACCACAATCAAGTCGTGAGCAGAAATGTCCAGTACAACCATCTGTCATAGTCTGACAGGAACGTCACGATGCATCATCGGTGCTTTTGGCTAGCCTACGTCTTGGGTCTTGTATGCCACACAATTGGAGACGTAGTCAGGCATTTGGCTGGCCGAGGAGGATCACCCAGCGTTGCTGGAGGACCTGGACAAAGCGTACATATGGTCCATCGAGAATATGTTGCATTTCAACGTCACCAAGTGCAAAGTTCTTAGCGTACGGCACAAGAGTATGCACAAGTACCGCTTAGGACCACTAATTCTACAGTGGGCTTTTCACCAGCGCGATCTCGGCGTGCTAGTTCAGGATGACCTCGGTTGTTTGAGGCAGACTGAAAAGGCGTCTAAGAAAGCAAACCAGTACCTCGGCCTTCTTTGCAGAGCTTTCGGGAAGTTTGACCCTTCAGTCTTTCCAAAAATGCTTAGTGCGTACGTGAGGCCGCACGCGGAATACGCTATCCAAGCGTGGCAACCTTGGCTCAAGCACCATCTCACAGCGCTCGATACTGCACAACGTAGGGCAACGAAAACCGTCAAAGGTTTGACCAGCCTCCCCTACCCACTCAGACTGAAAACTCTCAAAATATACAGTGGACGTTATCGGCGTCTAAGGGGTGATCTCATAATGGTGTACCAGATCCTGAAAAACCCCAACCACCCATGCCATTCCCTTCTGATACTCATTCACAACACCCGGCTAAAAGGTCATCAGTTTAAGCTGGTCACGCAGTACAGCCGAGTAAAATATCGGCGAAACGTTTTCTCCCTTCGAGTGTCACAGTCTTGGAACGCCCTCCCGGAACCTGTAATTAATGCTCCCACCCTATCACTTTCAAAAGACATCTTAACGTACTCTGTCACATTTACTCTACGTGCTATAGCCCATGACCACCAGATTCTGGCACTAATACATAGCAGGCAGTGGTCGCTGCCATAACCCTACTCGAGAATGAGTCACTCCAAACCCCTTGCACACAATTTGATGAACGCTACTACTGTAGAAACTGAATTTCTGTATCCCGTTGACCCGAGAAAGCTGAAGACGAGTACGCGTTGTCCTTGCTATTTTTTATTTCTTTTCTCGCTTATTACGTGATCATTAACCACCCCTTATTGCTTTGTGTGCGCACATTCTAATTTCAAACTCCCTTTACACGGCATTGAAGTTCCACATGTAATTGCCCGGACCGACGATTCCATTATCCCTTGATCTATATTTTCTCACTCCAACCACGGTACATGTCAAGCACCTGCTTTTTTTACCCATCATAAATCATTCTTCATTGTTCATTGTATGACTAGTGCTCTGGCTTCCACAGCGGCCAAGCAAAACTGTCTATCTCTTTCAGTCTTCACCGGAGGTGCAATCTTCAATATTGCCGCAAATCAGCATTGGTACTGAAATAATGGAAAGCACCTCCCTCTTCAGCTATCTTGGGAGTGTGATGTCGACTGACCAGCAGCTACACAGTGAGCTGCTTATCCGCGTCACGAAGGCAGCGGCGGCATTCGGGAAGCTAGAGTACTGAGTGTGGAATAACCATCAGCTTAGCATTTGCACGAAGCTGATGGTGTACAAACCCATGGTGCTGTCCGTTCTTCTATACGGCAGTGAAACGTGGACGATGTACCGGCGGGATGTGCGATATCTCGAGTGGTTCCATCAACTGTGTTTGCGACGGCTTTTGTGCATCGGAAGGGGCGACCGAGTTGCGGACACGGGGGTGTTGCATCGAAGTGGAACGTATGCAGTGGACTGCATACTCTTGCTGAGGCACCTGTGGTGGCTCGGTCAGGTGAACCGTATGGATTCGACGCGGATACCGAAACAACTCATATGGTCAGCTGAGTAGGGGGAAACCAGATTTACGTTACCAGGACATGATCAAAGTTATTCTCTCACCTTCTAATCTTGCTTGCAGGTCATGGGAATCGAAAGCGCTTGGTTGGCGTGAATGGCGCGATACGATCACGAAGGCAGTTGACGAATTGCGGGAGAAAGACCATGCATGCAGAGAAGAAGCGGCAATCACCGATGGGTTGTACTCCATCGACATCGAGCGCATGGTGCTGTAGCACATGTGGCCGCGAGTGCCTGACTCAGGCAGGCCTAGTGAGTCATGAGCGAGACCACTCGGAACGACCACCGAAGCGACGACGGGTCCTGCAGAGAACGTAGGCAGAACCGACGCAGCGTTTGTAGGCACGCTGTATTCGATTTACTAACCGCGTGCTTGCAGCATAACTCTTTATTTCATGCGGTGGATCTACAATTTCGTCCTATTGCTTCCCTTATAATTATGTCTACCTGTACTATCTTCTATAAACTTGCACACGTCGCTGAAGCTAATTGCAGTTACTTTGGATAACGTATTCGCATTTGTTGCGTTTTCTTAAAATATATCTTCTGACCTCTACCTTATCGTGAATTGGTTCGCAAACAATTTATTTTATACGCCAATTTAGTGAGGAGTTTTGCCTCGCCGTATCCGTATGCCTTATCCGATTTATTTTATTTCATCCTGTCGTTTCAAGTAATTGCCTGTTGCTTGATATTCCCGGTGTGGCTGCGCTTGATATGCAGGTTGACAAGGTGCCTACCTGTCTATTACCCACTATCTCCTCCATGCTGACTCTAGGAGATAGTTGGTCGTTGCTGGAGGGGACGGGGTGCACGGTCCTTGTGGCCGTGTTAGGCTCGAAGAGTGGTTCTATTCACTCAGTGTGAAGCGGACTACGGTCTAGCCACCGCCTTGTGTGCGCTTGATTCCCCAAATACAGCGTGGTTGTGTTTGCCTGTGAAGGAGTGTGGGCCGGCTCCGTTGATGAAGCGTAGCTCCCATCCGCATGCCTCCCGGTCTTATTCCCTCCGGTTTACACTGAATATGGGGTGTGTGGATGGAGTTGTGGGTGGTGCAGCGCAAGCCATCCATGGTCCCTCTGTAGGCGCAGGCATCCTGTGTCTGGCCACAGTGACAGGCAAATCCGAAACCGGATGCCGCCAACCATATATATATATATATATATATATATATATCGCGGGAGAGCCTATGGTGCGCTGAGGCTGGTGGTGGCTAGATCCTGACAGATGGTCTACCCACTGCTGCTACTGCTGCGCCATAGTCTCATGTCCTGGGCGCCTCCACGTGGCGACCGCTGGGTGGGAGTTATGTTTCGCCCTTCTCCCTGCTAAGATCCAGGACACCAATCCGCATGAGTCAGCTAACTGACCATGTGCTAGACCCGCTGCCTTTCGGGTGTTCATTAAATCGAAGGCTTTGGCTGAGGACCCGAGTCGTTCTCCTGTCAGGATTGGGTGCCCTGGCAGTATCCTAGTCCATCCTCTCCGGAGGTTAGGAAGTGGTCGATGGCCCACTTCCCGTAAAACCTAGCCATGGGAGACAACAGGTTACGGGTGATATTCTCAATGCTCGATTGGCGTAGAGCACGAGTGCCACGCATTGTCTCTGACGGTGGGAGGACACCTCCGGGTGTTCAATGGTTTGCTACTGCCCGCCTCAAGCCAGGCAGCCCCTGGTCAAATTGGTGCAAACCCGCCAAAAACCCACCTGCGTCTGGCCGTGGTCGCAGGTGCGTATCCAATTACGGTCGCAAAACATATGATAACTGTTCCAGAACCTCAGAGGCTGCGTGTGACGGCCGTCAAGCAGATCCCAATCTGTCTCTGCAATCACATTCCCGAGCTGGATCTGCTCTCCACTGCCTTGTGGGTCAGGCTATTGAGCCAAAGGCTCCGGGCGGAGTCCCTCAAGCAAACCTCCAAACCACCACTGCCTTGTGGGTCAGGCTATTGAGCCAAAGGCTCCGGGCGGAGTCCCTCAAGCAAACCTCCAAACCACCCACTGCCCTGTGGGTCAGGCTATTGAGCCAAAGGCTCCGGGCGGAGTCCCTCAAGCAAACCTCCAAACCACCCACTGCCTTGTGGGTCAGGCTATTGAGCCAAAGGCTCCGGGCGGAGTCCCTCAAGCAAACCTCCGAAGCACAACGACCACCTCGCGTGCGATTGCCCACCAATGCAATCGTATGCCTGCGCGCAAAGCACTCAGCATCGGGTGCTGGAACGTGCGCACACTACTGGACCGGAACTCCAGCGAGCGCCCGCAGCGACGCACTGCGCTCGTCGCGATGGAGCTGGCGCGCTACCACATCGATATTGCGGCGCTCAGTGAAACTCGGCTCGCTGAGCAAGGTAAGTTACATGAAGCAGGTGCTGGCTACACATTCTACTGGGTGGGGAACGCCGCCTCAGCACCACGTGAACATGGGGTCGGATTTGCAATATCCGACCGCCTGAATGGCCAGCTGGTGGGTGAACCAACGGGCATCAGCGCGCGGCTGATGACTGTTCGCCTGGGACTCGGAAGAGATAAATTTGCTACTTTTATAAGCGCGTACGGTCCAACCATGTGTTATCCTGATGATACGCGTGATCAGTTCTACACTGAGCTATCCTCCGTGATACGGTCTGTGCCAAAGAGCGACCGACTATATCTGCTGGGTGATTTCAACGCGCGCGTTGGGCGTGATGCATCAGCGTGGACAGATATTATCGGTGCGCATGGCATTGGTTCAGCGAATGCAAACGGTGACAGGCTGCCCTCACTGTGTGCCACTCACGGCCTGACGATCACGAACACTCGGTTTGCACTGAGTGCGAGTGATATAGCAACTTGGACGCACCCACGGAGTGGTCACGCTCACCTGCTCGACTATGTCATCGTACGTCAGCGTGATATGCGTGAAGTGCGCATGACACGTGTACTGCGTGGAGCTGAGTGTGGCACTGATCACAAATTGGTTCGGACCAAACTGTACATATATTTTCGTAAATGGATGTATTGCACTCCCGCCGTGAATCGGCGTAAATTTAACATTCTCTCCGTCGGTACTGTGGCGAAACGTATTTAGGTGGAGAAGACGATGGCTGCACTCCTGTGTGATGTGGAATGCATAGACACAGTGGGCGACCTGTGGCACCACATTCGCGATCAGGTGACAGCTGCTGCCGAGGAGACCATCGGGCGCGCAAACTGTGATCGGCCTGATTGGTTTGATGACAACAATGTGACGATTGACGCATTGGTGTCAGAGAAGAATGCAGCATTTGCTGCACATGTGGCAGATCCCAGTGACTTGGGGAAGAGTAGTCAATTTCGCAAACTTCGACGGCAACTGACCCGAGAGCTCCGTCGCATTAAATATGCATGGTGGACGGAGAAGGCGAAGCAGATGGAATGCTACGCCGAACGCCGTCAACACAAGGAATTCTTTGACTCCTTGAAGGCGGTGTATGGACCGAGATTGGAGCCGCTGAGGACACTGATCGATGGTAGTTCAGGCGCTACCTGCACCCAGACTGCAGACATAATGCAGGTCTGGCGGAAACACTTTGACTGTTTCTTGAACAACCGTTCAGAGATCGACTGGCCTACATTGAATGGCCTGAAGCAGCACGATGTGAAGGCGGATCTGGCGGATACGCCGAGACTGGATGAGACGCAGAGAGCACTTGCTCAGCTGCGAAATGGCAAGTGTGCCGGAGGTGACGGGATCCCACCTGAAGTATTGAAACACGGTGGACCCGCGTTGTTGACTGCGCTGCACCACTTGGTGCTACGCGTGTGGATTGAGGAGGAGGTGCCTGCTGAGCTGAAGGATGCCCTTGTGCTACCACTGTACAAGGGCAAAGGTAGCAAGCAATGTTGCACGAATTATCGTGGCATCAACTTGCTGAGTTGTGTGGGCAAGGTGATTGCCCGAATCCTGCTCAATCGCCTCGTGAGTCAGATTGTGGAACCAAACGTGGCGGAAGTGCAATGTGGATTCCGTTCGGGTCGCAGCACTATAGATATGGTGTTTGCGGCTCGTCAGTTGCAAGAGAAGTGCAGAGAACGACACCAGCCTTTGTACTCGCTTTTTGTTGATTTCACCAAGGCATTTGATACGGTGAACCGCGAGGCACTGTGGCTGGTGTTGGGTAAGTTTGGTTGCCCGCGTAAGTTTGTAAGTTTAATTGAATGTCTGCACAGTGGTACGCGAGCGAGGGTGCAGCTGAGTGGAGAGACCTCGGATGACTTTACAGTTGTCTCTGGTGTGAAGCAAGGCTGTGTGTTAGCTCCTGCCCTGTTTAATATCTATCTTCATGCAATGTTGTCTTGTGCTTTTGATGCGGCTTGTGCTTACGGTGTTCGTGTGGAGCGCCGTACTGATGGTGGGTTGCTGAACATCCGTCGTTTCGGTGCGAGAACTCTAGTCTGTGAGACAACTACCCGTATGTTGCTGTTTGCTGACGACTGTGCGTTGTTTTCACACAGCGCGGATGAGTTGCAGCACATGACTAGTGCTCTGGCTTCGACAGCGGCCAAATTCGGGCTCACCATCAACACAAGCAAAACTGTCTGTCTCTTTTAGCCTTCACCGGAGGTGCAATCTTCAATATTGCCGCAAATCAGCATTGGTGCTGAAGTATTGGAAACCACCTCCCGCTTCTGCTACCTTGGGAGTGTGATGTCGACTGATCAGCAGCTACACGTTGAGTTGCGTAATCGCGTGTCGAAGGCGGCAGCGGCATTCGGGAAGCTTGAGTACCGAGTGTGGAACAACCATCAGCTTAGCATTGGCACGAAGCTGATGGTGTACAAATCCATGGTACTGTCCGTTCTTCTATACGGCAGTGAAACGTGGACGATGTACCGGCGGGATGTGCGATATCTCGAGCGGTTCCATCAGCAGTGTCTGCGACGAATTTTGCGGATCGGTTGGGGCGACAGAGTTGCAGGACACGGAAGTTTTGCGCCGAAGTGGGATGTATGCAGTGGACTGCATACTTTTATTGAGACAACCTGAGATGGCTCGGTCATGTGAGCCGTATGGATTCGACGCAGATACCGAAACAACTCTTATACGGTCAGCTGAGTATTGGGAAGCGGCACGTGGGGAAACCAAAGTTACGTTACCAGGACATGATTAAAGTGAGCCTCTGCGCGTTCTAACCTTGATTGCAGATCATGGGAATCGAAGGCGGTTGATCGTGGTGCATGGCGCGATCTAATCACGAAGGCAGTTGCTGAAGTGCGGGAGAAAGCCCTCATGCATGCAGAGAAGAAGCGGCAGTTGCGGAAGCGGCAAGCACCGATGAATTGTACTCCATCGACATCGAGCGCATGGTGCTGTAGAACATGTGGTTGCGAGTGCCTTAGTCAGGCAGGCCTAGTGAGCCATGAGAGAGGTCACTCGGGACCACTGCCGAAGCGACGACGGGTCCCGCAGTGAACGTAGGCAGCACCGGCGCAGCGTTTGTAGGCACGCTGAATTCGATTTACTAACCGCATGCTTGCATGCTAAGTCTCTTTATTTCAGGTGGTGGGTTTTCGGTTCTGTCCTAATGCCTTTCTTTCTCATATAAATGTCTAGTGAGCCAGGAGCTAGGCCATTTGGGGCCACTACAGAAGCGACGACGGGTCCTGCAGAGAATTACGGCGAGCCGGCGCAGCGTTTGTAGGCACGCTGAATTCGATTTACTAACCGCGTGCTTGCATGCTAAGTCTCTTTATTTCAGGTGGTGGGTTTACAGTTTTTACCTTAATGCTTTTCTTTCTCATATAAATATCTCCCTGTACTCTATTCCATTAACTTGCACACATCGCCTAAGCCAATTGTATTCGATTTCCATAACATTTTTGTGTTCGTGGCATTCCGTGAACTATACTTCCTGACCTCGTGCACTTAGCTAGGATTTCTTTGTAAACAACTTATTACATATGCTATTTAATTAAGGTTTATGTCACCGTTTCCTTATGCATTAATCGAGTTTTTCTCTTTTTCTTTCTCTCTCTCTCAAGTGATTGGCTGTTGTTTGATATCCCCGGTGTGGCTGCGCTTGATGTGCATGTTGACAAGGTGCCTACCTGTCTATTACCCACTACCTCGTCCATACTGACTCCAGGAGACAGTTGGTCGTTGCTGGAGGGGACGGGGTGCACGGTCCTTGTGGCCGTGTTAGGCTCGAAGAGTGGTTCCATGCACTCAGTGTGGAGCGGACTACGGTCCAGCCACCGCCTTGTGTGCGCTTGATTCCCCAAATACAGCGTGGTTGTGTTTGCCTGTGAAGGAGTGTGGGCCGGCTCCGTTGATGAAACGTGGTTCTCATCCGCATGCCTCCCGGTCTTATTCCCTCCGGTTTACACTGGATATGGGGTGTGTGGTTGGAGCTGTGGGTGGTGCAGCGCAAGCTATCCATGGTCACTCTGTAGGCGCAGGCGTCCTGTGGCTTGCCACAGTGACAGGCAAATCCGAAACCGGATGCCGCCAACCATATATATATATATATATATATATATATATATATATATATAAAGTTTTATCCGCATGCTTTGTAACTCTGGCAGTGCATTGGTGCGTTTCTTCTGAGACATTGGTCCTGTGTGCTTCCGTTTGCGGCTTTGTATTTTTAGTTATTTTTTATCATTGTTAAGCTATACGGAGTTCTGCCGATGCTTGGTTTTGTTGATTTTCCTGGTTTTGAAAAGCGCAGTAGTACGATGACTGGCAAATGCACACATTTCATATCGTCTCATCAGTGCCTTTAACAATAACTCGCAATAATATTTATTCAGTGAAGGGTGCGACCAAACATACATGCAAACAGACAAACAGACCAACACACGATAAGTGAGACAGGGTTATCACCCCTATCCCCAGGGGCAGTCTAATGCTGACCGATAATTGTTTCTGAACACAAAGCAGCGGCTTAATCCGGTTAATTGCAATCGCCTCTGCGAAACGGAGGAGGCAAGAATTGGTGTGCTGTAATAGGATTGTGAACACCGAATTGACCTCGACTCGGTGACCTGTGATCAATAAGTGTCGGCCGATCGAAGAGGCTAGTGGCTTACGCAGACAAGCAGCTTGACTCTGGCCAGTTTCCTGCGCGGTCGAACGTTGAACCCACTTAGGTATATGCTCCTCCATTCGGAAACTCAATGTTCTATCGGTCCTGCCTATGTAACTGGGGCCGCAGTCACAAATGAATTGGTAAATGCAATGCGATTTGGCCCCGATAGACAGCCTCCTTTACAGAAGGAATTGGCAGTTTTTGGGTTTTGTTAATGACAACGACCTTGGCGGCATAGTAAGTTGTCTGCATGGCACAGATCAGACACCTTGTGGTCCTCAACGAGGAGACGTCACCTTTGAATGGCAATTCAATGATTACAGGCTTCTTAGGTACCGTGTGAACTAGGTCCCTTGGTCGCACTTGACTATGCTTCTCGATGAACCTTCGGGGGTAGCATGTATGTTTGGTCGCACCCTTCACTGAATAAATATTATTGCGAGTTATTGTTAAGAGCACTGATGAGACAATACGAAATGCGTGCATTTGCCAGTCTTCGTCTTCTTACTGCGCTTTTCAAATTACTAAAGGGAATTAACTGTTTCAAATTCCTAAACGAATTGTCGCTTAGAGGAAGTGTTAGCAGCCGAAATGTTTTTCGATTACGCCCGCATTGTTGGGCGAAATAGTGTCTAACTGGATTAAATTCAATCCGACGTTGAAGGTGTGTGTTCGTGACCATATGTGCGGTGTTTGGTATTGCACTTCGGTTGTCCCGAGCACATGCAGCACCTTTGTGATTTAACTCTCATGTGCAGTGTCCACAAATGCGCCCGTATCACGCCGCGGTTCTGATGAAACTTGACTCTATGGGCATTGTCGGTCGAACATGCGTTGGTGATTGCATATCGCCAATCGAGCCTAAACACTAGATAGCAATAGCAGCATCGAATTTCATTCCTTTGTATTCTCTTGTCGTGACATTTCTATTACCATGTACTGTTCGGTGCGTGTGTGTTATATTATCTTCCTTGTTTTACTCATATTGATCTTAACATTTGTGTGACTGCGTGTTTTGAACCAAATTCGATTGGGAACAATTGTTGTTTTTATTCAGCGTTTGAAATTACTGGATGGTGGCGTGATCGTACCAACACATTTGACGTTTCCTCTATGCTCTCGCTCCCATGTGTCAGAATTGCGAAAACGTATGCTAGACGTTTGGATGAAATTTTTTTCCTAACAGCACCGTGTAAGTGTGATTCCTAATTACTTGGCCCAAGCAGACAACCTCCAAATCTGGGTAAGGCGCTGTATGGGCGTTTTCTTATTTTTGGACTCGTCTGCACTGTACACTCGGTGGGCTTGGCGTTAGACTCCTATCTCATAAGCCTCGATGGATGACGCAATAGTGATAATAATAATATGCATGTTTCTCAGAAAATGGGTCACGGCCCAGTGAATCTGGTTCTGTCATTATTTACAGGTTCCATCCATAACTGTTAGTGTTGATTGGCTATTCATCAGTTGCGATGAATTTCAGTTCAATTTGCTCCCAGATATCATTCGGATATTCCTACTAAAAATTTCTTGCTTTTTGGTGACAATCATCTCGTAACGTCGGACGAATTGCGATACTGAAACCTATAAACAGAAGAAATGTAATAAAAATAAATGGATTGTAGATCAAGTTTTTCATAGCTCATGGGGCTAATTGCTGTTCTCTGCACAGATCGTAACTAGCAAGGCAGTGGAAGATGAGCCGTGTAAGCGACAGATTCGCTTAGGGCTCGAGTGACTCCTAAAAATTCCCCGGGTCCAAACCAGAAAGGAAGCGGAGACATTAATCACGGTACCATTAAACAAACTAGAACTCAACTACGTGTTTACATACCTCAACAGTGCCCGTGCAGTTCTGAAACAACAGGGTCTCCAAACAGTTGCACAATGAAATAGCGTCACTGCACTTACCACCGTGCAGCAAGACCACGGAGTACAGATTCCGAGAGAGGAATACTAAGGTTCTTTTTAATGTGTCCGAAATCTTATCCCATTGGTCCGCTGAACGGCGCACATGAAGATACAAGGTGTCATTACGTTCAAATGGAATGAGATTAACCTGTGTGCCCCTGGGGGTTAGTAGCACGGGCTGGGAGTGCACAGTCGCCAAAGCGGGTTTGGGATGGGAGCAAATCCATGCCGAGTGGTGGGACACCTGGGTAAGTTACACAGTATCATCGCGACCGTAGCTAACAGCAGGGGTTAGAATGGAACCACATAGACATGGTTAGGAAAACAATGAATAGCACAATATCCAGTAAGAGCAGGTGTCAGATAGGGTTATCGGGAACAAGTCTCGATACCATGGTGTGAGTTGCAATGGAAACATGGAGCTTTGCATAGTTAATCGCATGGGGTAGACAAATAATGGGTTATCCGAGACCTCGGCAGTAGACGCAGATGGTGTGGCTGTCTGACCTGCGATCTTGACATGCATGCTGTGATTTTCATGATAATTTTTCCGCGCACAAGGTGGGCTATATCATGGTCACCTGTCAATCCTTCTGGTCCGCGGCCTTCACCCATGCCTAAGTGGCACAAGCTGCTGGCATCCGGAAGTCATGGGGTCGGAAACCGGGCAAGGGTCCGACGAAGGCACACCACTGACGAGACGCAGTAGGTCAAAGTAGCGCTGTCTGGTGTTTCCTCAGACATTTCAAAGCCTGCTGACTGAGAGTGATGAATTACCTCTGAATCATAGCGATTTGTATAAAGCGTGAATTTTCATATACTGAAACGACTTGTGGATAATACAGCAACAAGTCGTATGGTACATTTATGCAAACCTTACAGCAGAATCGTTCCAGACTGTTCGAATAATTAAATTCTCTGTGCACATTTCTGCAGCCCGACCGACGAGAAATTAATCCGGCAAATATCCATGTAAATAAATGTTAGGGTGATTTTTGGGACTGTTAGGCGTGATGCAGGTTTTTCAAGGCGAGTGGGCTGTATGATCATAAAAAGAATGCGGAACATTACCTTGGTAGGCTGTCAGCGTTTGAAAATTGGACTAGGCAAGCAATCGAGGCAGAAGAAAGTCAGTGATACGCTTGAGATATATTAACTTGGACCTGTGTAACACTCTTATCAATACTATCCATGCGTCAGTTGTTTCACTAGCGAGTGACAAAGGCAAGTAAAATCGGAGCAAGGTTTTAAAGATCAGGGTGGGTTGAAGACGTAATGAGAGGACCTGGGGTTCAACCTACCAAAAGGTATTGACTATGACAGACTCTAAGAACATATGAAGATGACTTATCCACTAGATAAATAATTGCAACAAGCAAATGAAAAGCTCGGTAGGTGAGAAAACGAAATGTTGACAAGTAATGTATCACAGAGTAACTGGAACTAGCTCACTTCAAAATTCAAACTGTCGGTTGGGGACTTTTTAACCGGGGTCGCCAATTGTTGGGATACTAGTCGGTAACGATGGCACGTAAGTGACGTGTCAACTACGGGACAGTAGAGAAATTGGAGGCAGCTGGACCCAGCGTGTACAGGCTAAAAGAATAGGAAGCGAAGCAACAATGGCAAGGCACGGCATAGCACGGGACTTATGAAAGCTCTCTATGAAAATGGAATTGCCGTCCGTAAAACCAATGAACGCTGTGAAGGTTCAAACAACAGTAAAACCCAACGTTGTAAAGTACTGAACGTGTGTTTTCAGATACACTACGGTCTCTTTTACTCCCTTTGTATAATTTTCTCGAACGCCTCTCGTTTGTGCTTCGCCGCCACTATGAACTGGGTGCTTCCTGAGTAAATCCCTATTACTACGGATTGAATAGTTCCTGTTTGCTTATGTCGCGACCGTAACGGCAGGCTCCTACCTCTTAACGCTTCTGACTTACTTGAAGGGCGTTGCTTCCATTGCAAATGCTTGCATCTGACGCTGCGTTGCTTCTTGCCATTTACCCTAAACTGGTTTCAACATCTAGCGGTTCCCACACATGTCCATTACCTCCGAACCCCGACAGTCTTGCGGCCCCTTGTAAGCTTTTCAACCGTGTGAACTCCTCACTGGGACATCCGTCAGTTCACACATCAATATCCGACACACGCTCAATTACGCTCTGCTCCGCTGCACACTAGCGCACTGATGATGCCACCTCGGACGATGAAGAATTGCTCCCCCCAACACTGCCGAGCTCAGCGAGAACTCCCACACCGACTGAACGACCTGAGCTACCAGTACAGTATTATCAATACTTGTTTCTACGAATTGACGGCATCAACATAGAAAATAGCGCATCTTTTTCGTAGCCCGCTTGTTGTTTTAACGCACTATTTTTTCTACTGTAATTCTGGCGCACATTGATTTCGTTTGTGTCGTTGTTTTGTAACCATATGTCATTCACTCATCTATGTCTATCGTCATTTCCCTTCAACTCAGGGTGCCAGGATCCAAAGTATGCTGAAATGCAGCTCGATTTTGCTCCTCTCTTCTCCACCACAATGCGTTTGTTTTTCGTACTCGTTTTCACACCTTTTGTTGGGGTGTTTGAACCGCACTTTTATTTCTCATCTATTAAACTTATTAGACCTACTTACTTCTTTGCGAGTAGTTGTTTTGTTGCTAATAACACTTGGCGTAATCTGTTCAGTCAGTTTTTCGTGTTGCCATCCGAGGCACCCTCACCATTTTGTTATAACCTTTCTAGTTCCTCATCAGCTTGGGTTTCATGATAATTCTATTCTAATTTAAGCAGATCGATCTAACCCGCTGAAACTAATTTAGTTCTGAACCCTGGTGAGCAACGGTTACCACAGTTCACACATTATCTTCACTCTCCATATTCAGGTCCTCTCTAGAGACTGGCGGTTGTTCCCTTTCTCTAACGTCCTTGCTCGATACGTATATGAGTATCATGGTTTCGGTCTCACTGGTGAAAGGTTTGATGGTGTTAAATCTAAAGCGTTGCTTATTCAATTCTATCCAATATACGGCCCATTTTTCCTGATTGTTTTACGATTCGCCTGTTGTGTTTCTTCATGGCGCGTGTGACACATTGTTGAATGAACATCAGCTAGTTTCTGTCATTCTGCATCCTAGACACGAATTCTTCAAAGTACTTATGGCTGAGAACAAAAATGCTTGAAACCTTTCAACCACATTATGTAAACACTTGGTTGTCCTCGATTCCCACAAGTTCGCATTCGCGTACTGCGGTGTAAGAGATGATTGGGAAATGCATGCCTGCCCCCAAGTGACTTGCGTCTCAGCTGACAGGGGCAAATTTTACTTATCCTCTCCTAGAAGCATTTTAGCACAGACTTTCCATTTTTCTTAAATCCCCACTGTTTATCGTTATTGTCAAATCGTGGGGATCTATGATCGGCAAAATACGTATCGCCTTGTCCTCGCTTCGTCCGTTGCTTCCAGAGGCCGCTGATGTTCTTCACTTATCGAACGCTGTTGCTACGCCTTTTTGCTAATCATTTGACCTAGTTTTACAACATTTCCTTACTCGCAGTCGACACAGTCCCCTCCTTATGGTAATCTCTAACTTCACAATTGTTGCTCTCTTTGCGCCTACACCACTGCATCGATGAAAGTAATCTGCCTTGAATTGTTGTGGCGCAACTTGTATGTTTCTTCGGTGCAAAGGCCACCGGTAATGATTCCTATTGCTGTCGCTCACCAGCGTCTTCTCTTTTACCAAATTGCTTGGTGTTTTGTTCCCTGTTGTGGCACAAGTGGAGCTACAACACGGCCACTGTAACCTACATCACATCCGCCCAACGGACGTACATCAATTTCTTTGCAATCATTTGATAAACACCCATCCAAACAGTGATCATTGGTAGGCTGCGACTGGTCCTGTAATTGTAATTTGCGTGTTGAAGTACAAACCATTATTAAAATATGTCTGTAACTGTCGCCTCAACTCTAAACCACATTTTTGATGTTCTACTTCAGTGTGCTACTAATTTCAATTTCTTCACATCTAATCTGTGATTTGGCTATGTCGTCCTCCAACAATCCTTCGTGTCCGACTGCCACTGACCAGGAGGCGAATAACCTCAAACCTGATTATCTTGGTTCTCAGCGCACCACTCGCTGAATCGTTATGAAGATCACAAGTGTGCTGAACGCTGCTCATCGTGACAGTCCACACTCGACATTTGTCATTTTCACACGCAGACACACCTCAATAATCTCCGTCCATTTGCTGTTACTATTAACGATCGAATGGCTCTTAGCTAACTGTAGTACAAATTGGCTACCTTGTTGTTTGAAGTGTTATTGGTTGCACGTTTGCGTTTAATGCCAGTACACACGATAACCGATTTATCTCACATCCCGCTTCCTCTGTTTCTGTAAGTTTTGCTGCTCGTTTCGTAATTTTTGCGTCATTTCCCTTCACTATTGTAATCGGTGCACAAACATTGGCTTGCCTTACCACAATCATTGGCTGGTCTTTTTCAGCTCTTTGTTTGACATCTCTCTCGTTCATCTCTTTCCCTCTTACGAAGAACTGCGGTATGGAACTGACTTGGAATTCCTCTGCACACTAATGGATCCTCCAGCCGTGTTACATATGGAAGACACAGACATCATCCTGTCCACAAAGCCATCCATCCCCACTCTTGGTTTCATACAGCTGATGCTCATGTCAGCGTTGGGCCGGCCATCGACTCACTCACCGGAGCAAGACCGGACACCAGCTGCGCCTCATGCTTTGGAGAAGGGGTCGCGAGATTGGATTGGCGTGTATCCGGCTGATTTTGTTGACTTGGAAAACGGCTACACCACGTATGTGTACGCCCCGAAGTGCGCTACCTCTGTCGCCCAGGAGGTTCATGCCGCCACTGTGGATAAACCCGCTTTCCCTTGTTTCAAGGGTAAAATCCCCGCGCGTCAGTTGGCCCAATTAATTAACCAACGAGTGCAGTTGGTGTACTGGAGCGAGAGGAAGAATTGCCCGCAAGGCTACAGTCAAGTCATCCTGGTTCGTCTTTCTCCGATCATTATAATTTGTTTGCTTTTGCTTTATAACCTGGATGTTTGATAGTGCTACCTTCCTTTTTGAATTTGATTGCTCAGTTAACCTGTTTTCGTAATCAAATCTACCGATTGTTTTTTGAAGATACTGATTCTGCGAAAATTTTTCTTACAGTCTTCATGGGGCCATTCCATATACAGAAAATGGTTAACTTCTTCATTGGTTTGATTCGGTTGCGTTCTAACTGGCTGCTTGTTCGTCAGTCAGACTTTCTAGTCAATGATGATTGCCCATACACAGGCACGCACGCACGCACACACAATATGCGACGGTTTGTCCGGTCGATTGGATGATGCGGTCAACTGAGTAACCGCCCTCGACCTAGCTCAGGGGCACTAAACATTTTCGCAACGGGCCGGATAAACGAAAAAATGACTAGCTTGGGCGGTATAATCATCCTACAGATTAAAAATAATAAAAATAATGTGGCAGCAGTACGCCGTAAGGGCGCTTCGCTCCGCGCGACCACCACCAGTCGCGCGTGGGCTGAGTATACCGTGAGGAGGCCCGCCCCTACGCGGATTTGAATTGGTGACCTTATAGTTGCAAACCAGACGTGCAGTGCACTCGGCCACCCGCCGACATTCTGCACATTACTTGCAAGCCAAAACGGAAACTGGGAAGCAGACAAAGAAAACGCGAGACGCTGTCCACTTCTTAGTCGCTGTAATGCACTAAGAAATAAAAGGGATCGAGAAACAGTTGTTTTGCAGACGTTATATGAACCCTGTTGGAAAACTAGGATAAACCAAGGACTACAGGTCATTGGTGGAACTACGGCTCACCAAGGTTAAACATATAGTTCTTGGGTACCTTCGTTATTAGAATACATAAGATAGATATTTATTTATTTTCGCGGGAGAGCCTATGTTGCACTGAGGCTGGTGGTGGCTAGATCCTGACAGATGGTCTACCCACTGCTGCTACTGTTGTGACATTGGCTCATATCTTGGACGCCTCCTTGTGGCGACGGCTGGGTGGGAGTTGGCGTACGCCCTTCTCCCTGCTAAGATCCAGGACACCAATCCGCATGAGTCAGTGAACTGACCATGTGCTAGACCCGCTGCCTTTCGGGTGCACATTTAATCCAAGGTTTTGGCTGAGGACCCGAGTCGTTCTCCTGTCAGGTGTGGGCGCCCTGCCAGTATTCTAGTCCATCCTCGGAGGTTAGGAAGTGTTCGTTGGTTTACCTCCCGTAAAGCCTAGTCATGGGAGACAATAGGTCTATGGATTATAAGCCCACAGCTCGATTGGCGTAGAGCACGAACGTCACGCATTGTCTGATGTTGGGAGAGCACCTGCGGGTGTTCAATGGTTTGCTACTGCCCGCCTCAAGCCAGGCAGCCCCTGGTCAAATTGGTGTAAACCCGCCACAACCCACCTGCGTCTGGCTGTGGTCGCAGGTGCGTATCCTACTACGGTCGCAATACACATCAATTGTTCCATATCTTCGAAAGCTGCGTGTGACGGACCTCAAGCAGATCGCAATGGATCATTTCAATCACATTCAAGAGCTAGATCTGCTCGTCACTGTCTTGTGGGGAGGAGTTTCTCAAGCAAAGCTCCAAACCGTCTACTGACTTGTGGGTCAGGCTTTTGAGCCGAAGTCTTCGGGCGGAGTCCCTCAAGCAAAACTCCGAATTACCCACTGCCTTGTGGGGGGTAGGGCATTGAGCCAAAGGCTCCGGGTTGAGTCCCTCAAGCAAACCTCCGAAGCACAACCGCCACATCGTGTGATATTGCGCACCAATGCAATCGTATGCCTGTACCCAAAGCACTCAGCATCGGGTGCTGGAACGTGCGCACACTACTGGACCGGATATCAGGTGAACGTCCCGAACGACGCTGCGCTGGTCGCGATGGAACTAGCGCGCTACCACATCGATATTGCGGCGCTCAGCGCGACTCCGTTCGCTAGGCAAAGTAAGTTGCATGAAGCAGGTGCTGGCTACACCTTCTACCGGGTGGACAACGCCGCCTCAGCACCACGTGCACATGGGGTCGGATTTGCAATATCCCATCGCCTAAATGACCAGGTGGGTGAACGAACAGCCATCAGCGCGCGACTGTTAGCTGTTCGCCTGCGACTTGGAAGTGGTAAATTTGCCACTTTTATAGGCACCTACGGTCCGACCATGTGTTATCCTGATGACACGCGTGATCAATTCTACACAGCTATCCTCCGTGATACCGTCTGTGCTGAGGAGCGACTGATTATTTTTGCTGGGTGATTACAACGCGCGCGTTGAGCGTTATGCATCGGTGTGGGCAGATGTCCTTTGTCGGCATGTCATTGGTTCAGCGAATACGAACGGTGGCAGGCTGCTCACACTGTGTGCCACTCACGGCCTGACGATCAGGAACACTCGGTTTGCACTGAGTGTGTTTGCTATAGCAGCTTGGACGCACCCACGGAGTGGTCACGCTCACCTACTCGACTGTGTCATCGTACGTCAGCGTGATATGCGTGAAGTGCGCATGACGCGTGTACTGCGTGTAGCTGAGTGTGACACTGATCACAAAGTGTGGCGGACCAAACTGTACATGTATTTTTGTAAATCTATGAATTGCACTCCTGCCGTGAATTGGCGTAAATTTAACATTTTCTCCCTCGGTACTTTGGAGAAACGTATTTAGGTGGAGAAGACGATGACTGCACTCCTGTGTGATGTGGAATGCATAGACACAGTGGGCGACCTGTGGCACCACATTCGCGATCAGGTGACAGCTGCTGTCGAGGGGACCATCGGGCGCGCAAACTGTGAGCGGCCTGATTGGTTTGATGGGAACAATGTGGCGATTGGCGCATTGGTGTTGGAGAAGAATGCAACATTCGCTTCACATGTGGTAGACCCCAGTGACTTGAGGAAGAATACGGAGTTTCGCAAACTTCGACGGCGACTGACCCTAGAGTTCCGTCTCATTAAAAATGCATGCTGGACGAAGAAGGCGTAGCAGTTTCAATGCTACGCCGAACGTCGCCAACACAAGAAATTCTTTGACTCCTTGTAGGCGGTGGATAGATCGAGATTGGAGCCGCTGAGGACGCTGATCGATGGTAGTTCTGGCGCTACCTCCACACAAACTGCAGACATAATGCAGATCTGGCGAACGCACTTTGACTGTCTTTTGAACAACCGTTCAGCGATCGACTGGCCTACTTTGAAGGGCCTGAAGCACCACGATGTGAAGGCGAGTCTGGCGGACACGCCGACACTAGATGAGACGCAGAGAGCACTTGCTCAGCTGCGAGTGTGCAGGGCCGACGGGATCCCGCCTGAAGTATTGAAACACGGCGGACCCGCGTTGATGACGGAGCTGCACCACTTGGTGCAACGCGTGTGGATTGAGGAGGAGGTTCCTCCTGAGCTGAGTACTTCCCTTGTGCTACCACTGTACAAGGGCAAAGGGAGCAAGCAATGTTGCGCGAATTATCGTGGCATCAACTTGCTGAGTTGTGTGGGGAAGGTGATTGCCCGAATCCTGCTCAACAGCCTCGTCAGTCAGGTTGTGGAACCTAACGTGGCGGAAGAGCAGTCTGGATTCCGTTCGGGTCGTTTCACTATGGAAGTGCAGCGAACGACACCAGCTGTTGTACTCGCTTTTTGTTGATTTCACCAAGGCATTTGATACGGTGAACCGCGAGGCATTGTGGCTGGTGTTGGGTAATTTTGGTTGTTTGCGTACGTTCATAAGTTTAATTGGATGTCTGCATAGTGGTAGGCGGGCGAGGGTGCAGCTGAGTGGAGAGATCTCGGATGACTTTGTATTTGTCACTGGTGTGAAGCAAGGCTGTGTCTTAGCTTTTGCCATGTTTAATATTTATCTTCATGCCATGATGTCTTGTGCTTTTGATGCGGCTTGTGCTTACGGTGTTCGTGTGGGGCACCGTATTGATTGTGGGTTGCTGAACATCCGTCGTTTCGGTGCGAGAACTCTAGTCTGTGAGACAACTATCCGTATGTTACTGTTTGCTGACGAATGTGCGTTGTGTGCACACATCGCGGATCATTTGCAGCCCACGGCTAGTTCTCTGGTTTCGACAGCGGCCAAATTCGGGCTCACCATCAACACAATCAAATCTGTCTGTCTCTTTCAGTCTTCACCGGAGGCGCAATCTTCAATATTGCCGCAAATCAACATTAGTGCTGAAGTATTAGAAACCACCTCTCGCTTCTTCTAATTTGGGAGTTTGGTGTCGACTGACTAGCAGCTACACAATGAGCTTCGTATCCGCGTCTCGGAGACAGCGGAGGCATTCGGGAAGCTAGAGTACCGAGTGTGGAACAACCAACAACGTTTGTAGCCTTTTTAAGTAACTTCTGGACGCTTTGCACTTATCACGGATTCATTGCTAACCAACTTACTTCATATGCTAATTTCGCGAAGCGTTTTGTCTGCATAACCGGATGCTTTAACGGAGATACTTTATTTCGTAGTGTTATTTCAAGTGATTGGCTGTTGCTTGGTATTCCGGGGGTGGTTGCGCTTGATGTGCATGTTGACAAGGTGCCGACCTGGCTATTACCCACTACGTCGTCCATACTGGCTGCAGAAGACAGTTGGTCGTTGCTGGAGAGTACGGCTGCACGGTTCTTGTGGCGTTGCTAAGCTCAAAGAGTGGTTCCATGCACTCAGCATGAAGCGGACCACGGTCCGGCCACCGCCTTGTGTGCGATTGATTCCCAAATACAGCGTGCTTGTGTTTGCCTGTGAAGGGTTGTGTGCCGGCTACGTTGATGAAACGTGGTTCCCATCCACATCCCTCCCGGTCTTATCCCTTCGGGTTTACGCTGAATATGGGATGTGTGGATGTAGCTGTGAGTGGTGTAGCGCAAGCCAACCATGGTCCCTCTGTAGGCGCAGGCGTCCTGTGGCTGGCCACAGTGACAGGCGAATCCGAAACCGGGTGCCGCCAACCATATGTATATTTACGACAAGGCACTTGGAAGGCTTGATACAAGTATTTCCATCGAGGTGAAATCAACACACAGGAGTGGAACTGGATACCGTTGCTGCCATCCAGTAATTAACAATGGCAGCATGTACGAACCTCAGGAATTAGCGTTTTAAGTCCAAGTTTGTATGCACAGCTTGCAACTCATTCCAACCAGGTGCCGAATATGTCTTGAAAATAACATTTGAGCAAGCAAACGGCGCCTTTATCCTGGGCATTTTTTATGACACATGCATCAACGGAGCTGACCAACTGAAATATGCGGCACACAGATGTGAGCTAAACGAAAACACAGTGTGGTGCACGGATGAATGGGTCTTATGCTTGTTCAAACAATGTTTCAACTGTGTGAGGTCACTGAGAGAACAATATTACGTTGTCACATGTAACCACTATGAGCTGACTCAGGCGAGTTTCAAGTCACCAACGTTAAGACATGCAATGTCGCATGTAAATTGTATCACGACTTCTGGTGTTTATCAAGCGCATTCGGCTGCAATCGGCCCTCAGCTCGTAGTTTAGTGGCCTCTGATCCATGTGAACAACGCTCATGATCTGATTACGGTCATGGAAGGAGGAACACACGCACCAGCGTCCTCTACATGCACAGTTCAGATTGCGTTTGCCGGATCGCACTAGCTTTGGCTTTCATTTGTAGGGGCTTTCTATCTCCATTTGGGTATCGTTTTGACACGTATAAAACTGGATGCCTGCTTTAAGCTAAGCGTTTCAGAGTAGGGCTATTGATGCTTTGAATCATGTATGGCTTCCCACTGTACGTTATTTCTGACCATTTGTAAATAATTTGATGCAAGACAAAGGATTCTGAATACACCATGTGTTTGTCCTTGAAAAGCTGGTTAATAAAAGGAGCATTTTCGGCAGCAACATGGCGGGCAACTGGGAATCTCTTGGTTACTACGTTTTAGAGCCTCCTGTTCAGTAGATCAAAGAAAATATCTACTTTTGAAGGAACATAGTGATCATCATCTTTTATCGGCACGACGGATCACAGAATGTATCCGAAAGTAAGGAGCGTGGTAGCATTTTTCTTGTAATGTCTTGAGAATGCATTCTTTTTCGATTTCCAACGTTTTTTGACTACATATTTCCTTAGCATGATAGTCCATATAACAGACTAAGTTTTCTTTGTGCAAAGGTGCAAAGCTATGTAAGTTCCTGTATCCTTCTATCCAAACAGCTCTTCGAAAGGCGTAACAGGCCCGTAATCTTATTGATCACAAGCCAGCCTTGTGATCCGATGGCGTGGGTTCGAGCTTACATAGGGTCCGGGCGACCGTCGTAATATCCTTAGCCCACGTGCGGCTGGTGATGGTTGCACGTCAGCGAAGCCTTGGTAATGCATATCAGCTTACTGCTGATGCCCTTCGAAATTAGCTTCTCTGGAGTGAATCATCCTTAGCTTTTACTTTGTATTTGCTTGATGAGACCCATCGAAGGGATATTTTTTTCGAAAAATTGAATCCTTACACCTGAACGATTAGTTTATGATTCTGTGCGATTCTTCCTTCATCATCTTAACATGATCTCTTCCATCCACTCTTGCTTGCCGCTCTTCATTTTGTATGGATTTTTATGTGATATCAGTTATACGACTTGTCACAGTTCCGTATTTTCTCTTGCTGATTGCGAACTGGTCTTTGTGCAAACCATCGGGATTGTAATAGTGAACTCCAATAACCATCTTCCCGCTCGAGTGCGGCATATGGCCCATAGCTCTGACAGTTTATAGTTTTCCACATAGTTTCACCAAGGTTGACACGAACACCTAATGAAAGATCATGCAGGCTATCTCCCTGAAATATTAACAACCTTTCTATAGCTGCTTTAATGTGCTTGAAGTTATTACAGTTTGCTTTTCGCACAAACATCCCAACACATTCCCAGCGGTCATAGTGCAAATTCTGTTCACCGGTAGTCTAAATGCATTACACAGTGTTTGTGCTAATTAACCCTTCCAAATGTTTGCGATGTACGATTTCACTCAGTGTGACCGTTGATTGGCCATCTTGTTTTGTAAGTTTCCCTCGGACTCTATTAATATAGCCTGTTCGTGGCGTTTTGAACACTTTTGTTTGTTCTGCTACCTCCGATCCACCAATTTTGAGATAAGGAAGGTACCTCAGTGCTCTCAAAGATAAATGAAGTTCATCTAGCTTACAGTGTCTCTCGATTACCCAGCAAATTCGCTCTCTCCTTACTTCTTTTCTTCTGGGGTAGCCTAATTTCAACTGTAGACTACACGGACAGCATTATGTTTTCTGAAAGGACTCTTTTGCCATGGGGGTATGAGCAGTATGCCGGTACCGACGCTCCACGGCCACGCAACTACCATCATTTGCACATGAGCCAGGGATACTGGGAGAGTCGCCCGATGCCCTTCATAAGCTCGAACCCGCGCCGTCAGATTACGTGGCAGACTTGTGATCCTGCAGTTACCATGCAAAGAAAACTGAATCGACTTATACCTAGCACTGCACACTTTTGAATGTGATTTTGTCTTTTAATTGTAAAGCAACGTTGTGCGACCGGGTGGGCACGTCACTAGTTCTCTCGGTTATTGAATGGCCGCTGAAAGTGGTTTACCAGGCTATTTGGCTAAATAACTGCCATCTCTGATGAGGATATTACATAGGTACGCGCCTTGTGGATTCCCATAGCCTTAATGTCTTAACTGGACTTCGGAATATTAGCTTAATATTTACGTGAAGGCTTTACAGCGCTGATCCTGTTTATTCATCATATTTAAAGCTTTTTCGTGTATGGCCGACCGTGTTCGATCATCAACTTTTGGAAACTGTATACATCAATTAACCGCAAGCACATAATGAGTTTTGCTTAATTTCGTTATCTAGTATTCGGTAGCAGCCTTTCTGATACTTCATTGGAGTGTTTGTTGAAGTAAACTTCATGTGTTTGTCTGGTACTTTTTTCGGCTTACTGCCACTACATCCATTGTTTCTCCTCACTCCATCTGGTTTGATGAAATATCGACATTGTTCGGAAATGATGACGTGAGAATTCTCACTACCGAAACGCTTGTCACAGTTCGTCATCGCACTGTCACATCGGCATGTGCATACTCTGTCAGATCTGGTTATTTCTAACGTCTAACTATTCCATCTGACTGCTTTAAATCTCCTCAACCCCTTTTGATGTCCCATTATGATTGCTATTATTACTATCGTTATGATGATAACTATTACTTCCTACTGATTGTTATTTGCGGATTTCCTCAGATTTTCGTTGTCACCAACCCCCATCTATGATACATACTCCCCCACCACAAACATCATAAGACAATAGTGGGTTGTAGTTTTTTGAAAACTCAACCTGATTGGAGCCGTCACAAATCTAGGTAAAATTGGTGGTGCTGCGGATTCTTATCAAGGACTTTTGAAGATTTTGAGCAATGGACTTTCGTTATTATCACATGGGCCGGCGCCACGTACGACGATCTTTTTGCCTCTTTCGACAGCCCAGCTGACTATTGGATTTCCGTGCAAGAGCCCTGAGCGGTTTAGGATGAAACAGCGGATGTTGAGTTAGAATTCCCCATTCACTTCCAAAGTATGCTATAAATGGATGACCGACTTTCGTGGCTGGTTCTATATTACATCATGATTTTCATCTTAGGCATTCGGGGCATTGGATTATTTCACTACACCTGGCAAGCTCCATACTTTTTTCATGAACAACTTTTTACTTGATACCGCTTTAGGAAATGGACTTGAGAAACACTTTCTGAGCTGGATGTGCGCCAATGACTTCTCACCGTTTCGGGCTCCTCCTTCACTTTTATTCACTCGAAAGATTCATTCTGACACATAGATATATGTGTAGCTGTATCACCTCTGGTAGTCATATCACGGGGAAGTTGCTTCGCTTATCAGGGGTTCAACCATCAATGGAAACGGTTTGGCACTAGGCTGACAGTGTAAAGTAGGTTGTATAATGCTGCGACATAGCCGGTGTTATTGTGTCGATCAGAGACCTGTCCAGTTCGCAGTGAAGATATTTTATGCTTGGCCGTATTTGGTCGGGGTGCTTGCGGGCTATTGCTTACCTCTTGTGCGAACACTAGGTGAGGTTTTAGCAGTAAACCCTTTAGTAATTTACCAGTGTTTGCTATACTTAAACCGCTTATGTTGGCTTGGTTTTGTATCCTGGTAGGCTCGTTGACCAGCTTCTTTGTCCGTGCATTATACGCCATCGCTATACCAAGTTGGGTGAAATCGCGAGGTGGCCAGTCGATGACATGACAAATACGTGAAGGAACTAATTGAGGGACTTGTTAGTACTGATGCGTATCGTCTTCGTAGATGGTGGCTCCGAGACGGTCCACATCAGTGTCCGGAGACTGTACCAGACATCACACAGTCAGTGTCGTTCTTTCACTCGGTTTCTTTCTTGATGTGTTGATTTTAATTCCACTCTGATTGGTTTTACGCTCTTTCTTTTTTCCATTTATTTGTATTCCATTTGTGTTCGACGTCCGTTTATCAATGTTATTTTAGCAACCTTAGCCATAGCGACTTGATCATCCACACCACGCTCTAACTACTAATTACCAATACTGACTACTATTGAACTATTGGAATAACATGTAGCACCAGTTTACCTTATTTTTACTTCCTTTCAGATCAAGAGTTAAGATGCGCATTCCACCTTCATGGTGAATTTCCCACTCCCTCCCACCTACCTATCGATGACGATCGCCGTTAATTTGTCTTTCTTGGCACCGTCACACTTCCGATTCTCCCCACGCGGTGTCATTTCACCATCGCCTGTGGATTTCAGCTCCTTATCTTCCACCTTAATTATCTGTGATGCCGTCCATTGAACATCCAACTTTTATTTCACCGGTGCAATTTACGCTGCTTTGTGTAATCTTGCTGACTCCAAATGACATCTTGTTCCGTGTGTACTGGCTGGTTTTCGCAATTGTGGTTTTACCGCTTCTGTCATCATGAATAGATTCTGTTAAAGTGAGGTCGCTGTGGTCCGGTTACGTCAGTTCACCGTGATTACTGTATATTCTATACTGTAGATATGCAGCGATGTTGTATAAATCTGTGTAACCCCCACGAAATTTGATCGAGTACTACGCAGGATAACGTTGCTGCTTTTCGCACATTTTCAAAATATTGCAATATGGAATGTTCTCAGCTGCGAACCGATCTCTAAATCCCAAATCTGTAAAGTACTTTCATAGGGGCTTAAGTAGACTCCCATGAAACCTAGACTTAATCAGAAAGCTATCAGAAAGTCTCTGTACAGCCGTCTCATCTTTTTGGGAGTCGTCAGCAATGCGCGTTCCATCTGGTCTCTAAGAAGCTATGACCCGCAACCCGCCTGATACCAGTTCATGGTGAATAACACCGGGCTACGGACGTCGGTTACAACCTACGTGACTGAGCTACTAGGTGTAGTATCACACCGCTCACTCCTTTATACTTAGTATGCAGGCCAAGTAGCTCATGTTGCTATAAGTTAATTGGTGACTTAGTATGTTTATCGCTTGTTGTGTAGGCTACTCTGTACAGCAGTAGCATGAAAGTCAATGGATACTGAGATGGCTTTATATCTTATCTGGCAATCTATTCACGTCCGTCACCTGTAGACCAGTGCTTTTCACCACAACCTGATAACAGTCAAATGGGCATGCTTGAGCAGTGGAGCCTAAAATCAACCATCGCATGTCTTAACCACTACCGCCGTTATGATTATGAATATTGAATATATTATCAATACTTTTAACCGAGCCCATAAAACGATGTATTTTACCGCAGAGGTGGAGGAAAATGGCTGTTTTTACTTTCTTGACTTGGGTCTAGAGAAACTCAATGGCGAGATATTATGGCGCCACGTGTGTAGAAAAGGCTCCTGGAACGACCAGTACACCAATTTCCACAACTTCGGGCCAATGAGGCTGTAAAGGAATTCATTTCATAATCTAATCAGTAGAGCAGAACGCATCTGCTCGCATAATACACTTTCTGGGGAACTACAGTGTATATGCTCGTTGCTGCTGGAAAATGGCCGTCAAAACCACCTCATGAAAGTCCACACGGAGTAGAGGATGTATACACCAGTAGTTTTAACGGCCAACAAAAACCAATTTTCTTGCGAATTCCTTAAAAAGGGGAAGTCGCCGCCGAAATTCTTAATAGCTGTCTATCACAGGAGCTCAGACAGATTTTCTCAGCGGCAAAACTGCAGACCTGCTTTACCAGAACACCAAGCGTGATTCTCAGTCTCAAGAATGGTAGGTCTTGTCCACGACAACTCCATGTGCATCTATTCATTTACCTGTTGCCGTGAAATAGGATATGTTAGTCGTACGACTAGGTGTCTATCCGAGAAGGTGCATCATCGGGGCGGGCTGGTCGGACTGCAAAAAGACTGATTAGTCCAGAAAAAAAGGCCGACAGGACATTTCCTTTCGATGGTGTGCTTAAGTGGTGTCACTCCTTCCCACCACACTCGAAGTCCACGGCCGCGACCACCCTGTCCGCACGAGTGACCAAAAATTGTCCGCTGGAGTGACCTTTGGACGTCCCTGCGTGACCAATTCTTGTGCCCCCGGCCGTCTCAACTGGACACTTTTCGGACGATTTTTGGTCACTCAAAAGCATAATTCGTGTGTAACTTTTGTGAAGCCCGGCAATATTTTCCACTAGTTGCGACTACTCCCAGCACGAAATTCCCGGTATTTGTGTCTATTCTGAGTTTCGCGCAAAGCCATTTTAAAACGTACTTACACCGTTATATGAACAAGGCGCATTGTAACGTGAATAAAAGGACAATGAAATCCCGATGCGTCGGGTGAAGCAAAATTCATGCCTGGCGTAGCTTCAGAAGTTTTGGCTTTCAGTTCTAGAGCACTGGGCCTGAAAGTCAACATTTAGCAGGTCATTAAGCAACTTGTGAAAACCAAAGTGTACTAATAAAAAGAAACTATTGTGATATCTAAATAAATATTTTATTCTCGACAACGTGAACTGTGTCCACAAAAAGTGTATGCTGCTTCTGCGAATGCAAATAAGCTAAACGAAAACGGTGAGCATCTGCACACAGTGGTGTACACATCACTTTTATTACATGCGAACATAATGGCATGCTTATTTGGATGGTCCGCCTGTGCAGTGTCTAGGTACAAAAGGATGAACGCGAATAGCCGTAGTGGAACCCTGACATAATTAGACCCCGTAGTTTGAAACTGAATGGAACCAGTTTGCCTGTACAGAACAGCTGTCACTTACCCCACGGAATCTCATTCCACACGTAAAGGACATGAAAATAAGCCTTTTTCAAAAGGCTTGACGCGATAGCATGGAGTACGGTTATTCACTATCGCGAATAGCCATGCTCAGGCGCATTATATGACGCAGTGTATATTCATCGTTGCCTATTTACTGTAGCCTCGGTGTTACGATGAAAAATGGTTCTGCTCCGTGGGAGTCGAGGCACGTTGGATACGTTCGTGAGCCCTCTGAAGCCACCGACCTTTCACCTCTTCTGTGCAGCCATGTATCCCCATCCGTACTACTGCATCTAGAACATAGATATCAGGTGTTATATTGAGAACTAACCGATGACTGTCCGAGTCAATCTAGTCTCGCCGAAGCGATGCTTTGTGCGAACGCCGCGCCAATTCAATTAGTTAGTCAGCTCGTCCGTGCAGACCGCCTGCATGATGTTGCGTTCTGCTGTCCAAACGGTATTTCCGCTGCTCATGGTGAAATAGTTAATCTAAAGTAAAAGCATACATAAGCGGCATCATACCAACTGGGCATGGCAGTGTGGCTCTCTAGCCGTCGATCTAGTGGTTGCAGCTCCTTCAACGGAAACGGTACAGGGCATGCACTGATCTTGGCCTCCGCTGACAACTAAGAGCGAATGGGGGCCATCTCTAACTTCTAGATGTGAAGTTCCTCCCGAATTCTAGTGTTGCCCTCGGCATGTTTCGCACAACGCTCTCGTATATATTGCTTAATTTCCAGCGTTGCTTGGTGCAACAAACACAGTTCCGTTGTTACAGCATGATCCTGCTGCGATAGATCAATTTGGGAGCTGAATCGTTAAGCAAGTACCTAATTTTAATTGGGGGAACGTATTCCAAGGCAACCAGAGGGGTCCGCTGAGGGACGTCATCCTCCAAATCCAACATCGGAGGCGGCGGTGTATACTGGATGGCCCTAGCCCCTGGATGTGGTGCAAAATGGTGGACCTTCGTTCGCGTTTCAAAGTCCGGTCGTAGAACAGGGAACCTGAAAATGGTATTGCAGAAGTTTTACAGGCGTCTCTTCCCGCCCCGCTCCATAGGTAGTGTGCCGTCAGTTGACGGAGGATCGGTTTGATCCTCCATGGAGCCTGCGATACATTCCGCCTTTTCGGCGCGCGCGGCTCGAATGCGAACGACGGTCCGTCCACGCGCTGGACGCGCAACTACATCCTCCCTAGCTAGCTCGCTGCTGGTGCTCTGTTTTTAGCATTACCCTGCTGTTATCCCGTTCAGTAAACTTTTCCCCTAGCCTAACTTTTGTGTGTTCTAAACATTGTCCTTTGCTGGCCGCCCAGTCGCGTACCGGATATATGGCGCACGAACATCACGTATAAGAGAGGTACTGGGTATAACAGTGCGGGTACTCCCAAGTTTCATAAGTCTAGCAAAAGATTGTCACTCGTTTTGGGCACTAAGCGCTCGGTACCCAGCTGATAACCTTTCCATGCTTAGCGAGTTTCTCCAATCCATCGCAATGAGGCTGGTGCGATGGTTTGTGTGCCTCAGCGATCCATTGCGCTATGCTGGGTGGTGCTTTTGCACCTTCAGAGTCACTCATACCAGATTGGTCAATAGTTAGAGGCAAGACAAACTCAGCCTCCTGGTCCTCCAGATTGGGGGTTGGAATGAGGGTGGCACCTTATTCCTTAAAACGGACTCCTTGTAGCCCACCGCCAAACCCGCTGCCTTGCGGTCAGGTTTTTGAACCAAAGGCTTTGGTTGAGCATACTAATCTTTCTCCTGTCTAGGCCTGGGCAACCTGACAGTATCCTGCCCACGCAATACCATGAATCTTATCTCTAACAAATTGCCGATGCTCTGGCCACCGCAGAGGATAATCAACGGTGCTCTATCTGCTGCATCGAGCAGGGCGGATGGGGGTTTGGATACTACTGCTCAAGCCTTCCCGTCTTCTTATTCCCCATCTTACGCTTTTTCACTCTTTCCGTCCCCTTCCAACTTCACTTATATCCCCCCAGTTTTCAACCCCCCGATTCTTGGCCCTCCCCCAAACATGCTTTGCTAGGCATGTATCTTCTAATTTCAACTCACATGTGAACGCTGAGCGTCGCTCCTTTCCTGTCGACAAGCCCATGTCCAACCAAGCGGTCCATTCCAGTTCATCGGCTTCCATTTGGAGCCCTCGATCCTCCTTCATATTGACATGCCTCCATGTACCCACACTGCTACAAATCGGTCAACAGGCAGCACTTGCCCGAACATTGGAGCCCCTCTCGATCGATATCTGCTGCTTATCAGAGACCCGCCTGCAAGACTCGAGCTCTGTGCTCATTCTGCGATCCCCTTCAGGTGACGCAAACAGGATTTTCTCAGTGCGCCTATCCGGTGACAATGCAGCTTCGAGCACCGGCTAAGCTGATGTTGGCATTGCCCTGAGTCCCCGGGCTGAAGCTGCTCTGGTTGATTGGATTCCAATCAGTAGCCGGATGTGTGCGGTCCGATTGGCTGGCTTGCTTAAAGCTTCGAAGTCGCGCGGGACTAATAGGTGTCTATTCATCATCGCTGCCTACGCGCCCACAAACGGTAGCGATGATTCGGTAAAGAACGACTTCCACCTCCAACTGACTCAGCTCCTTCGCCACAGAAGAAGCACGGACACTGTTGTGCTGGCGGGGATATGAACGCACAAGTTGGAAAGTTGTCCACTGATGAAATGCATCTGGGCGGTCAGCACGGTGTAGGCTCCCGTAATGATAACGGTGAGCGGTTACTTCATTTGTGTGAAGATGCTGGTTTATTTCTTGCGAGCACTAATTTCCGATACAGCACCCGCCGGAGGGTGACTTGGCGCCCACCAGCCTTGGACGCAGATCGATCACATTGCTATTAGTTACCGCTGGAGAGGCTGCATCCAGAATTTTCGCTCGATTTGGAGCACATGTGTGGACACCAATCGTGCACTTGTATGTGCTGACATGCGGTTGCGCTTTGGCGGAGGCCCACGACGACGCTGTGAGCGCATGGACACCAGCCAACTGACAAAGGTAGCTGTTCTGAATGCGTATCGAATTACGCGGACATGCGAGTTGAGTAATCGCTCACTGGAGACAATTGATGGTCACTGGTCACATGTTCGCCAGACCTTACTAGCAGCAGGAAAATCCTCATGTGGTACGTCTAAAAGCCAACATGGACATTGGGTCTCTTCTCGGTCTCTGGAACTTATAGGCGCTCGCCGGCATATCCCGGCTGCAAGCGAGTACAATGAAACTCGCAAAGAGCTCCGGGCAAAACTCCCCGCTAGCCTGAAGAGAGACCGCGAATCTTGGTGGTCTCATCTTGCGTCAGAGATGGAAGTGGCCGCTGCCCTTTGCAACCATCGTAAGTTATTCCGTCTGACACGGGAAACGGGCAGCCGGAGACCTGGTGTTAGTGAAACAATTTGTGATGAGAGTGGACAGCCTATCCACAATTTGTCAAAACGTTTGGAGCGTTGGGCTGAGCATTTTGAAAAGCAATTTAATCGGCTAGAATTGTTCGATTCGCCGGTCACTGATCGCCCTGCTCCGTGGGCTGTCCCTTTGGATCCACCCTCTTGCTCAGAAGTCGAACGTGAGATCGGACTGTTGAAGTTAAACAAAGCCGCGGGACCAGATGATCTTCCTCCAGCCCTCTTCAAATTCGGAGGCTCTGCTCTTGTCGATGTTTTACATGAATTACTATTGAAAATGTGGGAGCAGGAGACTGTCCCAACCGACTGGAGCCGCTCCGTTATTGTTCCCATCTTCAAAGGCGGTTTGCGCTCGGAATGCGGCAACCATAGAGGAATCAGTCTGATCTCCATCGCCTCCAAATTATTAGCATCCATAATTCTTCAAAGACTGACTGGCGCTCGTGAAAGCCAGATTCGTGAGGAGCAAGCCGGGTTTCGTCGTGGTCGTGGCTGCATCGACCACCTCTTCAGCTTGCGTCAGTTGTTGGAGCACCGTCACACATGCTGGCGGCCCACCGTTTGTCGTGTTCCTCGACATCGAAGGTGCCTTCGATTAGGTTGATCGATGTGCCCTTTGAAATTGTTTACTCAGGAAAGACGTGCCCGAGAAATATGTAAATATTATCCAAGCATTATATGCGCGCAGCACGGGCAGAGTGAGGGCTTACGGCAAGCTGTCGCCACCCTTTAATATCTCCAGCGGTGTGAGACAAGGATGCCCGCTGTCACCTTTCCTCTTCAACTTCGCTATTGACGAAGTCATGGAGTTTGCATTTACAGGACATGACTTGGAAGGTGTGGAGATACTCCCAGGAGAACGACTTCTTGACTTGGAGTAGGCATACGACATTGCCTTCATCTGTGACAGCTCCCAGACATACCAAGCCGCTCTGGACAGATTAGCACTGGCTGTCAGCCGCTTCGGGCTTTGCTTTGCACCATCGAAATGCAAAGCGTTCCTCCAAGATTGGCAGGGATTGCCTCCTGCGCTGACCCTTGGTGGGGATCAGCTAGAAGTCGTTCAGAAATTCGATTACCTGGGAAGTTGTATCAGCGCCCTTGGGATCGAAGACGAGATCACGAACCGTATAGCGAAAGCTCGAAGTGCTTTTGCTAAGGTTCGCCACCTTTGGCGGCGGCGCGACATCAATCTCGCCCTGAAGGGTAGAGTGTACAATGCAGCGGTACGTTCGACCTTACTGTACGGTTGCGAAACCTGGTCCCTAAGGTCGGCGGACATGAAGAGGCCAATTACGTTCGACCATCTGGTGGGAACACTGCGTGAGTAACGAGCGTGTTCGACGCATTGTTTACCGCCCAGGAAAAGGGTCCGAACCGCTCAGCACCGTTATTTCACGCACCAGGCTCCGATGACTCGGCCACGTGTTACGCATGCCAACCCACCGACTCCCGCGACGTGCGTTGTTCGCTCACCGGGGATGTGGGTGGAAGAAGAGGAGAGGTGGCCAAGCGATGACTTGGTCCAGAGGAATGAAGTCCGTCACTTCAGAGCTAGCCTCGGTTGGAGCTTCACGGCTCCCTGGTTGGGGTCCAAAAGACGGTGACACGTTTGGCTGGATACACTTGCTGACACGGAAAGGAGCCGACCTCAGTGGCGTTCCTGCTGTGAGTTTCTTTGTCCCTCCCCATCCCTTTTAGCCTCCCCTCCATCTACGATCTCATTTCGTAGGGTAAAACTAATACTTTTTTCTTTTTGCCTAGTAGCCGGCTGGTAGCTTACCGGAACGATGCCTATCCGTTGCTGGTAGCTCAGCTGGCATGCAACTGTTTTATCTATTTTTCCTTTGTGTATTGTATTATATGTATGTATTTCCTTCATGTATTGCGGCACAATAGCGGAGGTGTTTTCCCACCTCTAGCTGATATGTATAATGAATGATGATGAATGAGTTTCTCCAATTGACCAGGAGTTCATTCATATGAACTATGAGATGAAAGTCCTTGAGTTGTTGTTGTTGGAGCTCATTTAGTTGAGCTAAGCAGAGACGCTGCGTGTGGTGGCGGCAATGGGAACTGTATTTTGCTTAGCTTGCTATCCTTTGGAGCAATAGGTTTTAAGCAAGTTGTTAGGTTTTTATAAAGCGCACAAGACGCTATATCTACTAGGGCAGCCAAGAAAAAGTCATCCCATGTTGTGGCTTGCAGAAGTAGAGAAAAGTATTACCAACTGTTGCGGTGGAGAGGTCTTAGTGAAAATTTCGTAATACCTTGGTTAGGATAAACTTTAACGCGTATAAATGAGTCTCACTATCTTGCGATCACAACCCTGAAGACTGTTTAATACGTGAGCCCGTGCATGGGGTTTGCCTTTTGTGGATAGCAGGTACAGGGTATTAGGTCCTGTCGTGGGAGCATGCAAATGTTAGGTCCACAGCGCCAACGAAATTCCTATAGCTGGAATGTGTTGACTGAACAAGCCATGAGATATTGAGCATATTGAAATCTTCGCCAAATATCTTATAACGTGCTGGCAAGAACGATGCTTCATGAAATAGCCGTACCAGGTCTGTAGCCATAGAATAAGAGGAATTAAGTGCGGTATACACACAACCTATTGGGAGGTCGAGCTGGCATCCGATGAATTGTATCCAACGAAATCTGCCAAATAAATAAAGGTTTTATTCCCGGCAGTGCGGGGCACGCCTGCGAAGGCATGATCATGATAATGTAAACAGGTATGTTCGGTAATTGTATAATAATATAGCATGTTAATCAGTAACACTGGATTTGTGTGTCTCTATATACCTACATATATATGTCAGTGTGCATGTTGCGTGAACTTGTGGAGTGTGACTGAAGTCGAGAGTTTGGTTGCTGTCTTCGCCGTCGCATGAAGGGAGCAATTGAACTCTTCGAATTGGATGACGTTTGTGAAGTGGGGATCATCCGGATGGGGAAGCGACAGTAAAGTTATTTCGTGGCGTGCCACATCCGCCACGTCGCAGTGTTGTTAAACGAAACTTGGTGGCTTTTTATAGAGAAAACGCTCGGTAAACGAAAACCCATCACGTCCTGGAACAATGCCGCCGAACTATTCGATGGAACGGGATTAACCCCGACTATCCAGCTGGCACCACGTGGAGGTTGTTCGGTTAGCCAGCCACTCGAAATAGCTTGGAAATTTGATGCATGTAAGTCATGGTTGACGCAAATAAGACAGCTACTGCTTTTGTGCGTAGTAACTTGACGACTGCGTTTGTGAGGACTAGCATATTCTGAAAGCGAAACGATATATTGCCTTGTAGGTTAGGGTACAATATATTTGAATTCCGTGACCTTCATCAGCCCCATTATTCTTGTTTTCTTGCACTAAGGCAAATGGTGATAATTTAAGCGGAGCAATGGCATAGGATTTAGTGTAGTTGTCACACCATTCAGCATTTTGCCTAGTTGTTGGTAGAAACTGTTCAGGTACACAAGGCAAAATGAATAAAGTCAGTCAAAGCTGTTTATGGCGACCACTCAGAAGACGACGAAAAGTGCGTGCATTGGGCAGTTGGTCGCCTTATCCTGGTATCAATAGCAGCCTGGTCTATAACAGCGTAAGCACGTAGTAATAGCGTGGGTAAAAAGAGGCGTAGTTGATTGTCCGCACATCATTACGCCTGGCGCAGGAAAGATCCGGTGCCAGCTTAATGTAAAATTGCGCACAGGGGGATATATGCGGTGCTGCGAGAGGCCTGCAACCAGCCATCGCGGCTATACAGGAGTGCAGAGTGCAAGTCAACGAGGAAATATGCGCTGGTATAAAGAGGAATTGAAGTAGCAGTTACTCGATTGTGGCGGCAACCATTCGCTGTTAGTAACCTTCGGTGTCACAGAAAAAGGCAACAAACCAACGAAGCTGTGTATCGCATACGTTTCTAAGAAATTAACATATGTACAGTTAAGGAGTGGCTCATAGTAGGCTCGGGAGGTGAGCAGTGTTGAAAAGGGCTGACGTCCAGTCAGTGTAGCAAATCCGCTTGTATTGGTTGCAAGAATTCCAGAGGACTCCAGCTTAGCTGGGTTGAACACAACGGAGACGCAGTTCTTCACCCTGTTCCCATGCATTAATCCCTCTAAATCAGCCGGTTCTGATTCACTTCATCCGCTCCGTCGCATGAATTGGCCGTTGAGCTGAGTAGTCCTATCAAAGGCGTGTCTTCAATATCGTTTGAAAGCTAGTCTCACCTTCGGAAAGTAAGGAAGCAATGGTCTGTCTGACTTTTAAGCGGCTAACAGCGTTCTGCCGGCGAACTGCCGGCCTGCCAGTATGACAATGTAGTAGCCGATTTGTTTCAAAAGCTGATAAGGGATTCGGTGGAAAACCACCTGAATGGAGTTAAGCATTCCAGTTTCGCGTAACATGAATCACGCACAGGATTTTTGTGTCAGTCCAATCAGCTTGTAACTTGTAAAATCTGGGCCGAAGCAGTAGGCAATGGTTACCCTGCAGACGTGCCAGCCGTGGATTTTTCGAAAGCTTTGACACTATTCCTAATTTTAGCCTCTCACCACAGTTTCTGTATTATGGTATACCTAGTAACGCCCTTAAATGAGTGTCGGCTTTCCTAGAAGGAAAAACAGTGTGTGCACGTAGGACGTAGCATTTCGCTTAATCAAACTGACTATGGTGGCATCCCACAGAGCTTGGCATTGGGGTCATTATGGTTCGCGATCTATGTAACCGACTTGCCGTCGGAGCTAGGAATGTCATCACTATTATTCGCCTACGACCTTAAGCTTTGGAACATGGTGAAAATCCAGGGGGTTTTGAGGCGCTTCAGGGTGCCTTGAATAGGCTCTAGAAATGATCTAAGTTATGGTGGATGCCCATAGATCAAGCTAAGTATCCTGTTCTCATAATAGGAGCTGCTATTCCTCCAGACCGATCTGCTTCGGCGGTGGTGCAATCCCAGATGTTGCTTAGCAAGTTGCTTTAGGTGTCGTTCACACATAGCTCTTCATTTTGCAACCGTTGAAAGAAGTGTGCTTCTCGGGAGTTGTATGAAGTGGGTTATCCGTGCCTGTATCGGAGTTCTTACAGACAATATACTGAATACTGTATTATGGAGTAAGTAGAAATGGATTCTGTACAACTCTTTCGAAATATGGCGGAAAACGTTATGAAAGTTGTCAACCGTGAATATCATTGTCGTTCTCACGTAATATTTAAAATATTCGACTTACGATATTTCAGGATTCACAAATGTGATATGTCATCGTAAGTGTGCAGTCGTTCTCTGAATCGAATAGAGGCAAAATACAAATCTAACAACGTTTTGAACTGTTGCACAGATGTTGCCTCAATCACATGTTCGGGCAAACTGTTCCAAATGTTTACCACTCTTCGTTCGAAGCACAGTGGATGGGGAACACATTTCATATCGGGCACGACAAGTTTGTATTTGTGTCCGCGTGTGCTGCAAGGTCCTCGTAAGTGCAGTATTGGCCTTAGCATGGGGAACTCACCGAGATGTAGAATTCGGTAAATCATACTGAGGTCGACTCGCACCCGACGGTAGGACAAGGTGTAGAGTCCTAGTTTCTCGCACCGGTCTTCATACCCAAAGCCACGTAAACTCGGGATCAGCCTGGTAACAACGTGTTGGACCCGTTCGATCTTTTGTGCCTCGCCTCGGGTAATCGGAAAGTAGGCTGGCGAACCGTACTCTAGCATTGGTCTAATGATAGCAGAGAACAGGCGAGTGGCAACCTCTTCAGACCATGTGCAGAAGCTACGTTTGAGCGCCCAAAGCATGCGCAGTCCGTTCCGATATAGGCTGTTCGTGTTGTCCACGGACTTCAAATCGTAGCGTGAGAGTACACCTAGGTCCTTCACGGAGGGTGTGGGATATAGCGTTTGGCCGTCAAGAGTGTAGGTTCGGTCGTTAGCACCCTTCCCCAGGCTCATAAATACAGACTTGGCTGGGTTGACCGGGAGAAAAACTTCTGCAGACCATGTGGATAAGCGGTTGAGATCTTGCTGAAGTAGGCCACAGTCATCGGGAGCGTCGATTTCTCTCCAAATTTCCATGTCGTCCGCAAACAAGGCACACGGCGACCGGAGAAACTGCGGTAGATCATTGATGTGGATCAGGAACAGAGTGGGCCCCAGCACAGTGCCTTGAGGCACGCCACTTGTAGAGGGGTACCAGTCAGTTAGATGGTCGTCGACCTGTACCCTCCACTTTCGTCCAAAAAGGAAGTCGCGGATCCACCGGTGCAGTGAGCCACCGACGCCACACATGCTGAGTTTGTGAAGGAGAACCTCATGACTGACCTTGTCGAACGCTTTACTGAAATCGATAAATATCACTTCGACGGACTTCCCCTTGTTTATTGTCTTCAACCACTCATGCCTCGTCACAAGCAGGTTCGTAATGCATGAGCGACCTTGCATAAAACCGTGCTGTGCGGGCGTCAGGACCTCGTTTGACTGTAGCAACTGCAGCAATCTCTTCTTCACGATTTTCTCAGCAACCTTTGCCAATATAGGTGTCAGACAAATTGGCCTGTAATTGTCTACTTTGCTAGGGTCACTGCCTTTCGGAATAGGCTTCACCACCGCACATTTCCAGTCAACCGGCAACGAACCTTCGGACAGCGACCTGTTGAAAAGGTCAGTCACGACAGGAGAGAGGATGGTTGAAAGTGACTTAAGAACCAGTGGGTGAAGTCTATCAGGTCCGGCAGGTTTGGTGCCGTCAAGGTTGGCGAGTAGTTGAGCTACCTCTTCAACGCCGCAATGCAGACTATCGAGTTCGGTAAAAGCGGTACACGTCGAACTCGGAACAGACACCTGGTTATTCGCAAATACAGAAGCGAAGTGCGCCGCCAACGCGGACGCACGCTCAGTGCTGGAGGTTAGGGCTGTCCAGCCGTGCCATCCAGCACTGGCACATCACCTGCCGGCTTCAGGCGTCGCTTCACGTATGCAAAGATTCTCTTTGGGGCGGTCTTCGTGGCTAATGCGAGCTGCACTTCAAAGTATCGGCGTTTATTCTTTTTCGCACTGTTGCAGAGGTTCCGCTGACATTTATACCCTTCGTAATCATTGGCAGAGCCAGAGAGAAGGAATTTGTCCCACAGTCTGCGCCGCCTCCGAGCCAGGTTTCCATACTCCTTATCAAACCAATGAGGTTTAATCGGCCCAACCTTTCGACATTTCAATGTCACAAATAAGGAACACAGTGATGTCAATCTCTCTTTTATAAATATCCAACAATCTTCCACAGATGCAGTTTGTGACAGAGACCAATCCAGTTGGCTCGCGGTTAGAGCTAGCCCGTCGAAGTCCGTTTTCCAGTAGTTGGGAGCTGGTTGCAGCGGATGTGAATACGGCAACGATAATTCCATATCAGCTATCAGTACTGAGTGGTCGCTTGTAGCCAGGGGCTCCAGGATCCTACCGTCACGCACTCGTTGTTCGTAGCTCGTTAACACCAGGTCGAGACAGGACGAGGTTGAACGTGTTGGCTGGCGTATGTGTTGCGATGCACCAGTTTCAAGTACCAAATCCACGAGCTTTGCTTCAACCTCACTATGTCCAGGCATCAAATGCACATCAGGCCATCGTATTCGAGGATATTTAAAATCGCCCATGAGCAGAAAGTGTGGACGACTCATGTGGGCTTGAAGATGGGGCAGCCAATCCAAACAACGACTCAAGCGACTGCGATAAACTGCGCCCACAAGCAGTTCTCCGCGCCTGAGGCGGATGGAGCACCACAGTAGCTCACACAGGCCGTCATTACTTCGGTAGGTGCTCACAAGTCTCCCACGCAGGGAAGACCGGATGTAAAGTAAGACACCACCGTGGGCATTCTTTAGTCTATCGCATCGGAAACACGAGTAACCGTTGAGTTCAAGTTCTTGGGTGTATAACTCTGCATGCAGCCATGTCGCTGCGAGTCCCACTACGTCTGGCCGCTCAGACGCAACGAAACAACAATGCTCATCGCGCATATTCATAATACTGCAAACGTTTGTGAAGGCTACTCGCAGGCCGCAGCAGGAGCCACCGGGCGTGCTTGTAGAGTGAGCAGCCTGTTTATCCTGATTCGCGGATTGTTGGAAACCACCCGAAAATTTACGATACGAAGATTTTTTCCCCTCACTAGTGCGTCTTTTCAACTCAATGATGGCAGACTTGAGCCGCTCCCTGTCTACTGGGTCCAGGTCGGGACGAACATGGATCTTCAAACCTTTCAGTCTAGTTAGGCGAGACATGATCAGTCTTGGACTGGCTTCGTCCACAAAAGTGATTCTCATAGGCCAATTTTGTTGATCACCTTGCTTTCCAAGACGGGTAATCTGCCTCACTTTTACTGAGTCCTCACCAGCGTCGAGGAGTCTGTCAATTAGACCCTGTAAAAACTCGACATCGTGATCGTAGCGCACTTGGGTTGATGGGTCACTGGACTCCGGCGCGTGAAAGATCACGAGATTATAACGCCTCTGGTAGGACGAGGTTGGCCTTGCAGGGCGAAGTATACTACCAGCCACATGTGGTTTGGCTAATTGTTGACTTATAGAACCTAAACACCCAACGTTCCATCGTAATTTCGTCCTCTGTACTTTCCACTGGTCTTCAGCACTCAGACTTTCACCTGCTGGGACATCAGTGTCCGGTGGACACAACATAGGTAAACAATTTAGGCCAGGTGCATCTGGGCTTCTCACAACGGTTGGAGATGGTGTCGGTGAGTTTGCACGGGTAGAGGAGGACAACTGAGCCGAAACCTGAAGGCTCTTCGCACTAGGTTGTTGGGCCGAACACCTGGAGCTGTTTGCAACGAAACGCTGAGGCCTACACGTCGGCTTTACTCTTTCTGGCTGTATCTTATTTCGGCAATTTTCACATACAGTTTGGATGAAATCGTGTTGGATCTCGCGAAGACGATGAAAATGTTCAACTGATAATCCAACACATGAAATGTGGTATTTAACTTGGCACAAAACGCACGTGAGGGCATTTGCACGGTATCCGACTAGTTTAGAGCAAGTACCACAGGATGACTGCTTCGGCATTGTGAATAATCCGAAAACAAGATGGCGGCCAATTGATGAGGAAAATTGCGATAGCAGGATCGCCGAAACCAATCGACGAAAACACAAGTATTTCAGGTCGGAAATTTCAGAATCGGAAATGAAACTGAATTGTAGCTCAATTTCCACGAAATACTTCCAATGAACGCAGAAAGTTAACACAAAGTGATCTTGTCAACACAGCCAAAAATAACCGACCGGATGAGAAGTTGTTACGAGTGGTACTAGGTTAGTATTGGGTTTACGTGGACTAACGTATCCGGAACGCTTGCTTAGTTTAGGGGTGTACTCCATGAGCAAATAAAAGATAGTAGGGGACTCGATGCTTACTTGTCGTACGTTGACTTGTAAGATCGGCCCCGAGAAGTAGAATTATTTAGTCTCGATATGTTATCTAAGCTCCGCGGTCAATCATTGAAGCTGCACTAACTACCGTATGATAGGATTAGCACGGTACCTCGTCTGCGCGCCGAGTTACAGAACGCTGGAATTCAAGTTCAAGCGGGACCGGAATGATGGGATGATCCAGTGAGTGTTCCTTCTTCGGCGGGTCGTTGAACCAGGAGTTGGCGAAATTTGCAATACTGAAGGACCTAAAACAAAGGCCGCATCACACCCTGTCCAATCAATTAATGCCCACGTATCCTGCCCTGGCAGTCCCTGCTTACGTGAAGTAAGAACGTGAAAAAAGTAAACTCGGAAGGAAAAGAGAAAGTGGAAAAAGCTAAGCAAAAGGAATATCAAGATATTTGAGTCATTAAAAAGGACTGAAAAGTGCAGGTGATGCAGCTAGGAAAAAGGAAAAGTTTGCTGTTGCCACCCAAGAGCATCGAGCTGGCGCGCAAAACCCTTAACCGCAGGTTCCCTAATCACGTGATCTGGAAGCGAATTCCAGCGATCTATAACTCGGCGCGATAGACGAGTTTCCGTCCTAATCCTATCAGACCGTGGTTTATGCAGTTTCAGTGGGTGACCGTGGAGATTAGGTAATGTAGCGGTACTAAATAGCCCTGACAAGTCTGGGCCAATCTTACCCGTCAAAATACGATACGTGAGAATCAGGTAAGCTCTTATCCTTCGGTAGTGCATGGAGTACATGCCCAAACTGAGCAACCGTTCAGGATAAATAAATAAATAAATAACTTGCTCTCGTCATTGCAAGGCACACCATCAAGGCATGAGCATGGTAATACAGATATTTGTGACCGGCCATTGCACAAATTAGTACATTTTGACAAATAGCAAAGGAATTTATGTGTGGCTGTGTGTGTTGACATGTAAATAAATAAATAAATAAATGGTATATTCTCTGTAAAACGAGACACACCTCTAAAAGGCATGATCAAATAAGTATGTGGAAGTATGTTTACATGGGTATTTGATAGTAGCCATATTGTGTGACATTGGGTGTGTTTTGTTCGCTGGGTTCGCCATCAAAGGGAGGAATCGATGAAAGGCTTCGAATCGGATGACGTTAATGATGTGTGAATGACCCCCGGAAAAGGGAAGGGGCAGTGACCTTATTTAGTGGCGAGTCACATCCACCACGCCACGGTGCTGTTAAACGGATATCTGTGGTTTTTTATAGGAAGGACGCTTGCCAGGCGAAATCCCACCACATCCTGGAACACTGCCGCCGCACCATTTGCTGGAAATGGATTTACCCGGACCACCCAGCTGGCACCACGGGTAGGTTGTTCGGCTAGACCCTGCACTAACCAATTGCCAACTCGTAACACCCTCCCCAAGTCCATTTTGTCTCGGTTAAGACATGGTGGACAAGCCTGAATACAATATTCCAGGTTTGTCGGACGAATGCCGAAGATAGTTTCACAAACAAATTGGCCGTTAAGATTCCGAAAGTGCGGCGGATAAACCACATCACACGAAACCCGCGACAAGCAGCCTTCTTCCAGTTGTCTCCAGAATGAACTGCTGATGCGTGCACGACTCCTAAATCAACCTGCTGAGTGACAACAGGGAGTTCACCACCGCCGACAACATACCGGGTGGGAGGATTTGCAGCTCCGATTAGGAGAACAGAGCACTTGGCCCTATTTATAAGCATCAACCATAAGATAGGCCATTCTCAGAGCCTATCCAAGGCATGCTAAATTGCCTCAGGACCCCCGGGATATCCAAAATATTCCAGAGCTTAAGGTCGTCAGCAAACATTAGTGATGACACCCCTAGCTCTCCCGGCCCGTCATTTACATAGTTCGCGGACAATGATGGCCCCAATATGGAGCCCTGCGGGACGCCACTAAGGACAGCCTGCCTGAGCGAAAGGCTACGCCCCACCCGTACGCACTGTTCCCTCCCCTCAATGAAGACAGACACCCAATGAAGGGGGCGGCCGGATATCCCGTAAGATCTCAACTTTATTGAGGGCCGAAGATGGGGAACAGTGTCAACGCTTAAGAAAAATCTGCGAATAGCAGGTCTACAGCGTGGCCACTGTCTACCGCTTCGGGCCAGCTTTCACGAGCTACAAGTAGATTAGTCTGACCTGAAAATCCTTTGCGGAATCCATGATGCGCAACACTGAGGAGGTTGAATCGATTTTAGGTGGTTCTCCACTGAATCCCTTATCAGCTTCTCGAACAACTTGACTACTACGCTTGTCAAACTGACAGGCCGGTAGTTTGCGGGTAGAGCGCTGTCACCGCCCTTAAAAATCAAACAGATGATTGCCTCCTTCCATTCCGAAGGTAGGATGCAGCTGTCCAGCGATATTGAAAACACGTATTAAGAGGACCACTCAGCTCAGTGGCCAATTTATGCAACAGGTTCGGATGAATTGAATCAGGACAGGAAGCTTTAGAGGGATTAATGCCTTGCAGTAGCTCGAAGACCTGAGTCTCCGTTATGCTAAATTCACCTAGACAATAATCCTGTGGAACTCTTGAAACCAATCCAACCCTCGGTAAACGGGTCTTCCGAGCAAAGACCCTGGTATACTGATCACCATGTATACAAGCGTTTTCATAGTCGGTTTGCGCACGGGTCCCGTCTGCTCGCAATAACGCTGGCATAGACAGTTTTACCCCGCTGCGTCTTTAAACGTGAGCTAAAAACGTCTTTGGATTAGCCGCGGTCGAGTCCGCTAAACCCTACTCGTAATGGAGACGAAAAATTCTGAGGTGTTGCTCACATTTATTTCTTATCTCTCAATGACTATCATAGGTACTGGCTGCTGAAGCTGCTTGGTAGGTTCGCCAGCATCTACACCGATTCTTGAGTAGGTAGTTGCTTGTGGTATCTATCCATGGAGGCTGTGCCCTTAACCCTCTTTTCTTCATGAGTGGAATATAGGGGGTGGAAATCTCCGTAAGGAAAGTCTTAAATTTTTCCCAGGCTAACTGGACAGAGTCAGCCATTGAGAGCTCACAGTTCAGAACTGAAGCCTTAGCTCGCATTGCACTAAAGTCCGCCCGCCAAATATTCGAAGTAATTCAACAACGTTCTCTTGGTGCCTTGAAAGAGCACATCGAAAGGGTATGCATACGTGATTGCTGGACTCTAGATGTGCACCATATGAAACGTCAGTCACGAAGTCCAGGGACTTAGCGAAAACCAAATCTAAAGTAGATGGTATTTGGTTGCCGATATACCTAGTGGAAAAGTCAACGAACTGGTGCAAAGGCACTTGGAGAGTCAGTACAAGAAAGTCTGCACCGAATGTTCCTAATGCCGAATGGCAAAAAAAGATCGGATCAACAGACTTCCGGGAGGTTGAAATCCCCTAGAACTTAACACTTATTCGCAGACTGAGTGCGAATAAAGTCAAGTATCCCCTGGAAGAACTTCAAGACTTCTGTATATTACTATAACTGTAAACTGGGTAGAGGAAGTGCACAAAACAGCCGATAAGGCTTCATCCGTCTGGTCCTACGAGTGGAATGTGCAGGTCCTCAACACATCTAAGTTACAGTCCACTTAGAGTACAGCGCCTCTGCCTTGGCGATCAACGGAGCGATCAGTTCTAATCAGCGCGTAACAAGGTAAACATACCTCACCGTCCGTGATATCCGGAGACAACCACATTTCAGTGAAAGAATGTATGTCGGGACGAGATTTGTCTACAAGTGGACCCAACTCGTGCACCATGTTCCTTAGGCTACGCACGTTGCTAAGTACTACCTCAAGGAAGTCGGCGCGACCATCCCTGAGTCTTGCGCCATCAGGATTGGTTCTGATAGGGAGGAAAATAACTTCCGGCTGGCCATCTGAAAACCCACCAGACGGAGGTCTTGCTCACCATCCGCCCGTCTACTTTTGCGGTATTTGCTAGCCTCCTTTAACTTCAATCTATCTGCCAGTGGTAGGTCCGGCTGAACGCTGACACCACTACCCTTAAATTTGAATGCAAACTGCAGTAATGCTTTGCGTTCCTCCGGGGTAGAAAGGACCACGCGAAGTAGTCGGGGTCGTGGATTTGGCGTAGCGATGGGGACACTCCCCAATTTGGTCAGCTTTCTGAAAGTGACACCAGGGAAACCAGGTGGAAGCAGCTTGCTGACACACAGTTCCAGCCACTTGATGTCATCCAAGATGCGTTCCCTTGGGAGAACGGCCTCAGCTTCAGTAACGTTACGGAATATAACGCTATTACCCGTGAAAGAGTCGGCACGACGGGGAGTGTTTCCCCACGTGCCTTGGAGTCGACACCTATACCAGCTGTTTTCACCACTGGCGGTGGGACTGTCCATGTCTTCACAAACGACGCCGAAGCAACGGTAGCGTAGGTTTTCCGCTCTATTTCCGGTGTCTCACTAGTTCCTGGGTCTTCAAGCCCCTTCGAAATTTTACGAGCAGATCTAGTCCTCCCCTTCTTTTGGTTCCCTGGAGCAGGGGCCGTTGACCTTGTATCACACTGAGCAGTTACCAACACTTCGTAAGAACGGGCTGATTCACTGGTAGCTGAGACGGTCAGCATCTTCGGAAGGTTCTGCTTACAACTGTCAGACGACTACACGACTGTCAAAGACCGTACCTTTTCCAATGCCGTGGCAACTAATTCTCAGGGTTTAGCAGAGCTTTTGGTGTTTCCGCACTCTAGTTTTCTTCACTTTGATCGGCTCATGAGGATAGCCAGCAATGCTACTTGGATTGACCGGTAGGAGGTGCGACTTCATGACCGAGTGACAGACTCCAGTGCGTGGATCGTCAGCAATGTTACCGTCTATTGCAATGTCTTCAATCGAAATATTCAGGGATTTTAAAAGCAAATTCATCTTCGTATCGAGTGACGCAATAGAGGCGAGTTTAGCTATCGCTAACTCAACATCTGCCAACCTTGAAGTCAGCGCTGAAAGTTTAGCAACTGTGATAGCCGGGCGCGTCGATCTTTGAGCGCAGCATTTTACACGGCTGAAAAAAGCGAACGCTTGATGTTAGCATTTTGTACTAGTCGACTTGTAGGCCGGTACAGCTTTCGTAATACCAGCGGCAGCAGACGTCACAATGCATCCCGCTAGATAAATCTGTTACTGGCTCTGAACAGTTAACCTGTCCTCAAGCTGCAGTAGACTCATCAAACGAGGACCCCATAGGTCCATCTGTCTCGGTGTTTAGCGAGACGGCCATGTTCATGTGGAGAACCGAGTAGAATTACAACACACATACAATAGAAAAACGACCGCAATAAAAAGGCAACAACAATGTGCAAAACGGGATTAAAACTGGGAACGACCGGAAAAATAACCAGTAAGCGCCAAAGACGCTTTGGCCAGTACCACTTTAATTGATCCAATATATCTTAGATCAGAGAAAATTTGACAATAGCCAAATTTTGTTTCAAGTGTTTATTCAAACACTGTTTTCCACGTTATTTCAGCTGAAAAGCTCGATCAGTATGGCACGCCAAAAAATCGAGTTAACGTGTAGTACTCACAGAACAAGTATGAACTCACAGAACAAGCATCGCTTTAAGATAATGTGGTTAAGTTAGGGTGCCACGTAGTGGCAACCATAAAACTGCAAGAAAGGTGGGCAATAGAAAAATAAGTTGCATCTATTTACGGCATAAAATATGACTATGTCTGGTATTTTCCAAAAACGGCTGATATCTGCACATGAGGTTAGTTGCTACTTTAAGTGAGGTCTAATGAAAGCGGTTGGCTGGCCGAACAACCTCCTCGTGGTGCCAGCTGGGTGGTTCGGGTTTATCCCCATCCAGCAAATAGTTCGGCGGCAGTGTTCCAGGACGTGGTGGGTTTTCGCCTGGCAAGCGTTCTCCCTATAAAAAGCCACAAAAGTCCGTTTAACAACACTGTGACGTGGCGGTTGTGACTCGCCACTAACTAAAGTCACCCATTGCTTATCCGGACAATCGCTTCAAGTCCACAGATATCAAGCATCCATTTAGCACTGGCGACACCTTCAAACACATTCAAGCAAAACGACAGGAAACATTTACCAATCTCATAAACAAATCTAAACACGCCTACATGTGAACTTACATACGTTCATACATAAACAAATGCAACAATCCCATTGTTCCATTGTACATTAATTGATCACATTTTGTACTCTTAACATGATCATGCCTGCGCAGGCGTGCCTCGCTTAGTCGAGAATACACAATTTATTTATTTATTTATTTATTTAATTGCAACCATTGAGGCTGACTTCAGGACCACTTTGTTGGACATTCGTTTCATAGCTTTGATGAATTCTATTCGCTGTTTTCCTCATTTATGCATCGGAACAACGTCAATTTTGTTTGCCGTAGTAGCAAAAGAAGCAAGTATCACAGCATGAGGTATGATCACATCGTTTATTAATGCGTGCGCTGTAAGCGCCGCAAAACAAAAAGCAAAGGAATGCGGCGAGTCTAGTATGTGGTTTTTATGTTTTAACCGTCCAATTTAGTTCTGGAGACACCGATTGCAGTGCTCGTGTCAATGTTGCTCGGGATGGCCGTAAGCTAAATGTGCTAACGTTTCAGCTTTCCCACAACCATCCATGCAACCGGTTTCTTTTCTAAAGGCACCCTCTAAACTGACGACTTACCGAGGAGGAATGCAATCAAGCTGCTGACTTATTTCGATACAACACCCCTAAGTGCGACATCGAGTATGCATTCGGGAAACACGTCACAAGTGACGACGTCCGTAGTGTACGCCGCAGGTTGCGTGCGCCCGTGTCATGTAGGTGAAATGTCACGTGCTTTTGCTACTCAATTTGCGGCAGGCCCTGCAGAACATGGAAAAGGATGCTTTCGTGGAAACCATTTCTGGAAATGGCTTACGCATGTGTGCTTTGCTCGTAAGCAGCAAGTGCAATTGTTTCGGCGATTTCCACACGTTGTATGCTTGGATGCAACGCATGGTACAAACCGCCTTGGGTACGTATGACATTCGTCGTTTAATTTCGCTCCAGTTTCAAGCTGTACCAGTCCTTGGTAACAGACGGCATGGGTTACGGACTACCAGATTTTTATGGGTTTGTGCGTAAGGAAACGTTCACATCGCTAGTGAAATTATTCGGTTTATTCGTGATGCAATGGGCCATGACTTCTCCCTACGAACTTTCGTTATGGATAAAATGACTGCTCAAATGCGCGCAGCACAAGCAGTATTCCAGTGTGACATTCTGCTGTGCGACTTTCATAGCCGCGAGGCCGTTCGGAAGCACGTGAGTTGAGCGAATTGTTTTATTCCGATCTGTAGACCAGTAGCTTTCGCTCACGTTATTTATTTCACCGGATGGCTACAACTGATACGGAGACCGAGTATGCTACTTTTCTGATATTTACATTGCTCTAGGTTCCAGCAAGATCTTAACCTACTTCTGTGGACGGATCCTCATTTTGTACGGTATCTAACCTCCAACTGGATGTTCAGCAAGCGGTCCTGGGCGAACTACGCTCAAGCAGGATTGGTGAATTTTGGGAACACCACGAACAACCGTGTCGAGAATGCCAATCTTAGATTAACGAAAATAACCCAGGCTTCCACCACCTTGCTGTGGCTGTGAGTAAAGTGTGGAAGCTGTCTGTGGTTCTGCTGAAAGAATTTCAGATGCAGTGTACATACTTCTGTGACAGACACCAGGTGTTTGAAGATGAAGGTAACGCCTACGTGCAGATGCTGATATGCCGTCTAACAACGTACGCTGGTACCCTGCTTATGCGTCATCTGGCAACACCGAAGTTAGGTGCGGTGTACTCAGACATTGGAGCGGGAGTGGTATGCCCTCTTTCACGTTTCCACTTTCACAGTTTGTTGTTCAGGATCAACACCATCGATATGACATCTACTGCGCAAATGGCACATGCACTTGCGCATTTTACGGGCATATGTGGCTACCGTGCGTCCATTTACTGATGTTATATAAGGAGAATCAACATCCGGCGTGTAAAACAGCGATTATGTTTCATTCCCTTTTTAGAAAACATACCTATCCGTAGTCGGTGGTTAGCGAAGTACAACATGCGGAAGGATTCCATGTTGCTTCGGAATCTGAAGGTAGCCACCTCAAGGCAGCCCAATTCCAACGTAGCAATACTGCTTGCTCGGCTTAAGCGCCTGGAAGACGTGAACCCCAGTGCAGTATCCGGGTTCATCGATAGCCTCATTCAACTAACTGATGAGCTTATAGACGTAGCACCAGGTGCGCCCGTCGTAAGTGATAAGCCACACTGCCAACAATCGGCTAAGCAGCCGCGGTGGCGCATAGCCGGTAAGTTGACTACATTTTGCTTCGCTTGCGGTGAACCGGTTGCAGGTACGGGCGTTTATTGCGTGCACAACCGGCTACTGTACCACCGTAAATGCTTGGTGGAGAACAAAACCGACAGTTGCAAAGTTTGCTCCAGTGGCATAACAGCAGTTACATTTCCCAAAAAGCCGTCACATAGCAGTAACATACGTGAGTTGGAATCAAGTAATTTAGTTTTAGCTTCGCGCCGTGCACCATCTCCGAATATCACGATATTATCTACCCCATCTACTTCCCCGGCTTACGAAGGCAAGCGTTTTTAAATAGCTTTTCACCTCCTCTCGGACACTTCGGATGGTTGTGACGCGGTACCCTGTTGAAGCGGTGCATACGTGTCACATAGTATGAACAACGCATCCGCTATGCCTATGCGCTTACAAAATGAGACGAACACTTCGGCGGAGCGGCAGCCTACCTGCAAACTTGCATTTGAGTATGTCATAATATATTGTTACCTGCATCCTCCTCAGTGTATATCTGGATTCCACTGCAAATGAACCCTTTGCTGGAAAGACAACCGTTTTAAGAAGCACCTTCATGATCCGCTTGACAGACAGTAAATAAATAAATAAATAAATAATTATTTTATTCTCGACAAAGCGAGACACGCCTTTTTGGGCATGATCAGCATATTGCATTATTGTACATGATAGCGGAATAAGCAGCACCAACATTGGGAGTAGTAAAGTTGGAGACAGTAGTGTGGGCCCATAGAGCCCAAAGGTTGTATGTAGTCCATGAACACAGATTGCGAGAGGTAAAAATAGTGATCAGATCACTTATACGGTATGTTGATGAGGAACTAGTCCGATGAGGTTGTAAGCAATGTAGGTCAGGGAGTGAAGTATGAGGAAACGGGTGGAAAATACTTAAGAAAAGTGGTATGTCACTAGTCAGATATGTAGGCGTGTTCGTGCGAGAGCCAATATATGCACAGAACTTGTAAATGTGGTGTCGATCAACTTGCCAATGTGTTAGGGGCGGTGACTTTATTGAGTGGCGAGTCACATCCGCCACGTCGCAGTGTTGTTAAACAGACATTTGTGGCTTTTTGTAGGGAAAACGCTTGCCAGACGAAGACCCACCACGTCCTGGAACACTGCCGGCTGTTGATGTACATGGGCAAGATGGTATCTGACCGATTATCCTCGCGGATATTCGCAGTCACGCAACGCCAATTTGTTTCCTATGGCGGTGTAGTCGCCTTCGGAGTCCATTACAAGGGGTTGGGGCTGTCGAAATCGGACGACTCAGGTGACTTGTATTGAATTGATCAGTTTCCTAGGTTCTTTAGTGTGCCATGATTATGAAGTGCGGGTTTTTCTTTGTTCTTTATTGAATCCGTGTCCATGGGAGCGTCGCAGGTACGACTTCAGCGGTGTTCGGTGCAGGTAATGTTATCCTGTAGAACAAGGGTGCCATTGTCATTAAATCACTGCAGCCGAAGATTACGACTTTGCCTAACTGCTTAAAGGCCAGCCTGTGCGAACGCAAACTTGACCCTTTTTAGGGCCACCTCCTGTATCGTTTCCGTGTGCTTCCCTCTTGCCAACCCGACGCAACTGCTCTGTTGACGGCATTGATTGGCACATTCGGTAAGTAAATCGGACGGTGGCTCTGTAATCCTCACAGGAATGACCCAATTGCTGTTTAACTTGGCCTCCAAGCCCATGCATTTCGTGTTCACCATGCTTTCCTTTAGGTACATTACTTTTACCCCACTCCTTAGTGATCCGCTGCGTTGATGTGACGCATATGACTTGTCCGGCGCATTTGCGTGAGCACTTTGAATGGGTCTGAACGACACCGTTCTCGGAAATGTTATCTGTGCCCATACGTTTCTTGACAATTCGGTTATCACTTGCATGTAACCATATCCGCCTCGTCCCAGTGCTGTTAAAGAGCTAGCTATTGATGCCTCCTGATGGGCATTTTTGGGGCTCTTGCAATGAGCTTCTGGCCCACTGTCTGGACTGGTAAACGAAGACATATGTAGGCTACTATATCACCAGTGCACCAGGTACGTGCTGATAAGTATAGAGGATCCGAGACCTACGCCATTGATGCTATTGCTAAGAGACCTACATAGGCTACTGTATCACCAGTGCAACAGGCCTGTAGTGATATGTATTGAGGCTCCAAGACCTACCTTCTTGGTGATAGTGCTACCAGACCTACGTAGGCTACTGTATCACCAGGGCACCAGGTCTGTGCTGATATGTATAGAGGATCCGAGACCTATGCCATTGCTGCTAGTGCTAAGATACCTATGTAGGCTAGTGCATCACCAGTGCAACAGGTCTGTGCTGATATGTATTGAGGCTCCAAGATCTACGCCATTGCTGCTAATGCTGTATAGAGGCTCGGAGAATTACATTATTGGTTATAATGCTAACAAACCTATGTACATTGTGAAACCGTTGTGCTCTCAAGCTTCCGAATTTCCGTTTACACTTTGGCAACTGGCTCATCACCTAATCCCAAATGTCCTGCACTAGGCTTGTGATGCCTCGTGACCCATAAACATCTAACATGCAATCATGTTCATTCCTTCATCACATGCTTGAAGTGAATGTGGACTTGCATTATCACTACACTCAACATGTGGGCATGGGTCTGCTTTGCAAAACTAGTGAGGCCCTGTGGACTGCGGTGTGCACTTCCTCTACTCAGTTTAGTTGTTTTGGCATATTAAGTATATTCTTACTGAGGCTGGCAATAGGTGTCCACTTAATACCCGGTAACGTTACTCTACATGAAGTCAGCTACGCTGGTCACACTGATATACAAAGCACACGGGCGCGTCCTCCTTGGATCGATCGTACCGGTAAATACTCGCTCACGAAGCGCTCTAAGTGCTGCCGAATTTACCGGACGGCTTCATCAAACAAAACCTACGGAAGCTACCAAGCGGATAGAAATAAATGTAAGCTACATATCAGGATGTCTCGTCTTTAATTACGGTTGAAGTCGTAGGGGATATCTCTATCCTAGCAATCCATTCGATGCTAGTGCTTAGTACTGTGGTACTGTGTTGCATCCATTAGCATCATTTAATGAAAGTTGTTTATCAAACCTACTTCTCCCACATTGTATATCTATTTCATTAGCAACCACCTCAAGTTCAAGTTCAAGTGGGACTGGAACGATAGGATGAATCCCGTGAGTGTTCCTTCTTGAGGGGGTCGTCGATCCATTTACTTACCTCCCGTACAGCCTCAAATACATTTACATTTACAGATAGCTGGATGTATTCCGCTCACGGTGACGGATATTTTTCTTACTGTTAATGCAATTAATCCTTGATTTCCCTGAGTATTAGAGAGCAGAAGAGAAGCCCCGTGAAAGCTTTTTCCCTTCGTCGTGAACCGATATATCTATCCGTGTCTAGACAGCTCATAGGTTCATAGGTTCATAGGATTGTAGAGAGCAGAAGGAGAAATCCTTTGTCAGCTTCATCACTTCCCGATCATTGTGTGGAGGCCGCGATTCGATGTTATGCGGTAATCCACAAGGGACCTTGACAGCTACACTGGAAACTGCAAGGACCCATCGTACTCAAAAGTTAAGAGTCTAACATACGCTTGAAACATTCCTCCGTCTGGGCCTCGACCACATACTTCGGCAAGTTATTCCAATCGTTGACTACGCGAGTTGATAGAGCGAGAGCAGGATGAATCCGAAGTCTTCTGGGTTTAAACAGTTTCCAGTTGTGGCCTCGAGTTGAACTGTTTGGATTGGATTGAAAGCATGCCTGCAGCTCCGTCCCCATCTCTCCTCTCAGGATGCGCCTGGTGAAAATCAGGTCACCGCAACGTCGGCGATAATCCAGGGTGAACAGATTCATCCGCTGAAGTCTTCGGGGATAAGGCAAGTCCCGTAACTCCAAGATGTATTTCGAAGCACGCCGTTGCACCTTCTCAATTAGGTCACATTCGAAATTGGTGAGAGGGAAGATGGCAGGTAATCCGTATTCGAGAATGGGGCGGACATGGGAAGTAAACAATAGTCGGAAGGTATCCGGAGTCAAACGCGAGAAGGCTCGTCGTATAGCGTGGGACATCCTGTTGGCAGCAGCAACCCTTCGTAACGTGTCCTGTGTAGTCCGTAGATCAGATGACACCAACACGCCGAGGTCTTTTTCTAGGATTAAGGTTCTGAGCAACGTCCCACCGATGTGATACGTCCCGAAAGGCTCAGAAGCACCAATGGGAAGGACCGAGCACTTATCGCGATTTATGGGCAATCGCCATTTGACTGACCACTCATGTAACGTGTCAAGTGTAACCTGTAATCGGTCCGCCTCGTCAAGACAGGATACCTCCATCCACAATTTCAAGTCATCAGCGTAAATCAAGCAATCCAACTGAAGTTCCGCCGGAAGGTCATTGATGAAGATCTTGAAAAGTTCTGGGCCCAGGACCGATCCCTGTGGGACACCGTTAGTCATGAGCACGGGAGCGGAGTAAGTCTCGTTCACGTCGACTCGCATTGTCCGGTTATCCAAGAAATCAGCGGTCCAAGAGAGAACGTTCCCAGAAACACCGATTAATCGTAGTTTATAAAGGAGTCTTTCATGAGGAACCTTATCAAAGGCCTTGCTGAAGTCGACAAAAATAACATCCAGACGTTTCCCAGCGTCTAATGATTTCGCCCATCTTTCACGGGCCACAAGTAGATTCGAAGAACATGAGCGCGTCCGCCGAAAACCATGCTGCGCGCAAGAGATGACGTTAAGGTTCTCGAGGTGGAAAAGAAGTGCCCGCTTGAGAATCCTCTCCATTACCTTGCACAATATTGACGTTAAACAGATAGGTCGCTAGTTGGCAGGGTTTTGACGATCCCCTCCTTTGTGTATGGGTTTAACAATCCCCACTTTCCAAGCGATCAGGAGCCGTCTAACTTCAAGGGAATGTCGAAATATCCGGCAAACGGGAGCGGCAATGAAATCGGCCACAGTCCTGAGGAACAGCGGGTGCAACCCATCAGGACCTGGCGAGGAGTTCGGATCTAATTCACAAATACCTTTGGCAACGATATCGACGCTCATTTCTACATGCTCCAACGAAGAAGGGAGTATTGGCATCGCGTTTCTGGGAAACGGCGTCTCCATCGAGTAAACAAATGCATATTGCATGGCCAGGAGACTGGCTTTCGCAGCATCATCGTCAAGCAAACCCACATGAGCCAAGGAATACAGAGCAGGAATACCACTGCCTGCTCTGGTATTTCTCTTCAGGTAAGAGAAAAGTGCCTTGGGCGTTGTCTTGGATTTCAAGGCCAAACCGAGTTCGTACTTTTGCCGTTTCTCTCGTTTTTCAAGTTGCAGATATTTCTGGCCACTTTATATTCCGAATAGTCAGACCCGGATTGCGTGAGCTTAAATCGGACCCACAGTTTCCGTCTTTTGTTCATTAGGCACCTCAGTTCTCGATCAATCCATGGAGGACCCCTGACAAAAGGTCTTTTGTAGACAGGAACGACCTGCTCAACAAGCGAAATCATTTTGGAGTGCAAGAGTTTCCACTCATCGTCCAAATTCAGGGATTCGGGCATACTCTAGTCCACACTACTGGCAGCCGTTTGTAAGCGTTGGGGATCAACACGCCAGAAATTTCTGAGGAGGCGACCTTGGTTGTGGAGAGTAAGTCGTCGAGTCCAGAGGAATGTAATGACACAGTGATCGCTTTTACCAATAGGCTGAAGAATGGCTAGGTCGGTGACATCTGATTGTGCCAGTGAGAGTACAAGGTCGAGGATATGGGGTGTTTGTCCTGCAATTATACGAGTAGGCGCTGTGACATGTTGGAATAACTTACATTCGATAACCGTCTCTAGAAGAGCGGAATCACGGGTTTCACGGGTTTGCGCAGAACGAGTAAACGTAGCTTTTCGGTGGTTCTGCCTCGGGATCTTACGGCAAGGTCCTGATCTCGTCGGTAGGTAACAGATGTTGTGG
>OX104064.1:217246294-217312452 GCA_944474145.2 Dicrocoelium dendriticum
TCTAAGCTGGCTTTGCGAATGCGCTAAACTGCGCGAGCGCAGTATAACGGCGGCATGTGAGAGGGGAACTAGAACAGCAACGTTATTACGTTATCTCTAAGGGCATCACAGGATAAGACCATAGGACTATCTTCACTCATAAAATAACCCCGCTCTAGTGAGTTCGGAGAACGATAGTCAGTTGGATCAGATGCAGATGGTGGTAAAGTCTCATATTCTACCAAGCGCTGTGCCGTGCTCACGTGTGGCCCCGTTTGTCACTACGCACACTCTGCTCGTAGAGTGCTCTACAGTCCGGCGTTAAACGAAGCCGGCCTCTAAAGATCCCAGATGCGCAAACCTGACAAGCGCATGCGACTGCGTAGGCACTGTAGATTAAATACCTCACCGCGTAGAACGTCGACAAGTCAGCGTACATCATTTTCAACTTGCGCAGCTATGCGCGTCGTCGAGCGCAGATAGGCCAACTATCTCAGAGCACATAGTGTTCATATCATCTGGACACAGATCCAACTCTTATCGTGGCTAACGGAGCCCACAATACATCAAGAGATAATAGAGCTGAACTATATAGCGCAATTGAACACCACATTTAGGTGTAGTAGTTGGATCATCCCAGCGCGAGATTGCCTATCATAAGAGATTCGGCGTCACTGTGTCAGTGATTATCATATTATAAGACACTACTACCCACGTTCAAAGATGCTCGCGCGGGAATCTCGCATGTACAATCTCTACGACCAATATGGTATTGAGCGCTGGTGTATCTTATCGTCGTGAGCCACCATCGCGGCCGTCCAATTAGCGTCTCGAGGCGCGAGCAGGGCGAGCATATACGCAGTTCTTCGACCTCTCCGGCTTTAATCCATTACTGAGCTTGTCGGACAGATGACTTGCATACATAGCGATGCCGCCAGTATGAGAGTGAGCATTGTATTCCTTCGCGTTGTAGAAATAGGCACAAATGGGACCTGTGTACATGCAGAGTGCTACAACGCATCTCCCGCCAAGAGAGGCGTCCACAACCTTCTGATTACGGCGTGGCGACGAGGAGGCGAGTGGTGGCGGCTACGCGGTGTAGCCTTCACAGAACCCTACGGTATTAAGTCCAAACTAATATTCCAAGGCGTTTGCGCGTATAAACGGCGAGAAGGGATACACGAAGACACGCGATTCCAGCAATTATTCATTAGAGGGCTCTCCGCTTCCCGATTATTCGACACATACAACCACCACCACGAGCCTCGAATGCCATGAGAAACGTTCTTTTGAGAAATGCCGTTTAGTCACCACTCACAACAGCGAGATTCCATAGCAGACGTGGAGACCTACACAGTTCATCGAAGTTAGCGTATGGGCGAATAGAACATCAACTGATCGTCACACATCATTTACAACTACCTTCCTGCTTGCGTTTGGGCGAGGAGCACTGCTCTGCTACAGATCCTGTGTGGTTCTATAGAAATCACATGGCGAATAAGTCTAGAACGTCCTAGGCCTACAACTCTACAAGGCCGCGCGTGTGCCGCGCACTGCCATCTCGTACGTGTGGATCGATGGACACTCTGACGTGTGGGAATTATCGTGTCTCCGCGCAGATCTTTCTCCACGGTAGCACTCATATCTTCGCGTGACACAGTCTTACACACACAGCACAATTCTATATAATACCGTGGGATCGTATATGGCAGCCCTATTCAACTGTCGACAATGGAGCGCAAACTCTACGAACATCACACCCACACCATCAAGTCTGTACTGAGCACCGTCATGTCAGGCTCTACAACCAATATATATCTGTGTCCTAAGATGATAAATATTAGCGTATCGTGTACACCTCAAAAAACATCTGTTCTAGCACTAGAGTCTTCCCATGTGCCACACAAGGGCGCGACACATCTGTGTGCTTGACGTGACACGATCAGTGGTCCCAAAGAAACGCGAGTGAACAATAGTCGAGATACAATGTGTGATAGAGGATCAGTGTGGTGTACATTATCGAGACGAAAAGGATCCAAGTACTATTCAAAATGCGGATTAGAGAAGAGGAGTTAAACGATGAGTGAGATTATAGTCACCTGATACTTATGACAGGGAGAGCATAAGTGTGGGAGATGCCTAGCTGCTTTGGCGTCAGACGGTTGCCAGGGGCATCGCTTCCACACATTGATGACAGGCCATGTGTATCTTATCGCCGAGAGCTATATAGCTCTGCCAAGTGTACCGGGGCGAGTACGCACCGACACTCAGCGTGCTGTACGACACACGTAGACACAAAGCGGGTTGGGGCAGTGGGAGGTGGGATGATCTAGAGCAGACAGGTGATTACACTCACACTAGAGACACTTTCAGCATACTATGTGTCGGGAGGTGGAATATGTGTGTGTAAAATATGAAGGGGTGGGTGTTAGAGAGGGGATAGGAATGTATTGATAGGGGAAGTGTGCCGGTGTGGCATAGTAGCAAATGAGCCATCACCTGTATACCATATGTTTTGTTCATTTTAGAGCTGCTTTTGAACATGTATTATGGGCCATGAACGCTCAGCCCAGTCCGTCATGCGGATCATTCTATTATGGCACTTTTTTATACGCCAGTCAGTTGGTGGTGATTTGCCTTGCATAGGTAACGTCTTTAATAATCTGGAAGCTGTAATCCGTCACCACAGGAGATCAGCCCAGTCGTGGCCAACTATGAAATAAGGAAGAAGATAGAAAAGGAGAATTATGTGAAAGAGGTACTATATCGTTAATGTAAAAAATAGGCAGGTATGTTTTGTACATCGGAGTAGAAATCGATCGAGCCGATCGTACGATAAATTGTGTAGCGTGACACCCGGAGGCAGATGACTGTACGAGTTGTCCATAGGCAAAAGTCGCATAGGGAATCATTAATTGCCATCCCTGAATTCAAGTATATGTTTCTGGACTGTTAACATCAGAAGAGAGGGGGAAATGATCAGCACTGGAGAACAAATGTAGCGAAAGGGATCGCAGAACAATATTACGAATTAATCAATTTGGGGGAAAATTACGAAAATAGTTCCTGACGTCACGCCAGTAAATAGTTTTGCTCTCGGTTTTAAACAGAAGCCAGTTGATATGAATTAAGTTTAAAGGGAGTAAAACTGCATGGAAGGTAGCGTTAAGGAATAGCATAAGAAGCGGTTTGTAGCAGGTCATCCTAGCAAATCAAGTTTTCCCTGGTGCAGTTGAGTTGATCTTCTCCGGTATCATACATGATCCGGCCCTTCTTCATACAGTTTTTCATCATCAAGTTGATTGTTTAAGATCCATTTCGCTCTGTCCGTTGACAGATAAGCCTTTATCATTTCCTTGAACATGCAGAAATGTTCAATACATCTAACAGTTAACAGTTGAAATGCCCGTTCAACCGTTTGGTTGATTGTGCAAAATGTGGGACGCTTTACATGCGGGTTCTTCCACCGTCCTTGTATTTTGATATGACCTTGGTTCCTTCTTATCTCAAGGTTACCAGTTCAGTTACCTTAATTCCATTGTCCTTTGCTTAGTCAGTCAATGACTTCTCTGGAAAGACCCATTTGGGATGACGTCGAGGTATAATGAACCTTTGAAAATCTGAACTTTAATAGGAAGAAGTGATTGAGGAGGTGATGCGAATGTCAAACGAGGAGTTGGTTAATCGCGGTCGACTCCTGGACGCAGAAATCAGAGTATGTTCATGGACTTGTTTCTTGATTTGACAGTTCATGAAATCCGAGCTGCACCATGTGGATCACGAGATCAAAGTTAAGCAAGCTAAAGTCAAGGAAAGTAAGAGCAAGATAAAGATGAACAAAGCATTGCCATATCTAGTTGCAAACGTCGTTGAGGTGTGTTCTCTGATAGCGCTCCTTATTCCTTTAGCTGCTGGACGTGACTCCGCAAGATTACGAAAAGGAAGACGGGGCCAACGTCGATCTCGATTCACAGCGGAAGGGAAAATGTGCAGTAATAAAGACCAGTACGCGACAGACCTATTTTCTGCCCGTCATCGGGCTAGTTCCTGCTGAAGACTTGAAACCCGGTGATCTCGTGGGAGTAAACAAGGATTCCTATCTAATATTGGAAAAGCTGCCTCCGGAGTTTGATTCGCGAGTGAAGGCCATGGAGGTTGATGAACGTCCCACGGAAAGATACAGTGACATTGGAGGTTTGGATAAACAGATTCAGGCAAGTTTTTAACTTTTTGTCATGATTTCTGCTCCTAGGAGCTTATTGAGGCAGTGGTCCTACCGATGACACACAAAGATCGTTTCGAGGCCATAGGCATCCAACCCCCAAAGGGCGTCTTACTCTACGGACCACCTGGGACAGGAAAAACTCTGTTGGCTCGCGCGTGTGCGGCACAAACAAAGTCCACTTTCCTTAAACTCGCGGGTCCGCAGTTAGTCCAGATGTTCATTGGCGATGGGGCCAAACTTGTACGTGATGCATTTCAATTGGCGAAGGAGAAGGAACCTTCAATTTTGTTCATCGATGAGTTGGATGCGATTGGTAAGTGCCAACGTTAACTCTGTGTATTCCCTTGCATTCCTTATTTGCTCCTATTTTTCCTTGAGTCGACTTACTGTGATGTGTCATTCATGCTACCATTCCACATATATGTCTGTGGTGATTTCACGGAATGTTTGGTCACCACCTTTCCGGACAACATGGTTGTTTCGCTTCATTAACCTTGACTCAGATGCCTCGGATAGCATCTTTAACTCTGATCAAAGTAAAGACTAGTCACGGTCCCTGCGTCACAGAGAATGAGCACATAATGGCAAGGCAGTTCCGTTATCCATCTATCTCACAACCGGGAGATGCACAGACGCGTAAAGCACAGCAGCCTGAACAGGAGCACCACCTCCCGTGACTACAATCCCCTCAAGGAAACGTGAGGTTCCTTCACTTTCGGTTACACTGATCGAAATCAGTAGACCGGGATGTGTCGATAAAAGTGCACGTGGCGTGAGTACATCCGGTCTGGGCGATTCTTAAACGGGAAGCATTGTAATTTTCAGACTGCCGCGCTTCCCATCAAGCACATGCTTGATGCTCTTGTCTGCTTTAAAGTTTGTGACCAAGCTTTTTCTACCAAAGATTCCTGGCATTGCTTTCAGGAAGCCCATCAGTCTGAGGAACGTACTATTTGCTAAACCAAATCTTCGACTTCGTCTGCTTGGAGTGGTCTCCACCACGGAGGATGAAATTGTGTTAGTGCGATTTGCTTCAAGCTCAAATGCAATAATGTGCCATCTGACCTTCCGTTAGCGTACAGGTTAGATCAAAGGACGCCATCAGCAACCTCAAAGCTCGGCGTGGAGCAGGCGAGAACGGTCCCTGATTAACGGGTTTTCAAGTAATCAGCTAGAGATCCATTTTCGCTCTGCCAGAACATATTGCACCATCCACTGCTGGTCTTGCTGGGGTCATTCAAATAGTGCTTAGCAGTATTCTAAGCCTGCAAAACGTGCGAAGTAGTTCTGCTTGTAGACAAATCTCCTCCAGGTACGCTTGCCTTCGCGGAAACGTGTTTGTGGAAATCACGGGCAGCGAATTCTATAGGCCCGACTTCGCACTGTTCCGCACTGACGGCTGGATTGACCATCAAGGGAATGGTGTGGTCCTTCATGTGAGCTACCATAGACGTATCGATGACTAGCGGTTTCCAGTCGCTGGACAAAACTGTTGGGGCTCTCAGTCGCTTTTACACTTCTTCGGTTCAGTTTACGATTGTGCTAGTGTGTAAAAGTCATATTAGTACCTCTAAGGTGATACTTGAGTTTATACAAGATGATTGCGATATAATGTCTAATCCTAGGCGACTTCAATCTCACAAAAGTTTGCTGGGCAAAGATATCTTGCAACTAAGCACCGGGATCGTTCGAGACGGGCCTGCTGGACTTGGCACTGCAGGCACCGTTGCATCACTAGGTACATTAGCAACCTGCACCCATCCGTTTTATCCCTTGTCTTCGCTAATTAACTCTCAATTCATCTGCATTTGCGGTGACACCTACATGGGCAGAATTGACCGTCCGTTGGCTCAGAGGGTGACTGAACACTTGCCAAATTAGGTGGTACAAACGATCACTTGACTTTATCAGTGACATTAATTACGGTGTGCCTCGACGCTGCCGACCACATTTGCTTGTCTTTTCAGTTTGCCTTTACCAGGCATCATCACGCTATTAGCGATTGTCATCCTAACATTTAGGCCGCGAATCTTCAAGTGATGCGAGATTGGACTTCGTCATCAATTTGTGTAATCTTTCAGACATACACTGTTTAAGGCTAACCTCGTCAATGTTTCTGCACCTCACATCCCACTGGTGAAGTGAGGGGATTAGAGAGTGCGGCCTACATTGGTAGATTTCATGAAAAACAGACAGCTAAAGAAGCGGTCTAGATACTGGCGAAAGTATCGAATAGCTCCGTAGACCAGCACGTGTGATATGCATCGTGTGCTTCGGAACCAGTGTAAACTATCTTTTAGGTTGACCAGGGTTCAGTAAGAGAAAGGCTTAGCTGACACCTTGACCAACCCCAAGAAGTTCGTCTCCGTTAAGCGACGTTGTGATACGAACTCGCTTTTCTAGCCTTTGACAGCGTGTCTTCGGTGGAGGCAGCCAATCGCCCGAGTAGCTTGTCCCGCTGCGTCAACTGCGGTGGCTTCGACACGTACAGCGCTTGCCCACTCATCGTCTTCAGCTTCGGGCGTTGTTCACGGTTGCTGTCCGTTTCATGAAATGCTGACGAAACAGTTGGCCTCGGTCGGTTGTTTTCGTTGGGATTTCAGAGCTAGTCGCTGGTTAGAGACTCTGGATGACATGGCTCCAGACCGTCGTCCATGGCAGACATATATTGCTGCGTTTTGCGGTGATTTCCCTTCCCTTTCTCAGTAAAACAAAAAATTAAAAAACAAACCCTCAACTTGTGAGTGAAATACTAAATAAAGTGCATGTTCTTTTTCACTATTCCTATCCTGTTTTCTTATTCTGCCATGATTCCTATGACACAACACTTGTACCACTGATTGTGATATATTTGTGTATTTATATACATGTAGGCAGAATCGTCGCAGCGTTTCTAGGTAGGCTGCGTTCGATTTACCAACCGCGTACATGCATGCTGAGTCTTTATTTCAAGTAGTGGGTTTGCTATATTGCCCTAATACTTTTTTATCTCATAATAATGTCTACCTGCCTTATCTTCTATAAACTTGCACATGTCCTTTAAACTTCTTTAGTTAACTTCGATAACCTTTTCGCGTTTGTGGCATTTTCTTAAAGTTTATTTTCTGACATATTGAACCTCTCGCGGATTTTTTGCAACCAGCTTATTTCATACGCTCATTTAGCGAAGGCTTATGTCACCGTATCCGTATGCACTATTCCGTTTATTTTAATTGATATCATCCTTTCAAGTGACTGGCTGTTACTTGACATCCCCGGCCTGGCTGCGCTTGATGTACTTGTTACCAAGGTGCCGACCTGGCTATTACCCACTACCTCGTCCATACTGGCTCCAGGAGACAGTTGGTCGTTGCTGCAGGGGACCGGGTGCACGGTCCTTGTGGCCGCGCTAAACTCAAAGTGTGGTTCCATGCACTCAGTGTAGAGCGGACTACGGTCCAGCCACCGCCTTGTGTGCGCTGGATACCCCAAATACAGCGTGCTTGTGTTTGCCTGTGAAGGGGTGTGAGCCGGCTCCGTTGATGAAACGTGGCTCCCGTCTGCATGCCTCCCGGTCTTTTTCCTTCGGGTTTACACTGGATATGGGGTGTGTGGATGGGGCTGTGGGTGGTGCAGCGCAAGCCATCCATGGTCGCTCTGTAGACGCAGGCATCCTGTGGCTGGCCACAGTGACAGGCAAATCCGAAACCGGATGCCGCCAACCATATATGGTGCGCCGAGGCCGGTGGTGGCTTGATCCTGACAGATGGTCTACCCGCTGCTGTTAACGTTGTGCCATGGGTTCATGTCCCGGACGCCTGCTCGTGGCGACCGCTAGTTGGGAGTTGGGTTACTCCCTTCTCCCTGCTAACATCCAGGACATCAATCCGCATGAGTCAGTGAACTGACCATGTGCTAGACCCGCTGCCTTTCGGGTGTACACTTAATCGAAGGCTTTGGGTGAGGACCCGAGTCGTTCTGTCAGGTGTGGGTGCACTGCCAGTATCCCAGTCGATCCTCTTTGGAGGTTAAGAAGTAATCGATGGCTCTCTTCTCGAAAAACCTAAGCTCACAGCTCGATTGGCGTAGAGCACGTGCGCCACGCATTGTCTCTGACGGTGAGAGGGCATCTGCGGTTACTCAAAGGTTTGCTATTGCCCGCCTGAAGCCAGGCAGTCCCTGGTCAAATTGGTGCAATCCCGCCAAAACCCTCCTGCGTCTGCCTGTGGTCGCACATGCGTCTCTTACTGCGGTCGCAAAACACAAATGAACCGTTTCAGTACCTCAAAGTCTTCGTGTGACGGACCTCAAACAGATCCCAATATGTTTCTGCAATTACATTCCCGAGCTGGATCTGCTCCCACTGCCTTGTGGGTCAGGTTATTGAGCCAATGACCGGGTGGTGTCCCTCAAGCAAACCCCCGAAACACAACCGCCAACTCGCGTGCGATTGCGCACCAATGCAATCGTATACCTGCGCGCAAAGCACTCAGCACCGGGTGCTGGAACGTGCGCACACTACTGGACCGGAACTACAGTGAGCGCCCCGAGCGACGCACTGCATTCGTCGCGATGGAACTGGCGCGCTACAACATCGAGATTGTGGCGATCAGTGAGACTCGGCTCACTGAGCAAGGTATGTTGCATGAGGCTCGTGCTGGCTATACGTTCTGCTGGGTGGGCAACTCCACGTCATCATCACATGGACATGGGGTCGGATTTGCACTATCCGATCGCCTAAACGGCCGGCTGGGGAGTGAACCAACAGGCATCGGCGCGCGACTGATGACTGCTCGCATACGACTCGGAGGTGGTATGTTTACCACTTTTATAAGCACGTACGTTCCGACCATGTGTTATCCTGATGGCACGCATGATCCATTTTACACTCAGTTATCCTTCGCGATACGGCCTGTGCCGAGGAACGACCGGCTATTTCTGCTGGGTGATTTCAACGCACGCGTTGAACGTGACACATCGGTGTGGACAGATGTTACCGGTCCGTGTTGTATCAAGAAAGCCGTAGGAAAGGTAAAAATTGTATCTCGCAAAATTAACCAAGTACAATGAGTCAATCCCTTGTTAAACGGCGAGTCAAGCGGCAGACACAACCAATAGTAAGGTAGGAATAAGTCAGCAAGCCAACCAATGAGATTGAGCCGATCGACGTTGCTCACATAGTTACCACATTATCGTTCCCCCCTCCGAAAAGCCGCCTCAACCTGGTTCGTAGCGATCAATAGGTTTCACCGTTCTCGCGGACCGACGCAGCTGACGTCCTGGTAATGGTAACTCAGCCGGGTCTTCATGCACAGATCGGTCGGGCTGATTAGCTGGTCCGTGAGCTGTGTGGAGTCGACGCGCGTTGACAATTAGGCCGTTCTCCAATCGATAGGTGCCCGGGCCAAGCGTACGGTCGATGCGCACTGGAGCGGAAAGCGAAGGTGTGCCTTTCTTTGTCGCCCTGCTTTTGACGCGAACGTATGTCCCGGGCTGCATTGGTGTCGATGCTTTAGCGTACGAATTTTGGTAAGATGCTATGCGATTTGAAACTTCGGCATCTCTCGCTGATAAAAGGTTATGTGCAGCATTTAACTTTGTGCGTAAGGGCCTTCCTAGCATCAGCTCCGCTGGCGTTCTTCCGGTGGCTCTATGGTCACATGTTCTGTAGGAAAATACCGCGGTTAAAACTGCATCCTCCCAGTCCGAACCTCATATGTGTATGTCTTGTGTAGCTTCTTTTAGAGACCGGTTTAAACGCTCGACCATGCCGTTGGCTGCAGGATTGTAGGGCGCAGTTCTGGAGTGCTTAATGTTATGGCAATGTAGAAAATCTGCGAATTCGCGGCTACAAAATTGTGGCCCGTTATCCGTTACTAGTTCATGCGGTAAATCGAAACGGCTGAACAAGTGTTTAAGCCAACGTAACACAACCGAAGTAGTAACTTGGTCGCACATGTGTACTTCAGGCCATCTACTGTAAAAACATGTGGCAACAAGTAGATTCCGCTTATTCCTAGGAGAAGTAGTGAAAGGGCCCATAATATCAATGTCGATTTTGGTCCATGGTTTCATCGGGTAAGCAATTGGCTGTGTCGGGGCTTTAACGGGCAATGAACTTTTGTCCGCTAATCGGCAAGCACTGCAATTGACCACAAATGTCTCAATGCTAGATGCCATTCGTGGCCACCAGAAATAGGGTCTCACTCGATGTTTGGTCCGAACTATACCTGGATGTCCCTCATGTGCGCAAGCTATTATCTTGGCTATCAACTGGGGCGGAGCTACAAACACCGAACCGCGCATCAGGCAACCATCTACCACTGATAGTTCATGTCGAATTGCATGATACGGAATGAACTCACCGGGGATTTTGTTATTCTTGGGCCAGCCCTGTTGCACATATTCAATGATCTCATGAAGTAAAGGATCGTTAGCATTTTCCCTTCGTACTTCCTCGATCGTCAAGGCAGACAGGTTAGCTCCGAGACTGGAAACTAGTACCGCCTCTCTGAATCTCTCTTTTTCATCTTCCAACCCCACGGGTAAGCGAGCTAGTCCGTCAGTTATCTGATTTTGCAAACCTGGCCGGTACACAATTTCCAAATCTTAGTTAAGGAGCATGGCATACCAGCGATCGATTCGCATTGGGCGAGATCCTTTAGATCCATTGCTGAGAAGAGCTGTTAGGGCTGAATGATCAGTACGCAGAGTAAAACGACGACCGAACAGAAATAAATGCCACTTCACAGGCCCACACACATGCAAGGGCTTTTTTCCCCCAACTGAATAATGACGTTCGGAATCTGGTAGCTTTCATGATGCGTAGGCAATAACTTTCTCCTCTCCGTTTTGTATTTGTGAGAGGACAGCTCCGAGACCGACATCAGACGCATCAGTGGACACAAAGGTGCGGCAATATTCGTCAAAAATGACAACTAAGGGAGCAGACGCAACTCTCCTTTTCAGTTCATCAAAGGCATTTTGCTGATTGCTGCCCCAAACGAACGACAATCCTTTCTTTGTTAGCTGTCGTAATGGATCTGCCACAGTCGCAAAATCCGGCAGACAGCGCAGGTTATAAGAGCACATTCCTAAAAAGGACTTTAGTTCTGTCAAGTTTTTGGGTGTTGGCGCTTCAGAACTGGCCCTGATATTTTCATCACTTGGTCGAATGCCACTGCGTGAAATGACGTCCCAAAAACTGAATTTCTGGTGCATTGAAGAGACATTTTTCTGCGTTCGGACTCAAATTGAAATCACTGAGGTGCTTGAGGACTTTGTGTAGCCTTTCATCATGTTCTTCCTGTGAGCGGCCAAAAACACAATTATCATCCATGTAGGCAACCTGCCCATCGATACCTGCCAGGGCGTGAGTCATAAACTTTTGCCAGACGGCGGGCGTGGAACTCAAACCCATGGGTAAGACTTTGTACTGAAGTAGGCCATCAGGAGCAAGGAAGACAGTTAGGTGTTTGGAATCATCGGCCAATGGCATATGGAAAAATGCACTTTTCAAATCTAGGTTGGAAAAAACAGTTGCACCACCTAAACGTACAGTTTGTTCATCGTTAGATGGCAAAACAAAGCGCTCTACGACGATCTGTATGTTCAGTGCCTGCAAATCGTTGCATATCCGGACAGTACCGTCTTTTTTCATGACACAAACCATTGTATGCACCCACTCAGAGCAGTCGATGGGTTCAATCAAATAATTTGCAAGCATCGCTTGCAGAACTGCTGAGACCGCTTCACTTTTCGCTAGCGGAATGGGTCGAGGTTGACCAATGGCGACCGGTTTCGCATTCGGTTTCAGCTGAATTCGATGCACACCACATGGAGTACGGCCGATGGACTTCTGGAAGAGCTTCGGATAATGTTCCTGCCAGTATGCTACGTTGACGGAAGAGATAAGCATGCGGTCGAATGATGGCACAATGTGCAAAGCCACCATAGCATTCCACCCAAGCAAGGGGCGTCTGTTGTCCGAAGAAATATATACTGCGACATCGGCAATCACAGAATGCAACTGCAATGGCACGATAATAAATCCCAGTATGGTTAGTGTGTTCCCACAACTGGCGTTAGGCTAATATCCCTGTGGTTAGAACAGTCTGTGCGACTGCCCTTTTTGTATATTGCCACTATAATCGATTCGCCAGTTGTGACAAAATTACTGGCCTCGATTCTCGTTCGTCGCCTCACTGCGGAACGGGAATCTCGGATTAGGGAAGAGCAGGCCGGTTTTCGCCCAGGACGTGGCTGTATAGACCATATATTTACTTTGCGGCAGGTGTTAGAGCAGCGCCATGCATACCGCAGACCGACAATAGCTGTGCTCCTCGATTTCAAGAGTGTGTTCGATTCAGTCGATCGATCTATTCTGTTCGAATTACTTGCGCGAAAAGGTGTTCCCACGAAATATGTGAACATCCTTCGTGCTTTATACTCGAACACTACAGGCCGCGTCAGGGTCTATGGTGTCCTATCGGATAGCTTTTCGACTACAAGTGGCGTTCGTCAGCGTTGTCCGATTTCCCCGTTTTTGTTCAATTTCGTCGTGTATTCTATCATGGAGTGTTCTCTGACGGAATCCAACGATGTAGGCGTTGAAGTGCTGCCCGGTGTAAGGTTAGTTGACCTAGATTATGCGGACGATATCGTCTTGCTTTTCAACGATTTTGCGGCGGCACAATCAACCCTGAATAGCCTGTCCAGAGTGGTCCCATTATTTGGTATGCACTTCGCACCTTCAAAGTGCAAAGTGTTGCTTCAGGACCACCAGCCACTTGATGACCCCTTGACGCTTGCTAACGAGGAACTCGAGGTGGTTGATCATTTCACTTATCTTGGCAGCTGCATCAGCAATGATGGGCGCACAGAAACTGACGTCAGCTCACGCATTGCAAAGGCCAGAGCTGCCTTCTTGAACCTGCGGCATCTTTGGCGAAAGAAGGGAGTTTCCCTACGTCTGAAAGGCCGTGTATACAAGGCCACAGTGAGGGCCGTTCTGCTCTATGGTAGTGAGACTTGGCCCCTTCGGTCTGAAGATCTGAGGCGCCTTCAAGTCTTTGATCATTGTTGTTTGCGAAGCATTGCTGGTGTCGGATGGCACCAGCGTGTCCGCAACGATGATGTTCGTAGGCGAGTACTAGGTAGTGATAATCATGCTAGTTCCTTAGAACAACAGATAGCACTGAATAAGTTGCTTTGGCTCGGGCACGTGCTACGCATGCCTGGTCACCGCTTACCTAGGAGGGCCTTGTTCAGTCTACCAGGTGTCGGATGGCGCAAGGCTCGAGGTGGACAGAAGTTGACTTGGCAGCGGGAAATGAAGTCACTGACGACCAAACTGGGTGCCGTTGGTCCGTCTCGCCTTCCGGGTTGGAGTCCACGTGACTCACCTTGTGCTTGGCTCGAGACTTTACAGGACATGGCTCGCAACCGACACCAGTGGCGCGTCTGCTGCCGTCTTCTAATCGGATTACCTGTTTAAAGTATGTTTGCTGCTGAGTTATCTGCGGGGTAATGGCTGATTATGACGCGTGGCAGTGAAAGCCGCAAGGAAGCTGTCTCGCCGATGCCGCCTTATCTTTGCAGGATAGCCAGCTGTTTGTGACGGTATGTTGTCTACACAAGGTGTAGGCACCTTGACCCTGAATGTTTGCTTAGGGCATTAAGGTTTTCAGGTAAGTCCCCCTTCTCTCCCTCTTCTTATTCTTTATTTCATAGGTCCTCATGGTTGTATGGCAGCGAAGCATCAGTTCAGATGGCTGATGTACTGCTGTTTATGATCATGATGATGAGTGTGTTCCCACTATAACTCCAGAATGAATGTGAGGTGGAATGTAAAGTATGCTGTGATAGGTAACGTTCATAAAATTGGAAAGACACGATAGTGACTGGAGAAGCAGAATCAAGTTCCATTTCTAATGGAACAGCACCTTTAACAGTAAGGAACAATACAGTACGAATGTCAGCAGCGGGAAACTTCGGTTCAACAACGGATATGGTTACACAACCTGAAGGTATGGAATCAGCGGTGATTGAATAGATATTGTCTTGAGTTGGATCGGTAACATGGCATTCCGATGTATTATCCTTTTTAATGAGCGCGACAGCCTGCGATCGACAACAGCGGGCAAGTGTCCAATTTTACCACAGTTTTTACATTTGAGGCTGTGTGCGGGACAACCGGCAAATTTAGCTTTGTGAGACGTGCTTCCACAACGATAGCAAGACAGTTTGTCTGTCGGACGTTTCCGGAAAGATTGTACTCTCGCCACTTCAGCTAAGCTGGTGGAACAAAACTGCTTCGATTGCAACGAAATTTCTGTCCTTACTCGGGCTAATTCGCAAGCTCCATCCCATGTTAGTATGCAAGCGTCTTCCTGCAGTAGCGCCTCACGTATGCGATTGTCAGCGATCCCAGTGCTCAGCTGCTGAGTGAGCATACAGCCTTCAATCTTTTTCTGTGGAATAGACGAGTAGGCACACGATCGTACTGCACGACTCAGCCGAGCAATGCAATCATTCAAGAGTTCGCCTGCTTCTTGGTGTATTCGGGAGAAAATATCTCGTGCGGTAAACACGTTCATTTGGTAACTCCATGCACGATCGATAGCATTGAAGGCGTCTATAACCGATTTGCATCCCTGGAGACCCAACTCATCGAATTGCCGCTGTCCCTCATCTCCGAGTAAATTTCGAAGCAGCTTCACTTTTATCCTCACTAAGAGCAGTAGGGAGATCGCTGATTAGATCCAAGTAGTTTAGGAAGGACGTTTTCCAACGGAACCAGGCATCCGATGTCGGTCTGCTGCCGCAATCAGTCCAAAATGATGATGGGGGTTGGATGGAAAGGTTCATTTTTGCCTCCGCGACGCCACAATGTTGTATCAAGAAAGCCGTAGGAAAGGTAAAAATTGTATCTCGCAAAGTTAACCAAGTACAATGAGTCAATTCCTTGGTAAACGGAGAGTCAAGCGGCAGACACACGACCAATAGTAAGGTAGGAATGAGTCAGCAAGCCAACCAATGAGATTGCGCCAATCGATGTTGCTCACATGGTTACCATAGTCCGCATGGCATTTGTTTATCGAATGCGAACGGTGACAGGCTGCTCTCACTGTGTGCCACTCACGGCCTGACCATCACGAACACTCGGTTTGCACTGAGTGGTCCCACTCACCTCTTCGAATGTCATCCTATGTTAGCGTGATATGTGTGAAGTGCACATGACACGTCTAATGCGTGGAGCTGAGTGTGGCACTGATCACAAGTTGGTGCGGACCAAACTGTACATATAGTTTCGTAAATGTATGTGTTGCACTCCCGCCGTGAATCGGTGTAAATTTAACATTCTCTCCCTCGGTACTGTGGCGAAACGTACTAATCTGAAGAAGGCGATGACTGCACGCCTGTGTGGTGATGTGGACTGCATAGCCACAGTGAGCGACCTGTGGCACCACATTCGCGACCAGGTGACAGCTGCTGCCGAGGAGACCATTGGGCGCACAAACTGTAAGCGGCCTGATTAGTTTGATGACAACAATGCGACGATTGGCGCATTGGTGTCGGAGAAGAATGCAGCATTTGCTGCACATGTGGCAGACCCCAGTGACTTGTGGAAGAAAAGAAAGTTTGGGCGAATTTGACAACGACTGACCCGAGAGCTTCGTCTCATTAAAAATGCATGGTGGATGGAGAAACGAAGCAGATAGAATGCTGGGCCGTACGCCGCCAATACAAGGATTTTTTTGTCTCCTTGTAGGCGGTTTATAAACCTAGGTTGGAGCCGCTGAGGACGCTGATCGATGGTAGCTCAGGCGCTACCTGCACACAGACTGCAGACATAATGCACATCTGGCGAGCACACTTTGTCTGTCTCTTGAACAACCGTTCAGAGATCGACTGGCCTACTTTGAACGGCCTGAAGCAGTACGATGTGAAGACGAGTCTGGCGGACACACCGACACTAGATGAGACGCAGAGAGCACTTGCTCAGCTGCGAAACGACAAATGTGCCGGTGCCGACGGGATCCTGCCTGAAGTATTGAAACACGGCGGACCCGCGTTGCTGACTGAGCTGCACCACTTGGTGCAACGCGTAGGGATTGAGGAGGTGCGTCCTGAGCAAAAGGGTGCCGTTGTGCTATCACTGTACAAGAGCAATGTGAGCAAGCAATGTTGGACGAATTACCGTGGCATCAACTTGCTGAGATGTGTGGGCAAGGCGATTGCCCGAATCCTGCTCAACCGCCTCGTCAGTCAGGTCGTGGAACCGAACGTGGCGGAAGAGCAATGTGGATTCCGCTCGGGTCGCAGCACTATAGATATGGTGTTTGCGGCTCGTCAGTTGCAAGAGAAGTGCAGAGAACGACACCAGCCATTGTACTCGCTTTTTGTTGATTTCACCAAGGCATTTGATACGGTGAACCGCGAGGCACTGTGGCTGGTGTTGGGTAAGTTTGGTTGCCCGCGTAAGTTTGTAAGTTTAATTGATTGTCTGCACAGTGGTATGCGAGCGAGGGTGCAGCTGAGTGGAGAGACCTCTGATGAATTTACAGTTGTCTCTGGTGTGAAGCAAGGCTGTGTGTTAGCTCCTGCCCTGTTTAATATCTATCTTCATGCAATGTTGTCTTGTGCTTTTGATGCGGCTTGTGCTTACGGTGTTCGTGTGGAGCACCGTATTGATGGTGGGTTGCTGAACATCCGTCGTTTCGGTGCGAGAACTCTAGTCTGTGAGACAACTATCCGTATGTTGCTGTTTGTTGACGACTGTGCGTTGTTTTCACACAGCGCGGATGAGTTGCAGCACATGACTAGTGCTCTGGCTTCGACCGCGGCCAACTTCTGGCTCACGATCAACATAAGCAAAACTGTCTGTTTCTTTCAGTCTTCACCGGAGTTGTAATCTTCGATATTGCCGCGAATCAGCATAGGTGATGACATATTGGAAAGGATCTCCCGTTTCTGTTACCTTGGTAGTGTGATGTCGACTGATCAGCAGCTACAATGTGAGCTTCGTATCAGCGTGTCGAAGGCAGCGGCGGCATTCGGGAAGCTTGAGTACCGAGTGTGGAACAACCATCAGCTTACCGTTGGCACAAAGCTGATGGTGTACAAATCCATGGTGCTGTCCGTTGTTCTGCACAGCAGCAACCCGTGGAGAATGTACCTGTTGGGTGTGCGATATCTCGAGCGGTTCCATCAACGGTGTTTGCTACTGATTATGTGCATTGGTTGGTGCGACAAAGTTGCAGACACGGAAGTGTTGCGCCGAAGTGGAATGTATGCGGTAGACTGCGTACTTTTGCTGTGACATGTGAGGTGGATCGGTCATGTGTTTCGTATGGATTCGACTCGGATACCGAAGCAGCTATTATATGATCAGCTGAGTGTGGTGGAGCGGCATGTTGGGAGTACTAAATAATGTGTTAGCTGTACGCCGTGACTGCGCTTCGCTGCCGTGGAACCACCGCCAGTCGCATGCGGGCTGAATATACCGCGAGGACGCCCACCCCTACGCGCATTCGAACCCGCGCCACAAGATTACGAGACAAGCTCGTTATCTCTAGGCTACGGGTCGAAATTTGGTTACTAGGGCATGATCAAAGTGAGCCTCTCACGTTGTAATCTTGATTGCAGGTCATAAGGATCGGCGTGCATGGCGCGATCTGATCACGAAGGCAGTTGTCGAGGTGCAGGAGAAAGACCTCATGCATCCGGAGAAGAAGCGGCAAGTGGGGAAGCGGCAGGCGCCGATGGGTTGTACTCCATCGACATCGAGCGCATGGTGCTATAACACATGCGGTCGCTTGGGACTGTATGCTGAGGAAAGTGTGTCTGATAAATACGTAAACTTTATCAAAACGCTGTAATCGCAGAGTGAGGGTTTATGGCAAACTGTCGCCACCCTTCAGTATCACCAGCGATGTGAGACAATGTTGCCAGCTGTCACCTTTCCTGTTTAACTTCGCAGTTGACGAAGTCATGGTAACAGCATTCGCTGCACACGATCTAGAAGGTGGGGAGCTACTTCCTGGTATGCGACTTTTTGACTTGTACTATGCGGACGATATTGACCTACTCTGTGACAGCTCCCAAACATGCCAAGCAGCACTGGAGCGATTAGCATTGACTGTCCATCGTTTTGGGCTATGCTTTGCTCCATCGAAATGCAAACTACTTCTCCAAGGTTGGCAGGGACCCACCCCTGCGCTAACGCTTGGTGGTGATCTGCTAGAAATCGTTCAGGAATTCAAGTACCTGGGCAGCTATATTAGCACCCGTGGGAGTGAAGATGAGGTTACGAACTGTGTAACAAAGGCTCGAAGTGATTTTGCCAATCTCCGCCACCTGTGGTGCTGACGCGACATTACTCTCGCCCTGAAGGGCAAAGATTATAACGCAGCCGTCCGTTCAACTTTCATTTATGATTGAAACCTTGCCCATCACGTCGATAGACACAAAGAGGCTCGTCACATTCGATCATCGCTGCCTTTGCAGTTCAGTTCATGTCTGGTGGGAGCAACGCGTAAGCAGTGAGCGTGTTCGACTTCGCGTATTTGGTGCAGGAAGAGCGAGTGAACCGCTCAACACCATTATATCACGCACCAGGCTCTGATGGTTGGGCCACGTGTTGCGCGTGCCAGCACGCCGACTCCCACGACGTGCATTGCTTGCGCGTCGGGGGTGCGGTTGGAAGAGGAGGGGAGGCCAAACGATAACTTGGTCGATAGGAATGAAAACCTTCACTTCGAAGTTGGCGTCGGTTGGTGCATTCCGACTGAATGGCTGGGGTCCTAAGAACGATGAACACGTTTGATTGGACACACTTGCTGATATGGCGAAGAGCCGGCCTTAATGGCGTTTGTATTGTGAGTTACTTTAGGTTCCCTCTCCCATCCCGCCCTCATGCAATACACATAGTATAATATTTGACATCGTATTTTTTGTAGTGTAATTTGTGTATTTTGTAGTGTAATGTTTTAGTCTGTTATGTTTTTGTATTGTGGCACAGTAGCTGAAGTGTGTTTCTCACCACCAGCGAACGTCTAATGATGATAATGATGATGACGATGATGATGATGATGATGGCATGCGGTCGCGCGTGCCAGAGTCAGGCAAACCTAGTGTGCCATGAGCGAAGCCACTCGGGGCCAACATCGAAACGACGACGGGTCCTGCTGAGAAAGTAGGCAGAACAGCCACAGCGTTTGTAGCGACGTTGCATTCGATTTAATGACCGCTTGCTTGCATGCTGGGTCTCTTTATTTCAGGCGGTGAGTTTGATATCTTGTCTCATTAATGTCTACGTGAACTATCTTCTCTCAACTTGCACACATCGCTCAAGTTATGTGTAGCAAACTTTGATAACATTTTCGCGTACTTGACATTTTCTTTAAATATATTTTTTGACATCTTGAACCTATAACAGATATTGTGGCAACCAATTTATTTCATATGCTCATTTATTGAAGAGTTATGTCGCCATATCTGTAAGCAATATTCGATTTATTTTATTTGATCTCGTCTAAACGGTTGGCTGTTGCTTAATATCCCCGGTGTGGCTGTGCTTCATGTGCTTCTTGATAAGGTGCCTACCTGTCTATTACCCACTACCTCGTCCATACTGGCTCCAGGAGACAGTTGGTCGTTGCTGGAGGGGACGGGGTGCACGGTCCTTGTGGTCGTGCTGGGCTCGGAGAGTGGTTTCATGCACTCAGTGTGGAGCGGACTACGGTCCAGCTACCGCCTTGTATGCGCTTGATTCACCAAATACAGTGTGCTTGTGTTTGCCTGTGAAGGAATGTGGGCCGGCTCCGTTGATAAAACGTGGCTCCCATCCACATGCCTCCCGGTCTTATTCCTTCGGGTTTACACTGGATATGGGGTGTGTGGGTGGTGCAGCGCAAGCCATCCATGGTCCCTCTGTAGGCGCAGAAGTAATGTGGCTGTTCTGTGTCGGCCACAATTAGTGGCAAATTCGGATGCTGCTAATTACAATATATATATATATATATATATATATATATATATATATATATATATATATATATATATGCATATGGTTGGCGGCATCCGATTTCGGATTTGCCTGTCACTGTGGCCAGCCACAGGACGCCTGCGCCTACAGAGGGACCATGGGTGGCTTGCGCTACACACCGACAGTTCCAACCACATACCCCATATCCATTGTATACCCGAAGGAATAAGACCGGGAGGCATGCGGACGGGAGCCACGTTACATCAACGGAGCCGGCCCACACTCCTTCACAGGCAGACACAAGCACGCTGTATTTGGGGTATCCAGCGCACACAAGGCGGTGGCTGGACCGTAGTCCGCTCTACCCTGAGTGCATGGAACCACACTTTGAGTTTAGCGCGGCCACATGGACCGTGCACCCGGTCCCCTGCAGCAACGACAAACTGTCTCCTGGAGCCAGTATGGACGAGGTAGTGGGTAATAGACAAATAGGCACCTTGTCAACATGCACATCAAGCGCAGCCACACTGGGGATATCAAACAACAGCCAGTCACTTGAGAGAGCGAGAGAGAGAGATACAAAGCAAATAACTCGATTAATGCGTAAGGAAACGGTGACATTAACCTTAAGTTAATGAGCATATGAAATAAATTGTTTACAAAAGAATCCTAGATAAGTTCACGAGGTCAGAAATTATACTTTACGGAAATGCCACGAACACAAAAGTGTTATGGAAATCGAATACAATTGGCTTAAGCGAGGTGTGCAAGTTAATGGATTAGAGTGCAGGTAGATATTTATATGAGAAAAGCATTAAGGCAAATTTGAAAACCCACCACCTAAAATAAAGAGACTCAGCATGCAAGCACGCGGTTAGTAAATCGAATGCAGCGTGCCAACAAACGCTGCGCCGGTTCTGCCTGCGTTCTCTACAGGACCCGTCGTCGCTTCGGTAGTAGTCCCGAGTGGCCTCGCTCATGGCTCACTAAGTCTGCCTGACTAAGGCACTCGCGACCGCATGTTCTACAGCACCGTGCGCTTGGTGTCGATGGAGAACAACCCATCGGTGCCTGCCGCTTCCGCAATGGCCGCATCTTCTCTGCATGCATGAGGGCTTTCTCCTGCACCTCGGCAACTGCCTTCTTGATCAGATCGCGCCATACACGCCGATCAACCGCTTTCGATTCCCATGATCTGCAATCAAGATTAGAACGTGTGAGGCTCACTTTAATCATGTCCTGGTAGCGTAACTTGGGTTTCCCAGCATGCCGCTTCCCAATACTCAGCTGACCGTATAAGAGTTGCTTCGGTATCCGTGTTGAATCCATACGACTCACATGACCGAGCCACCTCAGATGTCTCAGTAAAAGTATGCAGTCCACTGCATACATCCTACTTTGTCGCAACACTTCCATGTCAGCAACTCTGTCGCCGCAACCGATGCGTAAAATCCGTCGCAAGCACTGCTGATGGAACCGCTCGAGATAACGCACATCCCGCCGGTACATCGTCCACGTTTCACCGCCGTATAGAAGAACGGACAGCACCGTCTATTTATACACCATCAGCTTTTAGCCAACGGTAAGCTGATAGTTGTTCCACACTCGGTACTCAAGCTTCCCGAATGCCGCCGCTGCCTTCGACACGCGGATACCAAGCTCACATTGTAGCTGCTGATCAGTCGACATCACACTCCCAAGGTAGCAGAAACGGGAGGTGGTTTCCAAAACTTCAGCACCAATGCTGATTCGCGGCAATATCGAAGATTGCGCCTCCGGCCAAGGCTAAAAGAGACAGACACTTTTGCTTGTGTGGATGGTGAGCCAGAATTTGACTGCTGTAGTAGCCAGAACACTAGTTATGTGCTGCAACTCATCCGCGCTGTGTGAAAACAACGCACAGTCGTCAGCAAACATCAACATACGGATAGTTGTCTCACCGGCTAGAGTTCTCGCACCGAAATGACGGATGTTCAGCAACCCACCATCAATACGGTGCTCCACACGAACACCGTAAGCACACGCCGCATCAAAAACACAAGACATCATGTCATGAAGATAAATATTAAACAGGGCAGGAGCTAAGACACAGTCATTCTTCACACCAGAGACAACTGCAAGGTCATCCGAGGTCTCACCACTCAGCTGCACCCCAGCTCGCATACAACTGTGTAGGCATTCAATTGAACTTTCAAACTTACGCGGGCAACCAAACTTACCCAACACCAGCCACAATGCCTTGCGGTTCACCGTATCAAATGCCTTGGTGAAATCAACAAAAAGCGAGTACAATGGCTGGTGTCGTTCTCTGCACTTCTCTTGCAACTGACGAGCCGCAAACACCATATCTATAGTGCTGCGACCCGAGCGGAATCCGCACTGCTCTTCCGCCACGTTCGGTTCCACGACCTGACTGACGAGGCGGTTGAGCAGGATTCGGGCAATCGCCTTGCCCACACAACTCAGCAAGTTGATGCCACGGTAATTCGTCCAACATTGCTTGCTCCTTTTACCCTTGTACAATGTTGGCACAACGGTATCTTTTTGCTCAGGACGCACCTCCTCAATCCATATGCGTTGCACCAAGTGGTGCAGCTCAGTCAGCAACGCTGGTCCGCCGTGTTTCAATACTTCAGGCAGGATCCCGTCGGCACCGGCACATTTGCCGTTTCGCAGCTGAGCAAGTGCTCTCTGCGTCTCATCTAGTGTCGGTGTGTCCGCCAGACTCGTCTTCACATCATACTGCTTCAGGCCGTTCAAAATAGGCCAGTCGGTCTCTGAACGGTTGTTCAAGAGACAGACAAAGTGTGCTCGCCAGACCTGCATTATGTCTGCAGTCTGTGTGCAGGTAGCGCCTGAGCTACCATCGATCAGCGTCCTCAGCGGCTCCAACCTATGTTTATACACCGCCTTTAAGTAGTCAAAGAGTTCCTTGTGTTGACGGCGTTCGGCGTAGCATTCTATCTGCTTCGCCTTCTCCATCTACCGTGCATTTTTTATACGACGGAGCTCTCGAGTCAGTCGCCGTCGACTTTTGCGAAACTGACTACTTTTCCCAAGTCACTGGGGTCTGCCACATGTGCAGCAAATGCTGCATTCTTCTCCGACACCAATGCGCCAATCGTCGCATTGTTTTCATCAAACCAATCAGGCCTCTTACAGTTTGTGCGCCCGATGGTCTCCTCGGCAGCAGCTGTCACCTGGTCGCGAATGTGGTGCCACAGGTCGCCCACTGTGGCTACGCATTCCAGTAGCACAACCATCAACGGCTTTTTACATGGTTTATTCGACAAGGCAGACTCAACAAGAGCGGCAGCATGCTTAGCTTTTAGAAGTTTCGATGTGAATAAGTAGCTCACTTCTATAACTAACGACGTTTTTACATTCGCGTGATACTTCCTTTGAATCAGTCAAACAAGCTCACTCCAGCGCTGCCAAATATGAACCAATCAACTTACAGGCGAAAACGCGTAGGCGTTCACTCATCTACTTTATTAGCTTGCGTCAAGCTGGCGTCTTGCTTCGTCATGTAAATCCGTATCGTTCTTCTACCTGCATAATCCCATCACACAAACCTTAGCTTGTTGAGCGGTGTTCAAGCGTTTTCGTCCGCGAAACAAATACGCCTTGCAAAGAAATAGTCTCAAAAGTTCCTGAATTCTGTTGTCAATGATCAATGCTTTTGTACGCGTTATGAAGCATTGCTTTACAAACCCCGTTGGGTGGTCTGCCGGGTTAGCGAAAACGTTAATGAAAGAAGCCGTTAGTTGTTTTACTGACAAAACAATGGACTTATCGTTTTCCATTCAGTAACCCTGGACCCCGAGCGTTTCCATAGCTTTAATAGGCGAAAATAGTAAATCTAAGGTATTTCCTGGGTGTAGGTTAGAGCGTAGCGTCAAGTAACAAAATGTAAATGGCGGAGTGCCTCATCCAACCGACTTTGAAATATGGCTAGCGTGGGTGCCGAAACAACAGATTCTGGGAGAGCATTTCATGGTTGTCAAACTCGACTGGAAATGAAGTTTCTACGGCACGCCAGGCGGCTTTACTGTTCTGCCAATTCCAAGGAGTGGACTAAGTTTGGTGTTACTGCTGAGTTGCAGTTAAGAGCAGCAGACATGATTTGTATTGTGTAAAGTCCAATACATCATAATCAGTTCGCCTTGTAGTCGGTGATACCGCCCGCTGAATACTCCCAAACATTTCAGTCTCTGCTCGTACGGAAGATGGTGCATTCCAGTGCCGTATTTAGAAACCCGATGTTGAGATTGGTCCAGTGCAGTAAGGTCCTGCTTCAGCCAAGGTTGCCAGGCTTGGATTAAGGACGAACGTACGCATTCAGCATCTGTCTGAAAATAGTGGTGTCTAGTTGTCCGAACGTCCGTCAGCAAGCCGACATGCTGGTTACCAGTTTTCGAGGCCTTTGTGGATTGCTTGGAACAACCCAAGTTATCCTGAACAAGGTCGCGTTCAACGGTTGACCGCTGTATTGTGCTGCGTTCCTAGCTTGTAGGTATAGGTACTTTGGTGTGGAGAGTACCTTGAATTTGTCCACGTTGAACTGTAACAGATTTCGGCTTGACCCATCATTACCATATCTAGGTCACACTTAAGTAAGTTCTGATCGACATCCGCCTGAATCCGGCGCCATATCTTGATATCGTCAGCAAACAGCAGGAACTTTGAAGCGATATTCCGTGCAAGGTCATTGATGAATACCACAAACAACCGTAGACCTAGAACTGAGCTCTGGGAGACACCAGACTCCATTGGTATTGTTAAGGTAAGGAACTCAGGAATCTTACAACTAATTTTCGTTACAGGAGAAAGTTGGCCATCCAGCTCAAGAGAGGATCACCGATCCCGTAATATTGGAGCTTGGAAAGGAGAACCCGATGATCTAAACGATCGAACGCCTTCGACAAATTTAAGTAGATCACATCAACGGCCTCTCCAATTTCAGCTGACTCGGTCCAACTACTCCGCTCGATTAATATATTCGTCGTGCATGATCGCTGTCGACGGAAGCCGTGTTGCTCGGGAGCAATAATGTTGCAATTTTCTATGTACCACACCAACGATAGCTTCCATGATCTTGGATAATACAGGGAGAAGGGACACTGGGCGGTAGTTTGAGGGCTCACTCTTAAATCTGAGTTATTATTTCAAGTTTCCATATCGCAGAAATCTAGTTATGGTTTAAACAGCGCTGGAACAACTGTGCCAAACGTTTTGCCAGGTGTCTTGCTGTTGCTCCCAGTGGCTCTGGGCGAATTGTGTCGACTCTCAGGGAGTTGTGGTTGCGCAGAGACGTCAGCTTCCGCAAAACAGCTTCGGCAGTAAAAGAGATGTGGGAGGCGGGAAAACGGATGTTGGAAGATGGCATGATGCTGAGACCCTGTGACATGTGGAAGCATATTGTGTCCGCAACGCGCTTGCTGCTTCCATAGCTGTTCTTCTTCGACCATCAGTCGTCCGGAGCGGAGGAATTCCCTGCCTCACCTTACGACGTCCATTAACGTACTTGTACAGCAGTTTGTGGTTAGCGGTGAAGGTTTTCGCCATATTCTGCTGATATACGGCTTTGTCATTTCTGAGTAGTTGAGTACAGTGGTTACGATGGGCTACGTAGTCGTGCTAATTATCTGGCGTTGGTGATCTGTACTCTTGCCAGGCTTCGTTGCATATAGTCATCCATTTTCTAGTTCTGCTTCTCACGAAGGGAATGGTTTTGGGCCCATTAAAAACCCTTGCCTCTGAGACGTCCGCAACCAGTTGATTGCATTTGCGGACGAATTCAAGCCAAGCGACTTCTGGATGGCCTTCATCCAAGAACGACCAGGTTGTGACACTGACGAGCTGGATGCGCTGGTGCGGACAAACTCAGGGTTCTGGTTGCGCTTTTCCGCATAGCAGATGAAGTCGAAACTGTTGAGTGCATGATCATTGCGACCCAAAGGGCATTCTACGATCAATACATCAATCATATGTTCCTCGTTGGTGAGAACAAGATCCAGCAAAGAAGGTCTGGAACTAGTGGGAGTAATGAGGTGATTGTAAGGTGGAACACTGGTTATAAGCTCTTGCAGATCTGCTTTGAATGGTTCACCGATTGTAACAGGAGTTTCTAAGCAGTGTACGTTGAAATCACCCATGATAAGAATTTGAGTGGGCTTTCGCTTTAGGCTGCATCTTAAAGCTGTTGCAAGTTGGCAGTCCATTTCCGGTGTAGAGTTTGGTGGTGGGGGGGGGGGGGTAAACCAAGGCTATAATGCAGGCGTCGTTGCCATGTAATTGCAGGCGGCACTGAAGAGAATCGGCGAACTTCAAGTTTGAATCCTCAACGGCCTCGCACTGTAGGTCGCTTCGATAATACAGGGTTACCCTTCCTTCTTTCGTAAGCCTGTCATTTTGTATGAGTGACATGCCCGGCAGCGAGACTTCAGCTTCTGTCATCCCAGTGTGCAACCATATCTCCGTGATTCCGATAATATCGCATAGCTTCGAAATTTGGCGATGCTTCAGTTCGGCCACCTTATTGAAAAGGTCTTGAGCATTTTTATAAAGGTAGGATAGTTTCTCGGTCCCTTGGAGCCCACAGTGAGCCAAAGGAGTCAAGTGTGCTAGAATACCGACCGGTGCGAAGTCGGCCGTTATTCGTTCCTTTGATAAAATGATGATGACACGTCGTTCGCAAACTGATTTAGCCAAGGTACTTCACATTCCTCATCTGGACCTGCTGCAGAATCGCGTAACCGAGCAGTAAAGTGATGCTCATGCGTAATCGCTGGTAGGGTTGCTTTTTCAAGTAGGCTCATGTTTGGTCTTCGCAAGGATTCAGTAGCTTTTAACCGAAGTCCAAATGGAAGGCTTCTACTATGTCCCTGCCAACGTTCTGATATTTCCGTTGCTGTCTGTTCTGACTGAACCAGGAGTTTTAGGATTCTTGGTCCGCTTCCTCTATAAGTTGGTGAGCAATCGTGCCACAACGTTGTCCAATGAGTGTTCCACGAATGAACCGCCACTGCTCCAAATCGTGGTTACACGCCTCATGACTATCGTGGGAAACATGTCCTGGCACGCCATAAATAAAAATGGTGTTTAGATAATCCAGCTTGCTATGTCCATCTGTGATGTTTCTTTTCGATTGTCGCGTACTCCAAGGGACCTCAGAATAGCTGCGTACCTTACAAGGCCCGTGTTGTAGCGCACTTGCTGACAGTAAAACGTTTTTTTTACATCAATAGTCGATTCCAGTGTTACCCTATTAATTCTGGGTTCGCCATAGTGTGCAGAGTTCGGATGACCAGTAACTCTCACTAGGTTTGTGGGTTTGGCTGTTACGTTCATTAAAGTGCACAGTGAGTTCCACTGGTCTTGCTCATCAGACAACTTACCCCGCAATCTGATGGTGGTAGATTCGGGGACATTGGTACACACGACAGTCAGTGAGTTGTTATTGGAGCCTGTTTTTGTTGAACTTCAAGGTCGGTTAATCGTTGGGTTTAGCTTTATGCCAAGTGATGACGATCCACTGTTTGTCGCTCTATTGACGTTAGCGATATTTGCAATAGAGGAGATACTAGAGGTAGCATCCCGAGAGACTTTTGCAACTATCTTTACATATGTGACTGGAGTCCCAGGAGATCTTTACTTGACCAGAGACCCTTGAGTTGCAGATGCAGTAGACTCGGGTTCAGCTGTCCCATCCTTGTTAATGCTACAAGTTGTCAAGACCGGTTGGATTTGACCGATCACGCGTTTCGAGTGGTGTCTGATTTTCCGGATCTTAAGTACCGCATGTCCATCAGAGCTACGATCTATTTTCGCCTGGCGTTCTTCCAAAATTGAAGAAGATAACGGTAAAGGGGACTTTGTCAATCGTGATTCGAGCGGAGCAAAATTTGCACCAATGCTTCTCCTTGAAGTCACTGTGTTATCACAGTACATAATCGTTTTCACTGATATAATCTTAATGTTCCTTTGTTGTTTAACTTCTCCCGTTAACCGCTCTCACTGTTGAACTAGAAAAAGTACATCTGACTAGTGGGATGGTCGAACACGCAGTACAAAACCAGATCTGGTCTTGGTCGCTGTTTCCAGCTCTCGCGTGTTGGGAAAGGTTTGCACCTTTTGGATGGTACCATCTGAAACAGTCTGTGCAAGGTACACCGAATTTGACTAATCGGTTACATACAGTGAACCCACATTTACCCTTCAACTGGAGCCCCTTTAGATTCGCATCTACTTGCTTTCTGCTACTTGGCGTAGTGTTGCTACCTTACACAGTAGGCTAGTTGATGTTGCGTACGTCTCCGACTGGCCGGTTGCGTATCCTAGTCAGACAGGTGGATGCAGACACTTCGTTTCTTGGTCCCACACAGTCCTGTGAAGTCTGAACCACATTAGTGTGACAGAGTCTCAAGTTCTCAGGTTGCTGAGGAAGGCTAACCCAACTAAGGCTTCTAGGCCAGATCCTGTTAATTCCAGACTGCTACTGTATGGGTCCCTGACATTCGTATTCCTGAAGTCACTTAACAACTACCTCTTGTTTCATAAATGGAAGGAAATTGTGATTTGCTGGATTTTCATGCGCGACTATAAAGATCTAGCCGCTTGTTTTAGATTCGTTAGCTTGAATAGCGTGGTGGTTAAAGCACTTGAAAAATTGACGTGAGATTCACTGAAAAACTACTTGGACAAATTAACTTGTCCGGTTTCGTGCAGCTTTGATTTCGTTAAGCATTTTGATGTCTAACGAACTTTCCTTTATGTGTGGTGGCTGTCTGCTTGAGTCTAACTGCGACGTATCTTCACAGCAACCCAATAAATTGCTCTACTACTTACAACCTTCTGCTAGTCTGTGGAAGCTGGGCCGGAGCTCTTGGTTGTAGACATACTTTTCATTGGCTTCGCTAAAGCCTTTGACACACCCATTCGCGGCTCATGCCCTTCAGTGAGTGACAACTTTGCTGGATGGACGGGAACAGTCAATTGGAGTGGGAAGCAGTCTTTCTTTTCGACAAGCTGTTCTAAGTGGCGTTACGCAGAGCTCTGCCCTGCTGCTGTTGTTCGCAGTCTACCTAAATGACTCCTCTTATTTGCTGATGACCTAAATCTCTGGAATATTGTATACGTACCTGAGAGTTCTGAAGTTGTTCAACGGACTCTGCATATAGTCTGTAAATAATCTATCTTTTGGCTGATACCTCTAAACCGGACAGTGTTCAATACTCCGTATCCCAGCGACTGGTTCCACCTCGAGTTATGTGATCTGTGAGAGTGAAGTTTCTCACATGATTTATCAACTTGATCTGGGTATCGTCCACTGTTCCTTTTACTCTGGTGACATTTGAAGGAAGACGATTAGCAAAGGGCTCCAGACGTCGTGGCTTACCCGAAGTTCTTTCGGGACCATGACAGCTGCTATGTTTGCGAAACTTCCCGACTTTTGTGTGATCACACCTAAAGTATTACGTCCAGGCCTGTTCACCACGCATAGTCTGGGACGAAATGTAGCTTGTAAAATTGTTGCGAATCAGTACTAGGTTAATCCAAGCGTTACGAAAACAGTTGTATCCCGAGCGTCTACGTACTTTGGGAATGTACCCAATGCATTAATGGAGGATTCCTGGGGACCTGATTCTTACCTACCGCATTCTCACGGGAAAGGTCGATTCGGACTTTTTAGTTTCATCTATCTAGTCTTTGCGACCACTCCTTTGAGCTGCACAACTCGCGCCCCAATTGGGTTAGGGCTTAAACCCGTTTGCCTCCGAGTTACCGAACGCTTGAACTCACTTTCAGAGACTGGTTGGCACATCCACATTAGAAAGCTTTGAGAGTCAGTTAGATGCTCTGGGGTGGCAATGCCAAATTTACTCCTTCTCCTAACGGACCGTTCCCTCTGAACTTACTTTTGTTACTCTGCAAGCCTTCGTCTTGCCCTTCTCTCGAACGAAATTTCCTCTTTCTCATTTTACGTCACCGATAGAGCGGGGATTGCTACTGCCAAATACGTGGGTAATAATTAGTTGACTGGAGTGTGAATAAAGTGTTCCCTTTTACGCACGCCAACAATTCGAAACACGTTGGATGTCCTGCGTTCAACGACGCATTTAGGAAGAATACTCACTGGCTTTTCCTGCAGTTACAATCTCGCTTCCTTTACCGAACTAATGTATGTTCTCTCTCGATATCATGGTTCAAATGCTAGCTTCACCTTAATCTGTTACATTACACAAAGGTTTAATACCTTCTCGGTTGCTGGTTTCTTCAACCTCGGTTCGCTATACGACTTCAAGTAGAAAAGTTACCCAACTTTGTATAGTCGCTTCGTGCACTCCTTCTAATGCAGTTTATATGGCGCTCTGGCTCACCAATACCAACCATCAACTGACTACCACGACTTTGATTTACTCTTTAGCCGTCTACCTTTGGCTACGCCCTACATCGGCGTTCCACGGTTGCATACAGCAGAGCGGATAAGCGCAAACATAATGCCGCGGCTGCTTCCGTTCTTTCTTTTCCATCTATTTCTTTTATTCCCCTCCCAACCCCCGTTACTAACCTTCTATGACTTGCGACCTAATTGACAGCAACTGCAATGCCCATAGTTCTACCATCTGCAGCCGTTTTTCCGCGCCACCCACTGGACGCCTGTTGGCAGCAGCCACGTTTCCTTGGCGGCGTTAAACGTTCGCACTCGAAGACAAATAACAGGCTGTGCTCGCTCGCACATTGGACCCCCTCGGTATTGGTGTATGTTGTGTCCGAAACTAAAATCAGTATCCCACACGGGGTTGTTGAATTAACTTCGCCTGACTTTTCCTATCGCCATTCGTTGCACGCATCCGGAGACGGTGATTGGGCAACCGCTGGTCAAACTTAGGTAGACACCATTCGCAGCTCCAAAGCTGAAACATTGTTGGTCCATAGTGTTCACACAAGCAGTCATTTGTCTGTAGCCCGTAAGGCAAAATCTTCACGATGTGGTACAAGATACTGTATGTTTGTGCTTGACGCTTTATGCCCCACAGACTGCCGTTGTCATGCTGCCAAGGCCGCCTGTCACAAACTGAACGCACTGCTTCGCATTGTTGTCAGTGCAAATGTGGTTGTTGGAAAGGATATTAATGCGCACGTAGGTTGTCTGGGCCTTCCAGAAACTCAGCTAAATGGTAATTACGGGCTTAACTCCCAAGGGATAAGCAGCGGCGTGTGTTTATAGCGACTGGCCCGAAACACCGGTTGTTTCCTAGTAGCACCGTTTTTAAGCACCACGGGCGCCGAAATGCCACTTTTGCGTCTCCCTATAATTGGCCAACAATGGACCCAATCTGAGCACGTTGACGTAAGTTACAGATGGCGTAGTTCCATCCTAGACTGTCGCTCGTTCTGGAATATTTGCGTCGACTGCAATCATGCGATGGTACGTTGTCGTTTTTCCATGAACTTCACCGGAGACATACTAAGCGTCTCCCTCGATTGACAACTGAGTTATCTCAGTCAGTTGGTCAGACAGGCCTACCGGAATGCCCTGCATTACCGAGCTTTCTTTCGTTCTATTGACACTGAGCTTCAGTGGAATAGGATGTCGGCGACAATGCAGGATTCGGAAGCCTCTGATTGTGGCAATATCACTCTTCACCGCACCAGTCAAGTGTAGTCCGAGGGGTCGGTGAGCCGATTCCATTACAGTAGAAAACTCCCTGCTGGATCTGAGCGCAATGTAACCAGACGGCCTATTAAGCGCGAACTAAAGCGGATCCTGTGTACTTACAAGGAAGCCTAGTGGACCAGTATTACACAAGGAATGGAGGAGGTGCGAGTAGTAGATAATTCTCGGAACTTCTTTAAATTGATATGCACCACTGGTCCCAGAAAATCATGCGTCTGTGAGACAATCAGACACAGCGCGTCTGCCCTGATCAACCACACGAAGCACCGTATAGCTTGTTGGGCTGAGCACTTTCGAGAGCAGTTCAGTTGGTTCCCTGTTCCTGGACCACTTCCCACATAAAGGTTGCACGTTAAGCCATAGCTGATTTGTCTGGAGGTTCCGGCTGAGGCTGAGATCCGAAACACGATCTCAGTCCTTAATCGTTTTTGTGTTGCTGGCCCAGATTCCCTCGCACCCGCACTATGTAAGGATGGTGGTGAGGTCCTCTGTGGACTGGAGTGAATCGATTCTAGTGCGAATCTACAAGAAGGGTAGTCACGCCGACTGTGTCAACCACAGGAGTATTATCCTAACGCAAATAGTGACAAAATTACTGGCATCTGTAGTAGTAGCAGATGGGCTAAGGATACTGCGATTCCCTAAATTCGCCCCGCTGCCTTGCGGGTAGGTTATTTAGCCAAAGGCTCGGGATGGAGTCCCCTAAGTCAACTCCCTACTTCGGCTTGGGCAACCGGGTAGTATCACGCCCTCTTGCAAAACCATGGACTGTATTACAACTTGCTCATCAGCTGTTATTTCTGCTAGTCACTTTCACGCGACTTCATCACACGCCAATTGTTTGTTTGTTAACAATCCTCACTTTCCGTTACTCGATTCATGTGCTCAACAATCTGGCTGCGATTCCGGTTGCGCCGCAGACCAAGAAGTTCAACCTATGGCTCTCCTTCGTCCCCGATCCTCGTTCCGTCTGACGTGCTTCAACGTTCGGACACTCATGCAGATTGGACAGCAAGCCGGTCTAGCGCGCACCCTAGATTCCCTAGACATTGATGTCTGCTGCCTTTCCGAAACCCGATTGCAAGATCCCAGCACTGTGCTTACATTGACATCCCCCACTGACCACGAAGCCAGATATCACCTGCCTCTTTCTGGAGATCCAGAAGCAGCCTCAGCGGGTCTGGCTGGTGTAGGTATAGCACTAAGTGACAAGGCCGAGGCGGCACTACTGGACTGGTTCCCTATTAACAGCCGACTATGTGCAGTTCGGCTTCGGGGTTCATGTAGAATCAACTGGCACCGCGAAGAGCGACACAACTTGTTTGTGGTCTCCGTGTACGCCCCAACTGACTGCAGTGGCGACTCGGTCAAGGACTAATTCTATCGGGATCTACAACAGCTCTTGGCTAATGCTGAAAAGTCGGATGTCGTTATCCTTGCTGGGGATTTTAATGCACGGGTTGGCCGCCTGTTACCATACGAACGCCACCTTGGTGGTCATCACTCGCTCGATGAGAACCGCTCTGATAACGGAGAGAGACTTCTCACATTGTGCGAAGACAACCGTCTGTTTCTTTCCAGCACCAACTTCAGGCGTACGAAGAAGCGTTCCGCAACGTGACGTCCCCCTTCTTCAACACAACCGTGGTCTCAAATTGACCACATTGCAATTAGCTTCAGATGGCGCGGCAGCGTACTGGACTGCAGGTCCTTTTGGTCCACCTTCGTTGACTCAGACCATGGTCTGGTCTGCGCGAAAATCTGTATGTGTTTTGGAGGATCCCGAAACACGAAGCACCGCAAAATAAATGTAAACAGATTAACTGATCCCTCTGTCCAGGCGAGCTATCAGTCTTCATTGGCATATGCACTCAGTTGCAAGAAGTGGAACAACACTGGACTTGTATACGGAAGGCAATGATCATTTCCGGACAGTCATGCTGTGGCCTAACGCGACGCCCCTTGAAGGCTTGGATCTCTGCTCGTTCTCTGGAGCTGTTCGAACGCCGCAAAGATATCTCGGCGGAATCAGGTTTCAACGAGCGGCGCCGTTCTGCCAACCGGCTGCTCAAGCAAAGCCTACGCAAGGATCGCGAGACATGGTGATCTGAGCGTGCTTTAGAGATGGAGACCGCTGCCCTCTCTGGCAACACTCGCAGGCTTTTCCAACTCATTCGGTCCACTGGCCTCAGGAAGCCTGGTGTCAGTGAGGTCATTTGTGAGGTGCATAAGTCTCCGATCACCAACCAACAGAGACGTATGGACCTCTGGGCCGAGCACTTTCACTCGCAGTTCAACTGGCCTCCACCATCCATCAGTACATGCAGTACACGTTGTTGTCCACCCTGGCTCGTTCCTCTGAATCCACCCAGCGAAGCGGAAGTCTGCCTCGAGATTCGACGCTTGAAGCGCTTCAAGGCCGCCAGCTTAGACGGACTTCCTCCGGAACTATTCAAGTACGGCGGTGTGGCGATCATTAACCAGCTGACCGCGCTGTTCGCAAAAATTTGGCATGAAGAGAAAGTGCCTTCCACTTGGGGCGAATCATTTATTGTCCCGATTTTCAAGAAAGGCGCTTGCACTTCATGTGCAAATCATCGCGGGAGTAGTCTTATTTCGGTTGCCTTTAAGCTATTGACATCCATTCTGCTTCGCAGGCTATCCCCAGTACGTGAATCATACTACCGTGAAGAACAAGCTGGTTTCCGTCCTGGCCGCGGATGCGTGGATCAAATCTTCACGCTCCGCCAGCTCCTCGAACATCGCCACATTTATCACAGGCCCACTATCATTGCATTTCTAGACATACATGCCGCTTTTGACTCCGTTGATCGACCGGCTTTATGGCGTTGCTTACTAAAGAACGGGGTGCCAGAGAAATATACCGCCATCTTACGGGCACTTTACCTTCATACATCCGGCAGAGTGAGGGTCTATGGCAAGCTTTCTTCGCAATTCGCTGTCAATAGCGGTGTGCGACAGGGCTGCCCTATGTCCCCATTCCTCTTCAACTTCGCAATCGAAGACGTTCTGTCGAATGCTTTAGAAGGTTTCCAACATTTTGGCTTAGAGCTTCTACCGGGTGAGCGTGCGACCGACTTAGATTATGCTGATGATATCGCCTTACTTGGTGACGATCCTCAGAGTATGCAACTCATTCTGGATCGTTTGGCGGTTGAAGCATCTAAGTATGGCATGAGCTTTGCCCCATCGAAGTGTAAAGTACTGCTCAAGGATTGGCTTTCACCTGCTCCCCTACTCACTCTCGAAGGTGCACAACTTGAACAGGTAGATAGTTTCGTCTACCTTGGGAGCTGTGTTTCTGCTGACGGCACTATCAGCAAAGAAGTTTCTCTTCGTATCGCTAAAGCTCGATCAGCATTTGTCAATCTGAGGCATTTGTGGCGTCGTCGCGACGTCTCATTCTCACTGAAGGGCCGCGTTTACAGCGCATCAGTTCGCTCAGTATTGTTGTATGGGTGCGAGTCCTGGCCGATTCGCGTGGAAGACATACGTCGTCTTTCTGCTTTCGATAACGGTTGCTTAAGGAGGATCGCTCATGTTTGGTGGCGACATCGAGTTAATAGTAATGACGTTCGACGTCGCATCTTGGGGAATGCGAGTATTCCCTTCAACAAACTGGTTTTGTTGCGCCAGTTAAGATGGCTCGGTCACGTCCTACGCATGGCACCTGAGCGTCTACCGCGTCGCGCACTATTCGCTCGTCAAGGAACTGGCTGGAGGCGACCGCGTGATGGTCAGCCTTCCACTTGGCGGCAGCACATGAAATCGCTGACGTCGTGTCTAGCCGCTGTTGGATCCGTACGCCTTCCAGGATGGGGACCCAAAGATGAGGAGTGCCAATGGCTTAGCACTCTTAAAGATATGGCCCGCAACCGGAATCAGTGGAAGAATTATGTACAGTATTGTATTGATTCACATGTTTAATACTACAAAGATTAAAATGACAAAAAGACAAAAGCGGCGTGTGAAAAACAAACTAAAAATGTTTCGTTCTATTTTTTATCAAAATGTTCCATTCTTCCTTGCGGCATATTAGTTGAAGTGTGTTGCTCACCTTCAACTAGCATGCCACGATGGTTATGACGCGATGAATCTTGTTTATCTGCTGATCTCCATGGTTTTGTGCTGGCTCTATGTCTAGTTAATAGACTGTTGAGATTACATACATACATACTGCGACGGTCGCCCGGTCCCTATGCAGGCTGGAACCGGCGCCCTTTGATTACAAGGGAGGCGTATGATCCTTAGGGCTAGGGACTTCGATTCTTGTTCTCCGAGTCACAGCAGTACAGGAATCCCGGACTAGGAGAGCAAGCAGGTTTCCGCCCAGGATTGGCTGTGTAGACCATATATTTACTCTGCGCCAAACGTACCACAGACTGACAACAGCTGTGTTCCTGGACTTCAAGCATGCGTTTGACTCAGTCGCTCGATCCATCCTTTTCGAAATACTTCCGCGGAATCATGTTCCAATGAATTATGTGGACATTTTACCTGCCCTGTACTCGAATACCACACGTCGCGTCAGGATCTACGGCGACTTGTCGGATATATTTCCGACAATAATTAGCGTTCGTCAGGTTGCCGAACTTCGCATTTTTGTTCTGCTTTGTCCTGGTCTGCATAATGGAGTGTTCATTTGCGGAATCTCACGATGCAGGCGTTGCGATTCTGCCTGGTCAAAACTAGCTGATCTTGATCATGCAGTAAGTATTGTCTTGCTGTTTAACGATGTTGAGGTTGCCCAGTCACTACTCAATAACATCACTAAAGTGGCCCCGTCATTTGGCATGCGCTTTGCACCTTCAAAGTGCAGTGTTGCTGCACGACCATTAGCCGCTTGGTGGTCCATTAACCCTTGGTAGCACGGAACTCGAAGTAGTTGATCAATTCATCTGCTTTAGCAGCTGGATTAGTAACGGCGAACGCATAGCCACCGAAATCAGTTCATGTATTGCAAAACTAGAACTACCTTCTTGAATCTGCGACATCCGTAGCGTCAGAAATAGGTTTCCTTTGGTCTGGGAGGCCGTGTTTACAAGTCCACAGTGGGGGCTGTCCTACTTTATGAAAGCGAGACTTGACTCCTTCGATTTAAGGTCCTGCATCGTCTTCAAGTCTTTGATCATCGCTGCTTACGAAGCACTGCTGGTGTTGGATGGCACCGGCGTGTCCGCAACGATGATGTGCATAGGCGAGTATTAGGCAGTGATGTTCAGGCTGGTTACTCAGAACAACAGATAGCACTGAATAATTTGCGCTGACTTGGACTGGTAACACGTATGCCAAGTCACCGCTTATCGCGCAGGGCTATTGCCAGATGTAGGGTGGCGCAAAGCTCGGGGGGAGCAAACGTTCCTTTGGCAGCAGTAACTGAAGTGACTGACGACCAAACTCGGTGCCGTCGGTCCATCTCGTCTTCCAGGCTGGAGTCTACGTGACACGCCTTGTGCTTGGTTCTAGACGTTACAGGACGTGGCTCCTAGTCGCCACGAGTGGCACGTCTGCTATTCGAGTTGCCTGTTTATGATGTGTTTGGTGATGAGTTATCTGCGAGATAATTGCTGATTATGATTCGGGCGGTGGAAACCGCAAGGCAGCTACCTCACCGATGCCGCCTTATCATTGCACAATAGCCAGCTGTTTGTGGTGCCACGTTGTTGACAAGTTGTAGGCGCCTTGACCTTGGATGTTTGCCTAGGGCATTAAGATTTTATGCTAGCCTCCTTCTCTCCTTTTTATTATTCTTAGTTCCGTAAGTCACCGTGATTGTGCGGTGGCGAAGCATCAGCTCAAATGGGCCTATAGCTTTGAGGATCACATGTCTCCCTTTAATCCGACGGCTGGAGTTCGCACCTGCGTGTGGACCGGTCGGCCCTCGTAGTATCGTTAGATCACGTGCGACTGCTGGTAGTTGCGTGGCAGCGAAGCGTTGGTATTGCGTACCAGTATACTGCTGTTGCCCTTCTTTGCCGATATATTTTCAAATGGGCCGAGGTATTTCCTTTGTTAAGTATGATGTGATCAGCCGTTCAACTGATTTGCTTGTCAAGGCAAGAGTTAGCTTACTCATTGCATCTCTTAGAATTTTCGTTCCACCTTCATCACCAGCAATAGAATCACTCTTTCGAATTGCTGTATATTGATCTCAAGGCACGCAAGACGGCGGCATCATAGTGCATCTGAGATGTCCTCTGTTGTAATTAGTGGCCACTGAGTATAGACACGCTTCAGGGATTACTGTCATAGGCAACGGCATAGATCGGTGGCTAATCGTACCAACAACACTCATTACTCGTTCATATGATCATATTGGGTTATTGTGGTCGTTGATAGTTGCACAACCGAGAAAGAAACACTGTCCTTTTGTTTATTTTTGTCAGTGGACCTTCTGGGTGCCATTAATTTGCCTACTGCTCTTGAAGGTACGCCCGCTGATGATGTTTTTCTTGTATCTACCGATTATCTACATGAACGTGTGTTGGTTCGCGTGCCCGTTGTTATAAAGATTCAGATTCACAAACCAATAAAAGGAAACTGGACTTATGGGAGCAATGGTCGCATTGAGGTCGTTTGCACATGTACAGTGAAATGTCAGAAGTTGGCCACCACCCTAAGCTGACCGTTTTTTCGTCACTCGAACTTTCACCGTATATACGTTATAGATCTAGACCTCTCTACGTTGACCACTTTAGTCCAGTCGCTTGAATGGTTTTACTTAAGTCATAACCCTTTGGCTAACTGGCCTAGCACAGTAACGAACTCACAGTCCGCCGTTCAGCAATATCCTGACGAACTGGATCAACAGTCGTCAGCGATTAATGAGTTGAATGAGCCGAACGCCGAGGGAACTCGTTTTAGGTGTATCAGAAGGATGTGTCTGACCCTGCTATACGCCCAACTCCAGGATTCCGAACAGTGAATAGATCTCTGGCAGTGATTGATCAACTCACTCAGGACATCAATTGTCAAATATCTTGGGGTCTTTTTACCCCCAGACCTATATTGGTTTCGCATGTTGCCGAAACTTTTCACAAGGTTAGAGGGCTATGTTTTTATGCCCTCAGAATTAAAATGTTCCCGATACCTAGTGGTTTGATTTTTAAACGCAACTGCATGCAATTCGCCTCAGGGTTTTTACTGTTCTCCAGTGATTTTTCCTTTGCTACTCAAAACCGGCTGCACATTGTTTGCACGGCCGTTAAAACTTATTTCCAGATGCAGTGGGTTGTTTAAAGAGGACATTGTTGATTTTGTTGTCGACAGTTATGTGCACACTTGTACCAGTTTTTCCTATAGATTTCCAAACGACATTTTATCCCACTGCATATTGACCTATCAAAAGCGCTATCTGCTTCTTCTACACTCTCAAAATTTTGTATGTTATATTCTCGAACTGCATCTTGACTCAATTCTCTCCCACCTTATATATTACGACTACTTGCTGACTCAACTTAAATCATCAGTATGATGCGCAGTTTTTTCTCGAATGACAATGTTATAATCAGAAGTCAGGGTAAGCGAACATATGTTTTCGATAATTCGTCTTCAGGCTTATGCAGTTATATGCAAATCAAAATGTCCAGACAAACATTACAAGTCGTTATTACTAGAGCGAGTTACTTGGATGCTGACAGCGCTGTCTGTTAAGCCATGACAACCGACTGCGTGTGACTTCGTGCGTCAGAGATCACCGGCCGTTTGGGCCAGTGCAGTCCCAAGCCTTTAGTTAGCTTCTTCTGAACACATAGCTCCGGTTCATACAGCCAGATCGCAACTGCTTCAGCGGCTTCTAGTAGTCGCTTGCGGACGTAGTTCGAGCGGTTCTGTGGGGCCTAATAGATAATTTTGAACGAATCTATGAACTGTTATACGTTTTGTGTTAGACACCGTTTGTTTTCATCTATAATTTTGTTTCTTCCTAAATACTGTAAAATACTGAAAATGTACCTACCCAGGTGTATAAAACCTATTTTGACTTAAATTGATTTGAGCCTTTTTATTAAAGCATTCATTATGTGAATGGGTTGCCTACTATCTCTATCTGATGAGATCAGATAACTTCGTAACCAATCATGCAATGCAGTGTTTTAAGGCGGACAACACTCATTATTGATGTACTTCATCAGTTACGGTCCCTGTAACGGAATCTGCCTACGTTCGGTTCTTGGCGAATTGCGGTCCATGTTGAGATTAGGTTTCGCAACCCATTCACGCAATGGGCGCCTCAGAATAACCCCGCAATCAGTCAGTACCCGTTGTAACAAGCGTTGCTCGTCTTGACGCGGTGGCTAAAAGAGTCTCAACTAACATCCATTGGTGGTCCCGAGTTCGAGGCCTTTTATTTCCACCTGATGAGATCAAATAAGTTCGAAACCGGTCTTGAAGTGCAGTACTTTTCGTCGAGTAACACCAAATATTCATCTTTACATTTCTTATGAGTACGAGGATTCTAATTGTAGTTTTTCATCTCTTTGTCCCAGCAGCTCACAAGCTACATAGCTCATCCACCATCCGGAAAAGCTCCTGACGCGTTTCGCCCTATTTGGGCTCGCTAGTGGTGCGCATTCCCTCGGTCACCTACTGGGGATCGAACTCATGACCACCAGAGGCTGACGCCAACTGGCCAGCAGCTTAACCAACTGAGCTATGGAGGATGGCAGCTGGGCTACATAATTTTCAAGCTAACTGGGATATTGCAAGCCTTTTCTTTCACTGGCACGCAGGTTACTACACTTGCAGATGACAGTGGCTAGCCTCAACTCCAGCTCGTGGCTTCCTCTCACTATACGCTACATCCGTTGCATTTGAAACTTGGGGAGACTGCTTTTTATATTACTTATGAATAGGAGAATTTGAGTTGTAATCTTTAATCTATTCGTAACCCTCCTCTACTCATAAATAACATAAAAGGCAGCCTCCAAGTTTCAAATGCTACGGATGTAGCGTAGTAAGCTGCGTAACAGTGGAAGGTAGGTCTTGCTATATCCCAATTAGCTTTTAAATCATTTAGCCTAGTTGCCATCCCCCATGACTCAGTGGCTTAAGCTGCTGGCTAGTTGGCGTCAGTCTCTAGCGGTTGTGGGTTCGATCCCCAGTAGGCGACCGAGAGAATACGCACTGACGCGCCCAAATAGCACGAAACACGTCTGGTGCTTTTCCGGATGGTGGTTGAGCCGTGTAGCTTGTGAGCTGCTGAGACATACATTCAAAATTCATCTTTACGTTGACCCTGCTTGAAGACACTTCCGTGTCCCAAATCATGTTAAATAGAGCAGAAAGTACGGTCAACAAAGATTCACCTTTCATCAAAGATGGAGGAAGGTCGTCGGGTCCAGGATACTTGTTTCGCTTAAACCTGGAGAGTTTATGTCGAATCTCTTCCAAAGTGAGAGGTGTAACACTAACATTCCACTTCGGCTCAGATGAAAAAGCAAGGGGCAGTGTCGCAGCAAGCCGGTTGAACTGCTCTTCGAATGCTTCGCCTTACGGGATAGCTGCCGCGGCTGAAAACGGATCAACTGTCCGTCTTTCTCCGCTATTGTTTCGTTAGACAGGGTTTTCTCGGACCTATGTTCCAGATGAACTGACACAGTACTCAGCTGTTGTCATTAGCAATTGCTTTCCCCATCTCTCGAACCGTTTCTACCCACCAGTGGTCAATTTGAAGATTGCCTGTCGTTCGTTATTTCTCGACGTCACGGACACGCTGAAACAGCACGCAACGGAACCTGTTTGCGCGTCTCGATCAAACCGATCGATATCTCAGAGATCCATTCACTGGTTGGAATCCTGAAATTGAACCTACAACAGCGTCAGACGCATTATTCCTGACACACTTGAGACGATTCCAGTCAGCGTTCGGCTCACTAACCCCATTAATCACTAACGCTTGTTGGTCCACTTTGTCGGGATTTTTTTGAACCACGGATTGCGAGTTATAGTTAGAAGCTTAGAAATTATACGCTTTTCGAAGCGTGAAGACAGCGCAAGGCGTGCACGACTTACAGCTTGGTCGAAATCTGTGCACGTGCGTTAAATTGACCGACTGATGTGCACCACTGTTAGCTGATGGTAATGTGGTCAATTTCGATCCATCTCATCGAAGAGTTCGGTGGGCGTCAGGTGACACGATATGAAGGTTTGTGATTAAGAACAGTGCTGTTAATATGAAGATTGGTCTACACATTGTTTGCAGGATTCGATCACCATTGTCTCTTCTGTCTACATGGACCCCGAAGTTGCCTTCCAGCAGTTGTTTAGAATCCAAAAGGCGACACGTGGGCATTCTTGTCATCAGCAGCAGTCACAATGTCACTGTTTAGCGCCATAAGGAGAATGCATGAGGGTGCACGATATAATTCCTTGATGCCCTCTGGACTGTAGTCACTAGGGGGCTTAAACGATACTTATCATAAAGCGCATTGTCTTCAGACGCTGCACACTTGCAACTGTTCCCTGCTATCCAGTCAAGTAGATTGCCATTGACATGTTTGCTGAGGGCGATACTAACGCCATTAATACCTTGAGACATTGACTCAGTATCGCTAGAGATGCGAATAATGTGGTCTTTATTGATAGATTCAGAACGAGAGAATCGCAACAATACCATGAGAGTGCAAAGTAAGATTTAGTGTGGCCTTTTGGCCGACTTCACCCAGAGTGCGCGGACATTAAAAGAACCAAAGTGAAATGAGACTTTTGGTTTTTGTATTGATGAGTTAAATGTCCCTATGGCAGCAACTGTAAATCCATTGGCACCCTATTGCTTGACAGACTGAGGAGTATATGGCTCCAAGTGGGGAGAAAAATAAGAAGATAGAGAAGTAGTATTGTCCACGTGATCGACTGAGGATATGATTCTCTCTAGTTGCCTATTCCGGTGGAGGCGTTTTGTTCTAGGTACTCTATCCTATGCCTCAATTGTGTGACCCACGAGACAGTGGTAAGTTTAGTTCGCGAGTGCAATTGCAGTGATCCATTGTGGTTTGCCACATGCACCCCTTGAAAATTTAGAACGATTCACGTGTTCTTCAACCGTAATATGCTACGCACCTGCGACCACAGATAGTCGCAAGTTGGGCTTGGTTGGTTTGCACTCATTTAACTTGAGATGCCTGGGTTGGAGCAGACTGTAGCCAACCGATGACCACCAAGTGCCGCCCTTCCACCGTCTGAGACAATGTGTGACGTTCGTGTTCTACGCCAATCGAGCTGTGAGTTTATAATCCTAAACCTATTACTTCCTCATAACTGTTTTAAAGGAAGAGGACCATCGACCTTTCCCAAACTTGGAAGATTGTCAGTCTACTTTAGTCTGACTCCAAACCATTAACCGCTCTGGTATGAGTGCCTCTGAAGATACTTAAATACCACACCGTCGCACCACGTTAAGTTCCATCCTCGTCGCGATCAAATTCACTTAGAGACTTGGTCGGTCTTGCGCGTGCCATCTTCGTTGATGGTTCACACCAGTGACTGGAGACCCTATCAGACACTACGCAGTCGCGCAGTCAGTGAGGCTCCTGCACTCGGTTTCTTGCATATAGCTGTTAGTACTCATGCACTTATGTCTTGATTCCATTTTCTTTGTATGCTATTTACATTCAACTTCATCTTACCGTTGCTATCTGATTATATTCTGTCAACGTGCGTCGTGACAGCATGACCCATCGTAATTCTGTACCCGGATCATAGATGTTTAACTGAAAATGAGTAGTGTCGCTGCTGCATTAGATTTCGCATACCCAATTGCTGAACTCGTATTTTGACTATCTCTCCATTTTTCTAACTTCCCTTTTGTCCGCATTGTCTCGACCGGTGGCCGAATCGTATTACGTTTGTCTTGTGATCGATCCAAAGGTAACCGGTTCGCATCTGCGCAGGTGCAGGTAAACTCGCAGTATCTTTAGTCCACGCACGACCAATGATGGTCGCGTGACCACGGGGCGTCGATATGACGTACTACGGATACTTTTTCACTATTCCTCTCTGTAATCATCACCTGCCTGAAGCTTGTGCTCGGTTCCGTGCGTGCCACCTCCGTCACTTAATGGTATCTTCTCTAAACCCTTACATCTTATAAATAGGAATCATCAACTAGCTACTACGAACTAAATGGAACTAAGCAGACACAAGCTGTTATATTCCGACTCCCACTTCGAAAAAGCCTCGCTCGTTTAAGACCGGCATATCTTAATGACCCGAAATGGATACAAGCCCAATAGAGGAAGCGCGATACTACAGATGCTCCTAAAATACCTTTTAGACCATATAATTTGGCATTGTAGTAACTCAGTACGGCACATGTACTGCCTGTAAAACGGATGCGTCTTAGTTCCCTCCACAATGGCTTTGAAGCAATAAATGGCACTGACTCATTGGGACTTTATCTACTCGCACATCAATTTTTTACAGCCTGCATTTTTACAATCTACTTTAGGGTTTAGAAATAGCGTTGTGAAAACTGGCTTTTGCTTAGTCGATCAGAAGTAGTCAATCCGACCTCACATATACTCATGGAAGTGCATGGTAGCGAAAAATACAAGATTTAGACAAGTTATTAGACATGCGCCAGAACCACACATCACAAGGTTCGATATGAGCTCGCCTTGTTCGTTTGAAACAGGGCACTTGGACTCTATAAGCTCCCTCCATTTTTGCTGAGGGACGGAAGTCATTTTTGTGATCGAGCTTGCTTCACTGTTTGGCACGATTTGGGAAGCTGAAAAGATACCTTCAGACTGACGAATGACAACTATCATGTTCACCTTCAAGGAGGGTCAGCGAACTTTGTGCGATGATCATAGAGGCATCAGACTTATTTCCATTGTCTTCAAACTTCCCATACTTCGGCGACTTACTACTCTCCCTGAAAGCCGAATCACGAAAATCCAGGTTGGTTTCCACCATGGTCGCGGTTGTCTGGACCACATATTGACTCTCCGCTGAGTGTTAGAGTAGAGGCACACATAAAGACAACCGACTTTGGTGGTTTTCCTTGATTTGAAAGGCGCCTTCGCTCTCGCCAGCTTGTTGCATTGCCTGTCCAAGAAGACAGTTCCACCTAAATTCCTTTCCGGAACTCCCGTGTAAGGGTCTACGGGAAGTTGTCCCCACGGTAATTGGGGAACTACCAGAGTTGTCCTTTATCTCCTTTCCTCTTCAACTTACTGACCGAAATGAGCAAAAATCGGTAATTTCAGACTTTACTGGAGTACAAGTTCTACCAGGTGGCCGAGTATGTGGACGACATAGTTCCCTTTGGGTCCGATGCAGTAGCTCTGCTGAACCTGTTGGATAGACTGATGCGTAGCGCTGCACCGTTCGGCATGTGCCTTGCACTTTCAGTGCAAAGTACTGTTGCAGGACCGGACCGATACGCCACCTGTTCTAACTATCAACGCACAACCACTGGACGTGTTGGATCTGTTCACTCACTTTGGTAGCTGTGCCGCCTCTGATAGGCACATTGCTTATGTGGTTATTTCACATATCAGCAAGGTTTTTGTGACTCAACAATCTATCGAGACGGCGCGATATCAGACGGTCAGTGAAAAGTAGGTTGTACAACGCTGCGATAGTGCCGGTGTTCAGAGATCTGTGCAGTTCACAGTGAAGACAATAAACTTCTGGCCATGTTTGACCACTGGTTCTGTCAGAGCTTTGCTCATGTCTGGTAGGAACACCGAGTGAGCTATTTTGAAGTCCGCCAATTTGTTTTTGGTAAAAAAACCTGCCCCCCTCACTCGATTCTGCTTAGGCGCGCAAGCTGATTCGGTCATGCCTTTTGTATGTTTGTTGACCGGCTTCATCGACGTGCATTACATACCGCAAACACGCCCACTTAGGCGAAAGTTCGAGGTGGCCAATCCGACGTCGTATAACGGCACAATGAGACTGGTTGAGAGACGGTCAGGCTGGTGCGTGCTGTCTTCGTGGATGATCCAAACTACTGGTTGAAGACCCTGTCGTATAGCATACCAGTGAACGGTGTGGTCCATTTGAACGCAGAATAAGCGCATGCGGTCCATTGATCAAAGCGTCTCCGTAGGCTAGCGATCGGTAAACCATCCGCTTCGTAAATTGTTTTATTGACACCAAGATTCACGTGATCAGTGGATCGAATCAGCTGAAAGAGCTCGCAAGGATTGACAACGATCTGCGACTTCCATTTCTGAAGCGCGTTATGGTTACGAGGCTGCCCGATCACTGCGTTTGTTTGGGATGACAACAGACTGAATGGCGCGCTTCATTATGATCGTACTCCGCTAGAATATTTCTGCTGCGGTCAAATAAATCCAGGAACGCATGGAACTCTTGACCTTCTTAGGGTGCCGAGTACAACCACAGATTGATTATCTGCAAGAGACCCTTGTCTTCGGCATGAATATGCATTGTTGCCCTATTGCGGTGGATCGCAGCTGACTGCATCTGCCAGGGAAGATAGCTCCGTGGAACAGAGTGCGAAGCTAATCTCTTTGTATCAACGTTAAAGTGCTTCGTTTTCGGGGACGGTCCGAACCTCTCGATTGTTTGCACAGGTTTGTACATGGTCTGAGTCAAGAAATTTGAACCAGGTTGACCTGCATTCCCGTACACTGTCCCGCCATCTGAAACTGATTGTGATGTGACCAATCTGAGACCACGCTCACATTGGTGAAGGAGAGCGCCAAGTAGCTGGTGCTCTAGTGAAACAGACGATTGACTTCACGCAATTTGAAAAGTCTCTCTGCATTAATTGAGTTACCCTCATCGAGTTCATGGCGACTCTCGAGGTGACTTTTTATGATAATAGACGACCGACTCCTATGTTTAAAACCCGGCAGAAATCAGCGAATTTGGTTATAAGTAGGGGATTTTTGATGTAAATGTTTCGGGGTTTCTTCGCAATAACTTCCAAAGCAGATATTCGTCCACATGCCTGCGAAAACACTAGACGGTCTTTTCGACCTCATCAGTATTGCACCTCCATCGGATCCACCAGGATTCGAACCCATGGCCACTAGCGGCTTGCACCGCCAGCCACAGCTTATGACTGAACCATGGGGGACACGGCAAACCATCATGATTTATAAGCTAACTGCGATATGACGCATATCATCTGATATGGAAGCTACTTCGAAGAAACCCCCAACCCTTGATATCGCGGTTGCAAACTTCGCTCAATATTTGGTGTGGTTCACGATAAAAGTCGTCCTTGACCAAATCCACGGTTATCCGAATGGATTGCACACTCGCCTTGTATTCTTGAGGTCGCCAGTTAGAATCCGCGTAGGTGCGTGTGACTTCGCGGTGTACCCAACTCTCGTGCAACTGATGGTGGTCACTTGCCAGCGAAGCGTCGGCACTACGTGCCGGCGTACTACTTACGACGTTTTTGGCGGAGTTACAACGGCAGTCATTTGGAGTGTATGCGGAGATCACAAAGTAGTTTTCACTGTCCTCGCACGAGCCCCTACACCGAGCTGCACGCAGTCGTCTATTACTGGGAGACCACTAGCAGCGCAGTTTCGACTTTGCGGCTTACTGCAGCACCAATGCCAGTTAAACCTGCTGTGACTGCTTCTGTGTACTCAGATCACCGCAGGTGAAATGTCTCATTGGGCATTGGGGTATGTCAACTTAATCACGGTTCTGGGATGTTGCAATCAGGTTTCCTAGGTATTCGTGAGACCTTCTTGTTGCCCTACCTGCATGAATGTACGTATATCGAAGCGTGCTAGATAGAACAGGGCTCGAGACCGAAGCGGAGCCACTGGCCGAGCCCTTTGGGTGTTCACGAAACCATAGGAAATGGAACAATCCATGCAGGAATTTGCTGGTAATAGACAACAGTGATCAATTACAAGTGATCAAATGGGGTGTGCGGAATGTGCATTAGTAGCGGAAGCAAGAATTGTTAGACGCTGTATAGCAGGTACGATCCATACTTTTTTCAGAGGGCGCGACACTACCCGGTTGCCCGAGCCGAAGTAGGTTGTTGTCTTAGCGTTTGGCTAAATATTCTATCTACAGGGCAACGGGGCGAATCCAGGGAATCGCACCCATTGGCATCGATTGACCGATTGTTTGGTTTATACGTCTTTCGTGTGGTGAGTCACCAAACAGGTGCCCAATCCTCCCCGTGAAACCAGCGCACACTTCCTGGAGTACAATGCACCACCGGAGTGAAGCAAAGGACAATGATTGTATTTGGTGGCGAGTCACATCCACCACGTCGTAGTGTTAAACAGACTTCCGTGGCTTTTTCTGGAGAGAACGCTTGTCAGTCGAAAACCTATCACATCTTGCAACACTGTTATCGATCATTTCGCTTGAACGGGATAGCGCCGAACCACCCAGCTGGCTTCACATGGAAGTAGTTCGGCAAGCCAGCCGTTCACTTGTTAACAGGCATCTGGTACCAAATTGTTCTGGAGTCGTGGTGATGGTCGTTGCACTGGCACTTGTTTGATGATGACTTTTGTTGCACAAGCGATCTAATATTACTGACTGAAGCGTGTTACTGAGAACAAGTGACATGCTAGGGACGGCCACCACCTTTTCGTCACCCAGCCGTTAGTTTTTAACTTAGTGAACCACACGTGGTGGTTAAATTCCCTGAATGTAAGTGCTCGATAGTACAATTTTGATTGCTATGTGCACTCCAATGGACATTTCCATGTAGTATTCGTCGTGTTGGCTCACTGATCGGTCAGCCACACTCCCCACATCAACTGCATGAGTTTGAGCGACTGACTGACTCTGTCTTGCATGCTGATTACATAACGACAGGTAAGATCTACGCGATGAAGGTCGAATTCTTCTTCTTCTATCTTTCATTCCGTTATTACATTAGCTTCGCAACTGAGATTAATCGTTACACCGCTTTTTTGATATCGTCAACAACACACCTCTCTTCCAGTTACCATCAGCCTCCCACGCCCTATGCATGTAATGGTTTTTCTCTGCCCCTTGTTTTGCTGCATTGCTGGATTTGGCAAGTTTTCGCCTGACGAGCGTTCCCCCTCATCATCATTATCATTATACACATCAGCTAGAGGTTGGAAACACCTCAGCTATTGTGCCGCAATACATAAAGGAAAAGGAAAATAAATGCTTGTTTGACAACACTGCAATGTGGCGTATGTGCTTGTCAACTAAATACAATTACTGCTCTTTGCTTCACACTGGTGGAGCATTACAGGCTGGAGAATGGACGCGGAGTGTATTTAGCGCTCGGTTAGCAACTTACCAAACCAAAGGACCCCGAGCGGAAAAATCTGTCACCGCCTAATGGGCGTGATTCTCTAATTTCACTCTGTTGCCTTACGGGGTTGTCTCCAAACACAACTCCACAGTGAATAACCGGGTGGTACCACGGTGACAGTACCATTCTTTGACTTTTATTTTTGATGGTGATGTTATATATATATATATATATATATATATATATATATATATGCAGGGCGACCCGAGGCCATTGATTAGAAACTTGGTCAGGTTGATTCTGCCTTGGCTTGGTCGTAGATCGCATCCAATCCATAAGTTGTAACGGCATTTATTCGCGTTACACCACTTCAATTCGCTTTGCAAACTGAAATACTTGGTTTTCCTATCAGGTACGAAACGATTCGATAGCGAACGCGCTGGTGATCGTGAAGTTCAACGCACCATGTTGGAATTGTTAAACCAGTTGGACGGTTTTCAACCAAACCACAATATTAAAGTCATTGCGGCCACCAATCGCGTTGATATACTGGACCCAGCACTTCTCCGAAGCGGCCGACTGGATCGTAAGATTGAGTTTCCTGCACCAAACGAAGAGGCGCGAGCCCGGATCATGCAAATCCACTCGAGAAAGATGAATGTCAAGTACGTTGAGACCCAAGTAGTCTATTAACCTTATTCCGTTTAGTAGCGACGTCAATTTCGAAGAACTTGCACGTTGTACAGATGATTTCAATGGAGCGCAGTGCAAGGCAGTCTGTGTCGAAGCAGTGAGTTACCGACCCAGCTTCCCAGAAGCTCAATGGCGTCTTTGATATACATCTTTCGTTACTTTCATTGTTCCTTTCAGGGAATGATAGCTTTGCGGCGCAACGCCACCGAGATAACTCATGAAGACTATATGGACGCTATTCTCGAAGTGCAGGCAAAAAAGAAGACCAATCTGAATTACTACGCCTGATCGCAATCGCATCAAATGAATTACCGCTCATACCACATCGGCTCTTGTTGGCTGTGTCCCCTCATCCAAGCTTTCCAACACCAATTGACCCCATCGTCACTGTGCTTTTCTTTGCTGTATAGTCAGTGGATTTATCAATATAAACCTACAACCAGTGAGAAGGATACATCTCGCTGATATATCTCTGCACATTACGTACCCACAGCGGAGTTGCACTTTGTTTAGTCTTACTAGGTTATCTATACAAGAAAATATTCGCTCGAGGAGACGGAATGACGTAGTATGTGAACAATGCGGATGTATAGATGTTGGGGTATTGGAATCGAGGTAGTAGCAAATGTGCAGAAATAAAACAGGTGAAGCTATCTAAAGCAAAGCAACAAACGTGTTACTGATCAAAAGCGGATTGTTCGCTTGTCGATAAGTATCAGCTACTCACACACAGATTCTCGTTATTCATTTAGACGGTGCTCCTATCATCAGCTGACGCATTTCAGTCTCAGTTCAATTTACCGACTAAATACGCACGCCGAAATGCGGTGAACCAGGTCTCCTTGACTATGATAGCAAAAAATTGATCTCAGCAAAATGACGAAGTGGTAGAATCGTAGGATCGGACAGTTAATCTCCATGAACAGGCGAACAAATGCAAGATCTCCGCTGACTTCGTGATAATGTCACACCCGATAGAATCTATTGGATGGATTACCTAGCCACCATCCAGGAAAACGGCAAACAGTCGAATTTTTTCGCGCTGTTCTGCTACCTCGTCAAGATTTCACTTAACTAGGCACAGTGTTGGCAAATGACGCACCGAGGACATCGACTTGCTGACAACGTTTGGCCAAGCCACCTAAAGCAATTCGAGCTCTACCGACCACCCAGATGATTCATTCGATTTCTCTTATTCGGGCATTAGTAACACCGCGAATGCATCGGCGTTCGACTGCCACAAATCCAAGCTTGCAGTGCTACGCATTAACTTAGTCGGCAAGGATCCGATTCAAAGAGATCTGGATGAGTCGATCAAAGAACATTCGTGTTAAAAAGTTTGAAGGAAGAAAGGAAAGTTACTTATTGACTGGTAAGACTACCTGGACGCACTCCATTTGTCGTGGGAAACTCAGTGAAGAGCTGCCACGGGAGATGTGGTATATAGATTTCTTAATAGGGAGACGCTCTTCGAAACTTAGCATCACCACAGACAAGCACGACCGACACACTCAAAGCCGACTTGCTTATAATAGAACAACGATTTATGGCGAGTAAAGTTGCATAGACTTAACATGTCCCTAAGTTGATAATATAAGCAATTTGTATTCGATTATTACCTAAGTGGATCGAGTAAAATTCGCATCGGTGTAGCGATAGAATAATGGCATATAGTAGGAAGGTTGTGAGAGTGACGTAGCACCATGCAGAACGGATTAACAAGTTGTTATGGTTTATCCTAATGACAAATAACAGGTTTATGTGGGTTATCGTTCCAGAGGCTAGTTAGGCTGTATATATCCAGTATATCCGTATATGTAACAAAGTGTAGGGCGTTCAATTTGATATCCAATCGTTTCTTTAGAAATAGCTAAGGTGGGAGCATAGTCAGCTGAGTTTGCAAGGGGTTCCAAGGTCAATGGACCCGGAGGGAGAAATACGTTCATCTACTATCTAGGCGACTTCATTGTTGATTCAGATTCAGGCTACCGCCCCTGAGAGGGCTGAGTTTCAAAAGTTGCCGGCAAACGTGACAGAGGTTTAACGGTTTTTGGTAAACTAATATGAGGTCTTTACGTAGCCGCCGTCACCGTCCACTGAACACTCCGAGTATCTTCAGTCGTTCTCGGTATGGAACAAGGCGCAAACACTTGATATATTTCGTCACTCGACGTTGCAGGCTATCGAGCGTTGCGAGGTCACGCTTTAACCAAGCTTGCCAAGCCTGGATAGCGTATTTGACATGATGACGTACATAGGGATTGAGCATGTAGATGTATGCTTGTCATGTCTCAACTGAACGACAAGTAACGGATATTTTCTTTGCGATCGAGTGTGTGGAATTAATGAACTGATCGTCTTCGCATTTTGTTGGTTTAAATTGTTCCTCTTTTGGGATAATGCAGCCACAACTGCATTTGAACTACCTTTCCTGTTCATTATTCCTCCAAAACCCTGGCTGGAATGCAACATTCTTTCTATCGTAATTTCCGTACCATTGTCGTTATTCACCAAGACTTCCCACGAACTTGTGATGGGACCAACTGCAAAAGGTATATATTAGTACTATGTTTTAATTCCTGATACTTCATATTCTTTCTTAGTTCGTTGTTGGCCATGAGTGGGCTGATCTCTTGTGGTGACTAATTACAGCTCCCAAGCTAAACATTTATGCCCATGCAAGACATATTGCCACTGACTCACGGCGTAAAAAGTGCCATACTTGAATGATCCGCATGTAGGAACGGGCTGAGGCTTCATCGCCCATAATGTATGCATAAAACAGCCCTTTTAAAAAACGTTTATTAAACAGGCGATAGTTTACATGCTATTTTGCCACACCGGCATACAGCCAATTGGAGCATGGAAGTGCGGGAGAAACCCATTGAGGGAATACAACTCATGGAAGTAGGTCCCCCTGGGGACGGTTCCATGATTGACCGTATTACTTTAATTGAGCTTTTGGTTAAATGTGCATTTGTTATTGTTCCCATTTTCTTAACCACTCTGATATCTTCAGACTGCCAATCACTTCAAAAACGTATGTAGGCTTCATTATACAAAACAAGCACAATTAACTATTTCATGTGATCTTGTACAGATTGATCAGGCCACTCAGTTGGACTGTGCCTGGCAACATCGAGGAATAAACCGTTGATTTATTTACGTGGACAACGCGGCACTTGTTCACATTGAATGACAGCGCGTTCCTCACTGACCAATGCCAGGCCTCATCAAAGTCGCGCTGGAGGACCTCGTAGCCGTATATTCCCTTGATCGTCCGCCAAACCTTAACGTCGTTCGCGAAGACTAGAAATTTTGGGGTGATAACTCGCCAGATCGTTAAAAGCTAATAACAGGTGAGGCCCAAATACCGAACCCTGCGGTACGCCGCACTCCACTCGAATCGAGCTGGACAGCGATGTTCCTGCTCTAACCTAACGGTCCTCTTGGCCGTGCTCGGCTCAAAGTGTGGTTACATCCTGTGTAGATCGGACTACTGCCCAGCCACCGCTTTGTGTACGTCTGGTACGCATAATTCCCCACACGATAACCGGCGTTTCTTGGCGGAGCCTTCGAATTGGATGTTGCTGTTATTTCTCCTTAGAGTACTGTTCCTTAACCTATTTACTGCGGATATATCCATTTTATTGTGCTGTTCTCGGAATTTAGCTTATATGTACCATTCTAAGATCATCAGTGCTATCCTACTCTGCTGAATTTATGAAATCATTTCGATGCGCTGCACGAAGCACACCTTAGGCCGTTTGTGATAAAAGGGCCAGAAACATCAAACGAATTTTTTAAAAACATGTTGGTAAAAAGGGAAACTTCACTGGTTGGCAATTTGGCCTCAGACACTGTCCTATAGATAGACGGCAAATCCCGCTGATTCTCTCCAACAATGTATGGTCCTTCCTCGGTAAAATTGCTGATCTTAATGCCACTATGATGCGTACGGAATTTGCAAATACAGGTGTTATGCTTCAAGAAAGTTGGCTCCATCCTAACGTTGAGGATGAGATTCTTCTACTCAATGACTAACGTGCCATTAAGACCGCGAAACCTGGAAAGCCGCATAATCATGGAGGAGGCGTCATCAGTTACATCAGCTAACTGTGGTATGAATCGATAGCCTTGTTGTTTACATAACATCAAAGGTTAGCTGCGATTTAATTGTATATAAGCCAAATTTGTTGAACGGTTTTCTTTCTGTAATCATTGGAAATGTCTGTATAGATCCTGACACATCACCATATGAGTTGAAGAGCTTTGCCGATTATTTTTCCCCAGCGTTACTGTCCCCAATTGAGAGCTCTCTCTGTATCGTTGGTGATTTCAACAAGAGTGACACGGCATTCATCACATCTCTTGATCTAACATATATGATGAACTTAGAAACCAGACTGAATGCACAGTCTTCACAAATGAAACTCATTTGTTTTCTACATTAAAAAGAGCTCCTTTCGGCAACTCAAATCACTGCATTCTGCAGGTTTGCCCAGTCATATACTGCAAGATCTAACTTGTCTCTGACAAAGAAGCCATTCAAAACCATCAGACGGGGGGACTGCTCGACAGAAAATATTGCGAAACTCCAAGTGATGTTGGCCTCAACTGACTTCAGTTTCCAAGAACGAAAATTTATCTTTGGAATGTGACCACTTGACTGAATAGATTACATTCTGCTTCGATTTGCACTGCCCTGTTGAGACCATCTGTCTACGAATAGGTAGATTTTCTTCGCCGCTACTTCAACTTAGGTGAAGCTTATAAATACAAAGTGAGCTCGCAAGTTAAAAGGCTCGGGCAATCAAATCCAAGATCAAAGGTTGAATCCCCCATACATTGAGACAGTGCTGGGGTCTCACGATTGTCGCGATCTCTGGACACTTTTGAAACACCTATGTGGACCAAGTACCCATAAGCGCATTGATAACGTGGATCAGTGGAACAATGGTTTTATAGGGTAGAAAAGCTAGTGCTTAACAGGATGTTTATGGTGAAATTTCAAAGTGTAAAAATCTGTCAGCAACATTGGGTTTACACCAGTGAACTCACTGAAGTGTACGTAGTGTAGACTGTAAATACAAGGTAAATCCATAATAAATGACGGCAAATGGGACATTTGTAAAAATCGTGTCTCCTGGTGTACGCATAGAGAAGGTGAAAAACGCGGAACGAAATCTGTGATTTGACCGCCAATGAAATCACTTACGGGCGCTTGTTTTTATCCATCGGTAATGAGTCATGCGTGATGGTGCAGCGAAATAATTGCACGGTCAACTCCGGCTTTGAACTCTGCCAGCGTGGGTGCACATATGGCAGATTCCGGTAGGGCATTCCACGTACAGCAAACACGTACTGAAATGACATTCCTGGGGCATTCCAAGCGAATGTGCTGCTCCGCCAGTTTGAGATGGTGCCCTCTCAAATTGCTGTTGCGACTGAGCTCTAGCAGATGGCGGCATGTGTGGTTGGGATTTCTCAAAATCTAATAAGTAAAAATGAGGTCTCCGCGCAATCGCTGATGCTGTCCGCTGAAGACCCAGAGCATTTGTAGCCTTCGTTCATACGGCAACTTATACACACCGTTGACATTCTTGGTTGCGTGGCGTTGCGGTATCTCCAAGGCGGTGAAATCTATCCTCAGCCATGGCTGCCCGACCTGTATTGCGTATCCTACACGTGGCCGTATTTATGAGATGAGGTTATGGGAAAATCGAAGGGTCGATTCATCCGAATGCACGCTTCAGGAGGCCCACTTGTTTTATGTCCCTTCTAGACTTCGTTTCAACCTGCTTCGGACATCCAAGGTCGACCTGGACCAAAACTCCCAGATCATTCTTGCCAGAAGACGTTTGAAGCTCTTGATTGCCGAGTTTGTAGGAGTGCACCAACTTGTGCCGTAGGCGCAACACCCTACATTTGTCCACCTTGAATCGAAGTAAATTCTGAATCGACCACGCGTGTACCCTATCCACACTAGCTTGAAGTACTGTGATATCGTCTGGTGTATTAATCGTCCTCCACACCTTGATGTCATTGGCAAAAAGGAGGTAGTTCGAGTTTATGAGGTATGGGATATTATTAATATACGCCAAAAATAATCGCAGTCCTAGTACCGATCCTTATGGTACTCCGCATCCTACTCGGATGCGATCTGACAGCGATTCACGCACACGTACTCCAAGGCGTCGGTGCAGAAAAAAGCTTCTGATCCATCCCCAGAGAGGATCACCAATACCACTAGACTGGAGTTTGATGAGCAGAATTTTATGGTCTAACCAGTCAAACAACTGAGAAGCCGAGAAAGGGTACATCAACTCATGTGCTAAAGTTTACTGCTTCCGTCCTGCTGGATCGTGCTAGTAGTAGATTTGCAGTACATGATTGATTTCGTGGAAAAGCATGCTGTTGCGGTGCGAGGTAGTTAAATTCTTCTAATTAGGCCGTTAACGCATCAGAAATAATAGCTTCCATGACGTTTGAACAAACTTCACGATGAATCCTGTTCTTTTCAACAGGGTATTAACTCTTTGCCCCACTTCACTAACACTGGTCAGGTAGTCACCATTGACAGGTTTAATGTCTGTCGAGAACTCAAAAAATTGAAATGATGCTACTGAACCTGAAGCATTATCACCAATTGCCCTAAAGCACTGTGCAGATCGTCGTGCGGAACCTTCGACCGCAATTTTCTGCCGGTGTCTTATGTAGGACACTATCCCTAACATTTGGATACCTATTCGGACAACACCAGTTCCAAAGAGGGACTCTCGAAAGTATCGTACAGTAGCATGTACATCGGTGATGATGAAGGTCTTCAACAAACTACTTGCCCCTCAGATTTTCATAGCATCAATGCAGGCGATGTATTCTTATTATTATTATTGTTGGTGGCATCCGGTTCCGGATTTGCCTGTCACTGTGGCCTTCACGAGGACAGCCACAGGACGCCTGCGCCTACAGATGGACCATGGATGGCTTGCGTTACACCACCCACAGCTCCAACCACACACCCCATATCCATTGTAAACCCGAAGGAATATGACCGGGAGGCATGTGGATGGGAGCCATGTTTCATCAACGGAGCAGGCGCACACTCCTTCACAGGCAAACACAAGCATGCTGTAGTTGGGGAATCAAGCACACACAAGGCGGTGGCTGGACCGTAGTTCGCTCCACACTGAGTACATGGAACCACTCTTCGCGCCTAGCACAGCCACAAGGACCGTGCACCCCATCCTCTCCAGCAACGACCAACTGTCTCATAGAGCCAGTATGGACGAGGTGGTGGGTACTAGACAGGTAGACACCTTGTCAACATGCACATCAAGCGCAGTCCACACCGGGGATGTCAAACTAAAGGCAAACATTGGAATTGTCAATATCAAGTAATAGTTATCGAATAAAGCGTACGGATAAACGGACTTACCTCTGCTAAATGATCATATGAAATAAATGGATTATAGACAAACCCACGTTAAGTTCAGGATGTCAGAAAATATCCTTAAAAATGCTTCAAACGCGAAAAAGTTCACAAATTAAAAAAGTCTGCTTAAGCGATTGGTGTAAGTAAAATGTTGCGCATTCAGACAGACATCTAAATGATTTAACAAAGTAACCATTAACAAAAACAGCAAACCAGTCACCTGAAAAAAGAAACTCAGCTCGCAAGTATGCCGTTAGTAAATCGAGTGAAGCGTACCTACCAATACTGTGCCGGTTCTGTATACGTTCACTCCAGGACCTGTCGTCCATTCGGTGTTGGCCCCGAGTGGCCTCGCTCGCGGCTCTCTAGACATGTCTGACTCCGGCATTCGCGACCGCATGTGCTACAGCACCATGCGCTCGAAGTCGATAAAGTGCAGCCCATAGGCGCCTGTCATTTCCGCAACTGCTGATACTTCTCCGCATGCACGAGGGCTTGCTTTAGCACCTCGGCAACCGCTTTCGTGATTAGATCGCGCCTTGCACACCGATCAACTGCTTTTGATTCTCATAATCTGAAATTAACATTGGAACGTGATAGGCTCACTTTGATCATGCTCTTGTAACAGAGCTTTGGTTTCCCGCATGCCGCTTCCCAACACTCTGCTGACCATATAATAGTTGCTTCGGTATCCGCGTCGAATTCATACGCCACACATGACCGATCCACCTCAGATTTCGCAGCAAAAGAATGCAGTCAACTGCATACATTCCACTTCGACGCGACACTTCCGTATCTGCAACTCTGTCGCATCAATCAATGCGCAAAATCCGTCGCAAACACTGTTGATGGAACCGCTCGAGATATCACACATCGCGCTGGTACATTGTCCATGTTTCGCTGCCGTATAGAAGAACGGACAGCACCATGAATTTGTGCACCATCAGCCTGACGCTAACAGTAAGCTGATGGTTGTTCCACACTCTATACTCAAGCTTCCCGAATGCCACCACTGCCTTCGAGACGCGGATACGAAGCTCAGTGTGCAGCTGCTGATCAGTCGACATCACACTCACAAGATAGCAGAAGCAAAAGGTGGTTTCCAGCACTTCAGCACCAGTGTTGATTGGCGGCAGTATTGAAGATTGCACATCCGGTGAAGGCTGAAAGAGACATAGAGTTTTCTTTGTGTTGATGGTGAGCCCGAACTTGGCCGCTGTCGAAACTAGAGCACTAGTTATGTGCTGCAACCCATCCGCGCTGTGTGAAAACAACGCACAGTCGTCAGCAAACAGCAACATACGGATAGTTGTCTCACAAACTAGAGTTCTCGCATCGAAACGACGGATGTTCAGCAACCCACTAGAAATACGGTGCTCCACACGAACACCGTAAGCACATGCGGCATCAAAAACACAATTCATCATGGCATGAAGATAGATAGTAAACAGAGAGACAACTGCAATCTCATCCGAGGTCTCTCCACTCAGCTGCACTCTTGCCCGACGACATTCAATTAAACTAACAAACTTACGCGGGCAACCACTTACCCAACACCAGCCACAATGCCTTGCGGTTCACCGTAGCAAATGTCTTGGTGAAATCAACAAAAAGCGAGTACAACGGCTGTTGTCGTTCTCTGCACTTCTCCTGCAAATGACGAGCTGCAAATACCATATCTGTACTGCTGTGACCCCGGCGGTATCTAAACTTTTTTTTCCGCCACGTTAGTTTCCACAACCTGACTGACGAGGCGGTTGAGCAGGATTCGGGCATTCACCTTGCCCACACAACTCAGCAGTTTGATACCACGATAATTCCTGCAACATTGCTTGCTCTCTTTGGCCTTGTACAGTGGTAGCACAACGGCATTCTTTTGCTCAGGAAGCACCTTCTCAACCCATACGCGTGGCACCAAGTAGTTCTGCTCAGTCACCAATGCTGGTCCGTTGTATTTCAATGCTTCAGGCGAGATCCCGTCAACATCTACCAATTGCTGTTACGCAGCTGAGCAAGTGCTCTCTGCTTCCCATCCAGTGTCGGCGTGTCTGCCAGACTCATCTTCACATGCTTCTCTAGGCCGTTGAATGTAAGACAATCAACCTCCGAACGGTTGTTTGAGAGACGGTGAAAGGGATTTCGCCAGACATGCATTATCTCAGCAGTGCGTGTGCAGGCAAGTTCTGAGTTACCTTCGATCTGCGTCCTAAGCGGCTCCAACTTCGTTCCGTACACAGTCTTCAGAGAGCCATTCAACGGCCTAGAGAAGCATGTGAAGATGAGTCTGGCAGACACGCCGACACTGGATGGGAAGCAGAGAGCACTTGCTCAGCTGCGTAACAGCAAATGGTAGATGTTGACGGGATCTCGCCTGAAGCATTGAAATACAACGGACCAGCATTGGTGACTAAGCAGAACTACTTGGTGCAACGCGTATGGGTTGAGAAGGAGGTGCCTCCTGAACAGAAGAATGCCGTTGTGCTACCACTGTACAAGGCCAGAGAGAGCAAGCAATGTTGCAGGAATTATCGTGGTATCAAACTGCTGAGTTGTGTGGGCAAGGTGATTGCCCGAATCCTGCTCAACTGCCTCGTCAGTCAGGTTGTTGAAACTAACGTGGCGGAAGAAAAGTTTAGATACCGCCGGGGTCGCAGCAGTATAGATATGGTATTTGCAGCTCGTTAGTTGCCGGAGAAGTGCAGAGAACGACAACAGCCGTTGTACTCGCTTTTTGTTGATTTCACCAAGACATTTGCTACGGTGAACCGCAAGGCATTGTGGCTGGTGTTGGGTAAGTGGTTGCCCGCGTAAGTTTGTTAGTTTAATTGAATGTCGTCGGGCAAGAGTGCAGCTGAGTGGAGAGACCTCGGATGAGTTTGCAGTTGTCTCTCTGTTTACTATCTATCTTCATGCCATGATGGATAGTGTTTTTGATGCCGCATGTGCTTACGGTGTTCGTGTCGAGCACCGTATTTCTAGTGGGTTGCTGAACATCCGTCGTTTCGATGCGAGAACTCTAGCTTGTGAGAGAACTATCCATATGTTGCTGTTTACTTACGACAGTGCGTTGTTTAAACACAGCGCGGATGAGTTGCAGCACATAACTAGTGCTCTAGTTTCGACAGCGGCCAACTTCAGGCTCACCATCAACACAAACAAAACTCTCTGTCTTTCAGCCTTCAACGGATGTGCAATCTTCAATACTGCCGCCAATCAGCACTGGTGCTGAAGTGCTGGAAACCACCTCCTGCTTCTGCTACCTTGTGAGTGTGATGACTGACCAGCAGCTGTACAGTGAGCTTCGTATCCGCGTCTCGAAGGCAGTGGTGGCATTCGGGAAGCTTGAGTACTAAGAGTGGAACATTCATCAGCTTACCGTTAGCGTCAGGCTGATGGTGCACAAATTCATGGTGCTATCCGTTCTTCTATACGGCAGCGTAACGTGGACATTGTACCGGCGTGATGTGTGATATCTCGAGCGGTTCCATCAACAGTGTTTGCGACGGATTTTGCGCATTGATTGATACGACAGGGTTGCAGATACGGAAGTGTCGCGTCGAAGTGGAATGTATGCAGTTGACTGCGTACTTTTGCTGCGAAATCTGAGGTGGATCGGTCATGTGTGGCGTATGAATTCGACGCGGATACCGAAGCAACTATTATATGGTCAGCAGAGTGTTGGGAAGCGGCACGCGCGGAAACCAAAGCTCTGTTACAAGAGCATGATCAAAGTGAGCCTATCACGTTCCAATGTTAATTTCAGATTATGAGAATCGAAAGCAGTTGATCGGAGTGCAAGGCGCGATCTAATCACGAAAGCGGTTGCCGAGGTGCTAAAGCAAGCCCTCGTGCATGCGGAGAAGTATCAGCAGTTGCGGGAGCGACAGGCGCCGATGGGCTACACTTTATCGACTTCGAGCGCATGGTGCTGTAGCACATGCGGTCGCGAGTGCCGGAGTCAGACATGTCTAGAGAGCCGCGAGCGAGGCCACTCGGGGCCAACACCGAAAGGACGACGGGTCCTGGAGTGAACGTATACAGAACCGGCACAGTATTGGTAGGTACGCTTCACTCGGTTTACTAACGGCAGACTTGCGAGCTGAGTTTCTTTTTTCAGGTGATTGGTTTGCTGTTTTTGTTAATGGTTACTTTGTTAAATCACTTAGATATCTGTCTGAATGCGCAACATTTTACTTACACCAATCGCTTAAGCAGACTATTTTAATTTGTGAACTTTTTCGTGGTTGAAGCATTTTTAGGGATATTTTCTGACATCTTGAACTTAACGCGCGTTTGTCTATAATCCATTTATTTCATATGATCATTTAGCAGAGGTAAGTCCGTTTATCCGTACGCTTTATTCGATAACTATTACTTGATATTGACAATTCCAATGTTTGCCTTTAGTTTGACATCCCCGGTGTGGATGCGCTTGATGTGCATGTTGACAAGGTGCCTACCTGTCTAGTACCCACCACCTCGTCCATACTGGCTCCAGGAGACAGTTGGTCGTTGCTGGAGAGGATGGGGTGCACGGTCCTTGTGGCTGTGCTAGGCGCGAAGAGTGGTTCCATGTACTCAGTGTGGAGCGGACTACGGTCCAGCCACCGCCTTGTGTGTGCTTGATTCCCCAAATACAGCATGCATGTGTTTGCCTGTGAAGGAGTGTGGGCCTGCTCCGTGGATGAATGTGGCTCCCATCCACATACCTCCCGGTCTTATTCCTTCGGGTTTACACTGGATATGAGATGTGTGGATGGAGCTGTGGGTGGTGCAGCGCAAGCCATCCATGGTGCCTCTGTAGGCGCAGGCGTCCTGTGGCTGTCCTCGTGAAGGCCACAGTGACAGGCAAATCCGGAACCGGATGCCACCAACAATAATAATAATAATAATAATAACAACAACAATACATCGCCTGCATTGGTGCTATGAAAATCTGAGGGGTAAGTAGTTTGTTGAAGACCTTCATCATCACCGATGTACATGCTACTGAACGATACTTTCGAGAGTCCCTCTTTGGAACTGGTGTTGTCCGAACAGGTATCCAAATGTTAGGGATAGTGTCCTACATAAGACACAGGCTGAAAATTGCGGTCGAAGGTTCCGCACGACGATCTGCACAGTGCTTTAGGGCAATTGGTGATAATGCTTCAGGTTCAGTAGCATCATTTCAATTTTTTGAGTTCTCGACAGACATTAAACCTGTCAATGGTGACTACCTGACCAGTGTTAGTGAAGTGGGGCAAAGAGTTAATGCCCTGTTGAAAAGAACAGGATTCATCGTGAAGTTTGTTCAAACGTCATGGAAGCTATTATTTCTGATGCGTTAACGGCCTAATTAGAAGAATTTAATTACCTCGCACCGCAACAGCATGCCTTCCCACGAAATCGATCATGTACTGCAAATCTACTACTAGCACGATCCAGCAGGACGGAAGCAGTAAACTTTGGCACATGAGTTGATATACTCTTTCTCGGCTTCTCAGTCGTTTGACTGGTTAGACCATAAAATTCTGCTCTTCAAACTCCAGTCCAGTGGTATTGGTGATCCTCTCTTGGGATGGATCAGAAGCTTTTTTCTGCACCGACGCCTTGGAGTACGTGTGCGTGAATCGCTGTCAGATCGCATCCGAGTAGGATGCGGAGTACCATAAGGATCGGTATTAGGACTGCGATTATTTTTGGCGTGTATTAATAATATCCCATGCCTCATAAACTCGAACTACCTCCTTTTTGCCAATGACATCAAGCTGTGGAGGGCGATCAATACACCAGACGATATCACAGTACTTCAAGCTAGTGTGGATAGAGTACACGCGTGGTCGATTCAGAATTTACTTCGATTCAAGGTGGACAAATGTAGAGTGTTGCGCCTACGGCACAAGTTGGTGCACTCCTACAAACTCGGCAATCAAGAGCTTCAAACGTCTTCTGGAAAGAATGATCTGGGAGTTTTGGTCCAGGTCGACCTTGGATGTCCGAAGCAGGTTGAAACGAAGTCTAGAAGGGACATAAAACAAGTGGGCCTCCTGAAGCGTGCATTCGGACGAATTGACCCTTCGATTTTCCCATAACCTCATCTCATAAATACCGCCACGTGTAGGATACGCAATACAGGTCGGGCAGCCATGGCTGAGGATAGATTTCACCGCCTTGGAGATACCGCAACGCCACGCAAACAAGAATGTCAACGGTGTGTATAAGTTGCCGTATGAACGAAGGCTACAAGTGCTCTGGGTCTTCAGTGGACAGCATCAGCAATTGCGCGGGGACCTCATTTTTACTTATTAGATTTTGAGAGATCCCAACCACACATGCCGCCATCTGCTAGAGCTCAGTCGCAACAGCAATTTGAGAGGCCACCATCTCAAACTGGCGGAGCAGCACATTCGCTTGGAATGCCACAGGAATGTCTTTTCAGTACGTGTTTGCCGTACGTGGAATGCCCTACCGGAATCTGCCATATGTACACCCACGCTGGCAGAGTTCAAAGCCCGAGTTGACCGTGCGATTATTTCGCTGCACCATCACACATGACTCATTACCAATGGATAAAAACAAGCGCCCGTAAGCGATTTCATTGGCGGTCAAATCACAGATTTCGTTCCGCGTTTTTCACCTTCTCTATACGTACACCAGGAGACACGATTTTTACAAATGTCCCATTTGCCGTCACTTATTATGGATTTATCTTGGATTTACACCCTTTACTACATATGCTTCAGTGGGTTCACTGGTGTAAACCCAATTTTGCTAACAATATTTTCTATATTGAAATTTCACCATAAACATCCTACGGGACCTGTTAAGCACTAGCTTTTCTACCCTATAAAACCATTGTTCCACTGATCCACGTTATCAATGCGCTTATGGGTACTTGGTCCACATAGGTGTTTCAAAAGTGTCCAGAGATCGCGACAACCGTGAGACCCTAGCACTGTCTCAATGTATAGGGGATTCAACCTTTGATCTTGGATTTGATTGCCCGAGTCTTTTAAGTTGCGAGCTCACTTTGTATTTATAAGCTGTACCTAAGTTGATCAAGTAGCGGCGAAGAAAATCTACCTATTCGTAGGCAGATGGTCTCGACAGGGCAGTGCAAATCGAAGCAGAATTTAATGTATTCAGTCAAGTTGCCGCACTCCAAAGATAAATTTTCGTTATTAGAAACTGAAAAGTCATTTGAAGCCAACGTCGCTTGCAGTTTCGCTATATTTTCTTTCGAGCAGTCCCCCCGTCTGACGGTTTTGAATGGCTTCTTTGTCAGAGACAAGTTAGATCTTGCAGTACATGACTGGGCAAACCTTCAGAATACAATGATCCGAGTTGCCGAGATGAGCCCTTTTTAATGTAGAAAACAAATGAGTTTCATTTGTGAACAATGAACAATGATTTATAACGGGTAAAAAAGCATATGCTTGACAGGTCCCGTAGGGTGGTTGGAGCAATAGATGAAATGGAAGGATAATCGAACAAGTAAATCGTTTTTTAAGCCTCTACAGATTTCAACGCACCACTTCATAATGATAGTTTGAAGTATGGACTGGATGTCTGCACCCAAAGTAGAGCTGTTATATTACAGCAAATGTGGGAAAAAGAAATCAAAGGAACGGATAACGCTCACTCGTGTGTTGCTTCCGTTGAGAGATGTGGTACGTTACTCCAGTTTGTATACATCCATGTCGCTCATTGGGACACTTCTGTACGTAACATCACCGCCACTTTGCGGGGAGGGTCAGTAACCTCATGGTTTGGGTCTCGTTATTTCGTCCTCCGAATGGGACGTGCTATGCCAAATAATGCAAGTTGGAAAGTGTGTCATCTAGGCGTTTTTTAAATAGTGCCAATGTGGGGGCAAGGACGACGTGAGTGGGGAGCGCATTCCAAGCACGGGACACACGGAGTGAGAAAGAGTTTCGTCGACAATCAAGTCGGCTGTAGTGTGTAGCCAGTTTGAGCTGATGACCTCTCAGGTTGGTATTTTGGCTCAGCTGCAAGAGACTGCGACATGGGTGATTTGGATTCATCAGTATTAAGTAGACCATGATGAGGTCTCCTCGGTGACGACGATATTCACCACTGTACAATCCCAGAGACTGCAGTCTACGTTGGTAGGGGATGTGAAACAGGCCTCTGACGAGCTTCGTTGCTCTACGCTGTGGAGCTTCAAGTGCACTGATGTCGCGCTTGCGCCAGGGACGCCAGGCCTGGATCGCATACTCCAGGTGGGGTCTCACGTAAGCGCTCAGCATTTGCGGAAATACAGATGGCTCGAAATTTCCGAAAGCCCTCCGTAAGAGTCCGAGATGTTGACTGGCCCTTTTCGATGCCTTTTCAGCTTGTATGGAGCAGCCAAGGTCGTCCTGCACGATCACTCCGAGGTCGCATTCCTGGGAAGCATGTTGCAACGGCTGGTCCCCGAGTAAGTATTCATGGATGAGCTGGTGGCGTAAGCTCATGACTTTGCACTTGGCGACATTGAAGTGGAGCATGTTTTCGGATGACCAAGTGTACGACCTGTCCAGATCGCTCTGCAGTGTTGTGTGATCGTCCTCTGTCCGGATGTCATGCCAAATTTTGACATCATCTGCAAACAGCAAGAAGTTCGACTGTAGTACATTGGCAAGGTCGTTAATGAATGTTAAAAATAAACGTGGCCCCAGTACTGACCCTTGTGGCATACCGCACTGGACGTCAATTGGGTCGGACATGGAGCTGCGGACTCTCACATTCAGCTGACGTTGAGTGAGAAAGTTGGCGATCCAACCAAGCACAGGGTCACCGATTCCGTAGCCTCGAAGCTTGTGTAGGAGGATGCGGTGGTCCAAACGATCGAACGCCTTCGAGAAGTCCAGGTAGACAACGTCGACTCCAAATCTAGCATCAGCTGACTCCGTCCAGCTTGCTCGGGTCAGCAGCAAGTTTGTAGTGCAGGATCGATTTCGGCGGAATCCGTGT
>OX104064.1:217312950-217328173 GCA_944474145.2 Dicrocoelium dendriticum
ATGCTAATACAGATCATGCGCTCCCACCGCAGGTTAAGCAACATTAAGCAATTAATAAGAGACCATTGCGTCTACAATATGTAGGACATCAGTATTTCATGATATAGCCAACTTACACAACTTTGCGGCCATCTCAATGATCAATGTACCTCTACGGGTTTCGAAAGCTTGTTTCGCAACTCCCGCTGGATAATGGGCAGGCGTACCAATATAACATTAATGATGATACTGATAGTAAAACATTTGGTACTTCAAATATGAAAATAAGGACTTATCGTTTTCTCCGCATTAGTTCTGCAGTCCAGTTGGATTCCCAGCCCCCAGATAACATCAACTAATTCCACGGTATACTTCAGGTTTAGTAAGGAGACAGTGCTATGTAACCAAATGCACCTAGATGTGTGCGTCATGTAGCCGAATATTAAATACTGTTAGTGTCGCTGCAGTGACGACAGATCCTGGGAGAACATTCCACGGGTGAAAGACACGAATCCTAATTAAAGTTCTGCGGTACTTCAGACGGTTATTTATATTCGCATATACACGTTCGTAGCATGCGTGGTAGTAGAGGATGAGTTGCGCCATTAAGCATTTAGATATCAGTCCTGGTTGTCCGCTGTCATCAGATATGACTCAGTGGCGTACCTCGCTGGCTCGCCAAAGTGAGGTGGTTTGATGGAATCAGGCTGGATTCGGCGGGTGCTCGCTGTGACGTTGGTTGAAATCTGGGGCGAAGGAAATCGCCTGTCACAGTGCTTTCGATCAAGAGATTGATTGGACGGGCCGGAAAGTTTAAAATCACAGCTAGATGTACATACCTCAGAATTGTGAATAGGACGATTGTGTGCTGAGCCTGTGTGTTTCTCTTGATGCGGTTGGGAGAACCAGGCACGCAACAAGGGACAGAGGAAAAGAAAAACCAGGAGAGCAATCAGCAGCTTTGCTTTGGCTGGCAGCCTATTTTAGCGATGCCGACTTCATTAGGAATGACGAGGTTCCGCTGCCCGAAAACTAACGCTTGTGGTGATTGAAGTGGATGAACTTCGCGACAGTGATCGCGTTGGATGAATATCCTTTGCCGTATCAGTTAGCCATGTTCAGCTACGCCATCGTTTATGATGTAGTACGGATACTAGCCAAATGGAATTTTTGCGATCACGCCCAAGAACGGAATATTCTAGAAACACTCGAGATGTGGTGATTATTGTGAAAGCCGATTAACACATTTCACCCGTTGCTGTCGATTAAACGAGGTGTGGTCACTTAATAGTGTAACTAAGCAAAAAGCGCAAGAGATTTCAGTAAATAACAAGTAGGAGCATAGCGAGTAGAGATGTGCTAATGCAAAACCGGCGATTCAAAGAAAACTGGTTCAAGCAAAAGCTGATCCTAGAGTCAACATAGATTTGCAATCTGAAAAATGTATAATATTCATGTGCAAGGCCGTCTTGGTAAGGTTCCATATCAGCGAAAAATGCGTCACAAACACGAAGCTAAAGAGCCTCACGTTCTAGCCCTAAGAGAGGAACCACGGTTTGCGAAGATAACTAGAGTTGAAGGGCGTCGTAAAAGAAGAGCAGCTGAGGATCGGGTAAAAAGGGAAATTATAGACTGTGGCTGAAATTGCGCTGTAGTGAACATGCACTGCACTCGGACGTGAAGCAACCACAGAAGAATAAGCCAACTAAAATCGCAATCCAGGTTTGAAAGCTCTGTGGCCGTGGAAGGTGATACGAACACTGTAACACTAAATTCCCGAAAAAAAGCTAAAGAAAGCTATTTGATGGTGGCTGAAAGCTGGAGCATAGCGAATCGCCTGCCTAAGTGCGGTCTATCGTGTGGTCAATTAGGTTTGCGTGTGTTTGTAAACAGCTAGATGTACATACCTCAGACTTGTGGATAGAACGTTTGCATACTGAGCCTGTGGGTTTTCTTTTTTGTGGTGAGCTTGTGAGAACCAGGAACGCAGCACTAGCTAATTACGACTCCCAGTAGGACGAGACGGCTCTCTATCGCTTTTTGTGATGTGGTAGTAGTCTGCCAGTGTCTAACTGCGACGAAACCTCACGGCTGCCGAAGCTTCAACACTGTTCAATTCAATTACACGTATACACACCTCATGGCACCGAATGTGAGTGATGGCACACTTAATTGTACGACGATTCAACTCTCGCTTGATATGTGCCAAAACGCGTGATTACGAGCCTATTCCCTATATGGATGTATTAGGGATTTATGCTCTGTGAATATTGACACATCATAGGTCAGGTAGTTGCCTGATATGTTGGCTTGAACCAACCAGGAGTCAACTTCAGCTGATAAGGTCGATGTGCCTTTACATGCCATTCAAACGCTAAGTATACACGGAAAAGCAGGTTTCCCAAAATTATACTGCGGTTAGATTGCCGCAGATGTCAAGCCGCAAGCGTGCTGCTTTAAGAAGTGTTCCAAATGATGCATCTGAAAATGAAGTTATGAAATATTACATTCAGGTTGTGCTTGTTGTACTCGAACGGCGGTAAATCATTCATGTATCGCAGAACATAATATAATACATTGGCTACGTTTTATTAAACAAAATATCTTCAATTAGAAAATTTGGATGTAAGCATAGAATTCGATTATTATATTGCGTTTCACATGTAAATGATTGCAAAATAAGGGTATGTTCTTAAGCGATATTATGAACATACAGTAGGGTTAACTGTGTATAAAAACGGACTTGAACTACTTTCTATAATGTTGTAGGGTTTCCATTAGTTAGGAAATAGCACATTTCCAAGTTTAATATGCCAGCAAAACGATGCAATGCTCCAAACTCCCTACAATGATAGTCAGGTCATTGCGTCTTGTATTAAAATCTTCAAAGTGGATCAAATCAAATAAAGGTAAATGCTTGTGCAACCGTGGAATCCTTAAATAAAGCAACTGCATGTCATGTTGCTAATCCTTCTCCAACTGGTTCCAATTTGTGAGATCTATAAATCACCGAGATGCAGTTCACTTGTATGTACGTTTGTATATTGTTCAATTTTAGGCTGGCTAACACAATGGGAATGTATTTCATACTGGATAGCATAATATGAACTGCGTTCATCAAATTACCTGTGATCAGATTAGGAGTCGAAGTGGCAAACTTTACCAATTTTATTAAGTACCTTTGAGTTTATCAAGTAAGGCAACATTTAAATACCGAAGAAATGGTTTCACCGTAACACTTGATGAGTACGCGTTTAGTGAAACTTTTATATCACTTGGTTAAAACATCTCCACTTTTAAGGGAAGGCATTTCCTATGTAAATAGTAACTTACGAAATTAAGTTAGAAACTGGAATGAAATTTAAAGTGCTTGTTTCAGAACCTTTGCAGTTTCTGAATCCCCTTCACTGGTGTCTCTTCACCTAGGTGCGTGCAACATGATTACGTGTAATTCCCATCTGCTATTTCATCGACAAGCAAAAAGCTAAATAAATAATCTTCGACATGGCTGTCTATTTCTCAAAACAGCGTCCAAAATTTCAGTCAACAGAGTGAAGCCACAGTTGTCTATATACCACAACAGCCAATGACCAGATGAGGCCTGAAAACGTAGACAAGGCCAGTCGATGGAATACCCGCATGTAGGCACACTGCAGGAGAAAGTTCAATGCATTGATTTGTTAAATTTCCTCAACCGCTGGTAATGCCAACATTTATTCTTATGCTCTGCTTTCTGCATTTTTATTACGTTTACGTAATCACCAACACAAAGTAGTTCTGAGACCCGTATTATGAAATTTAATAAACAATTTACAATGCTTTATGCCGGGTAAAAAGAGCAATTGCTTGGCAACTCCCGCAGGATGGAGGGGGTAAATACACAGTTATCGAAAATAGGTGAGGGGTTTGTTTGACCGTTTACCTAACGGCTACGCAGCTGAATAATAGTAGTGTAAGTGGGAATTGAATGTGAACGACAAGGTAAATGGGACAGCTATTGTTGTTATACTTCATGATAAAAGTAAAAACGAGAATGCCCAATAATCTATAGTCTCCGCAGGTATATATAACATGTTACTTCAGTTTGAACGGATACTTAACATATGCCATAGTTGCACAGTTTAGACAACGAAGAGATGGGGGCAACGACTGCTCCACTCAGTTTTTGAAAATATACAAGTTAGGATTGGAAACAACGAAATTTTAGTGAGAGTTCCTGGGCAGCCAAACCCGAAGAAAACATTAATTCCACCCGTTCTAAGCGGCTATACTGTGCATGCGATCTCAGAGTTTTTACTGTGAAATTGGTGTGATGGCTGAGTTTTAACAGTTGATGGCACAGGTGATCCCCCAATATTTGGTAGACTAATATGAGATCGCCCCGTAGCCTTCGGTAGCAGCCAAGGAAATCTCTGTGAATTCAGCCTTTGATAGTAGAGCAGATTTCGTAGGCCCTTGATGTTATTTGTGGCTCTGAGTTGTGGTTTATCTGATACGTTAAGGTCACGTTTCACCCACGGTTGCCAAGCTTCGATGTCGTATTCAACGTGAAAGTGACCGGGAAATTTGTGCATCATGGCGAAGGTGGATGGGTGGAATCTATCGAATGCTCTTCGCAAAGCACTGACATGTTGGTTTGCTGTCTTCGCACCTGCCTCTGACAGATTTAAACAGGTAAGTTCACTATGAACAAGCAGACCAACTTCGCGTTCTTGGGTAGTTGTTTGCAATGCATGTGACCCAAGCCTATACACACAGTCAAGCCTAGGACACAATTAGATAGTGCGACATTTTTTCATATTAAACGATAGTGTTTTCTAAACTGACCAGTTTGAAAACGTGTTGAGGTTACGTTGGAGTTTTGTGTAGTCGTTCGGTTCTTTGATTGCTCGCTATAACTTGATACCATCCACAAAGTATGGGAAATCAAAAGTAATTTCCCCCGTCAGTTCGATTAAGAAAATCAAGGATAGACGGGGTCCGAGCACCGAGCCATGTGGTACGCTGCACTCCACCTTAATTGCGTCTGACAGGGATTTTCGTGCTCTGATTTCCAACCGACGCTCGTGCAGGTAATTAACCTATCAAATGTAGCAGTGGGTCACCATTGCTATAGAACTGAAGTTTGTAAAGGCGAATTCGATGGTTTACGCGATCAAACGTTTTTAAGAATTCTCAGTAAATAACATCCTTTCCTGCTCCATCATCAACTGTTTCAGTCCAGGTATTGCCCGCCACTGGCGGGTTCGTAACGCATGATATTTTTGCAGGAAGCCCTGTTTCCCTGCTACTACCATGTAATGCTTTTCCAAATACTGAATGAGTGCATCAGCGCTGATAGACTCCACAATCTTGAAAAGCACAGAGATTAGCGTTATAGGATGGTACATATTTGCTCATTGCGACTATCTGCCTTACGAATAGGAGTGATGCACCCTCGCTTCCATATTGTTGGAATGAATTTCCCAGCCATCCGAGAATGTTGTCCATATTGATCAAACAAAGCATTTGGGCTGTGTCTCGTAACGCCATGGGATATACAACTAATTATTTATGCCAACGAAACCATAAATTCACTATGAGGTGGCGAAATTTTTATCGATATAATGTTATATATATCCAAGCTTTCCGCTTCACAATTATCTGGATGACTAGAAACGGATAATGAAAGCACAGTGGCACAAGCGTTCACTAGACGATATCCGAACATAAACCATCAGCACTGAAATGCCTTGCAGACGAGCTGAATAAATGTTTTCGTCTGCTTCAATTGAACACATAGGATTAATTCACTACTACCATTACCGGTGAAGCTTGAACGGTTGTGTTATTCAGATACGCCACACTCTGGATACCTGACGATAGACGCTGCAGCTGTTTGTGTTTAAATTAGGCTCAGTCTTTGAACTGAATTGCCAAAACCAGTGTATAACCAATAGCGCAGAGCCAGCAAACTCAGGCACGGGAAATGACAAAATGGCTGACAGCCAGGGTCTGTCAATCGCGGCAAGACATACTTTACAGTGAGTGATTTCTCCCATGGGGTATGGTGCCTGTGTTACCTGATATTGCAACACTTCGTAAATTGTGGTGCGCGGGCCCCATAAGGGTCCGAGGGTACTTAAAATGTGTTCGCCGGGTTTCTCAAAATCTTTTACTTTCGTTCAATAATTTTCTAGAAGGGAGTATTGCAACTTATTGGTCGAAGACAAACATGCAGCGAAGTAGCGTTGAAACATATCTGGCAGCCACACTAGTTTTTTGAATGGTCCATGTAAAACTTGCGACTTCAGCAGAGAATTTTGGCTTAATAGACGTATATAATATAAGTAAAAGAAGCAGTCAAATGTCTGAAGTTAGTGTGGCAATCTTACCGTTGCGCAATGTTGTACAAGTAGGCTGATGAACTTTGCCGTCCGCTTACGCAACTTTTTGAAGTCTCTACGAGGCTGCTCTCCACCCAAGGACTGAAAGGAGGCTATTGTTTGTTCCATTTTTAAGAAAGGTGATAAGCACCTCCCTGATATGTATAGGGCGGTCAATTTAACGAGCTTGCTGGTTAATTATTGAAAAAGCTCATGGGGGACGCTCTCGAAGGACACTTGAAAGCGTTTGAGTTGCTTATTCCTTCTCAGCACGGTTTTCGTAAAGGCTATTCTTGCCTTACTAAATTGTTAACCGCTCGTGAACACTGGGCCGAATCCGTTGATTGCGGGAAGGCAGTGGACGTGCTGTTAATTGACTTTTCCAATGCATTTGACACCGTTCCATATTCGCGCATTTTGTACAAGCTGAATTCCTGTGGTATTTCCGGACCAGCCTTACGATGGATTTCAACGTTCCTAATCGGAAGGGAAATGTTTGTGCGGGTGGGTTTCAGCCTGTCATTCTGCCAATGTGTTCTCAGTGGCGTTCCGCAAGGTTCGCTTCCTGGCCCCCTTCTCTTCACTTTAAACCTTAATGACCTACCTGATGAATTGGGTGGATCATCCCTAATGTTTGCGGATGACTTTAAACTCTGGTCAATTTTGTGGCAGTTGCCCATTAATTTAGTGAATGTTCCGTTTTACGCGTTCTTCCGAAGGACCCGCAGACTCGTTATTTGCTTGGCGGCAATGAGGTACCGCGAGTTCAACTCCAATCTGACCCCGGTTTTTGCTGTCATCCGACTTTAAGTCCAGTAAAGGCTGAACGACAGCTGCTCGCAAAGGTTTCAAAATGTTGTGGATGATCCGCAAGCCATTCGGAATCATAACCACCGAAACATTCGTTAGACTGTTTTCAGCTTTTGTAAGGCCGCACTTGCAATACTGTGTCCAGGCGTTTCCTCCATGCCTGGTTCGTGACAAGTTATCAGTTGAACGAGTTCTGCGGTCCGGGACGAAAATGGTGCACGAATTAAAGAAGCTGACGTGCCCGGAGGGGCTACGTAACTTGGATAATTTTTCCATGTATTACATACGGCTTCGGGGCTTTTCGGTTATCGCGTAAGGTTTTAGATAATCGGAACGCATTGCCTGCAGACGTCATGATATCACCGACGGTGAAAGAGTTTAAGCATCGACTTGACGCACTCGGTCTGCAGTTTAAAGTCACCCCCTTCATGTCTTAAAATTTCCTTGGTCCAATACGACCTACGCTTCTTTAACTCATTTTAACTTATATCTTAATATTGCCTATGATATTCGATAAACTTGTGCTCTCTGTCTCATTTCCTTTACTGCAACTACTGTTTTCTTTTATTCTTCACTTGGCCGGCGCAGCGGGGACGGTTAGTGCAGGGCACATAGGCGTTGTTGGGTTGACCATGTGTATCGTGTGTGTTGATTTGGCTTACCTTTGGCACATCAAGGCACCGGTTTCCCTGTTGGATCAACAACGTTTTCGACGGTGGGACATTCGCGAGATTTTCCTACTGTTCCGGTTACACCTGAACTTGAACTTCATTGAGTGGTAGAGAGCAAAATGGTGATCCTGCGTCAGCTCCTTCGCTTTCCGGCCTTCTAAGGATTGCAGGCGATTTGGCTGTGTCATAGCTCAGGATGCAGTATCAGTCCTGTAGGATTCTGGAGTACGCAGTAGAAAGGTGTCTAGTAAACGTTTGAAACTCCCTTCTGATTGTGCACTGACAATCGGGTCCGGCATTCGGTTCCGGTCATTGATTACTCAAGTAGAGACAGTAACATCTGAGCGGACTTTGAACCTCCTCGGTTTAAACAGCTTCCAGCTGTGACCTCGAGTCGAGCTGCCAAGTCTTAGCTGAAAAAGCTGCCCTGGCTCGTTTCCCAGTTCTCCTCGTAGGATGCGTCTGATGTAGGTGAGGTCTCCGCGACGTCAGCGATAGTCTAAGGAAAAGAGGTTCATCATCTCTAGTGGGGTGGGTTAAGGCCTTTGAGTAGCCCAAGGACAAATTTCGAGACTGATCGCTGAATTTTTCTATCTTGTCACTTTCATGCTTAGATAGAGCGGCTATGGCCGGAAGTCCGAATTCAACCATGGGACGGATATGGGTGAAGAGAAGTCGAAATATTTGCAGCGTCATTTTAGAGAATGATCTCATGACGCCCCACGGCAGTTCTCTTCAACGTGTCGAGGGTCGTTTCAAGATCAGAAGAAATTATTGTGCCTAGGTCCTTTTCCTTTGTGGCAACCTTTAGTAGGTGCCCGTCAATGTGATACATGCCCAGTGGTTCAGCAACACCTATAGAAACGACTGAACACTTATCTTTGTTGACCGGCAAACCCCACTTGAACGACCAAGGTGTGGTAGATCACGCTTTTCCTGTAATCGGTCGGCGTCTTCGAGGCTGGGCACTTCTGACCATAGGTTGAAATCGGCTGCACAGAGCAGACAGTCTGTTTGTAGCATACTAGGTATATCATTGATATATCTTTAACCATTCCGGTCCGAGAACTGAGGCATGTGGTACGCCACTATACATAGGCACTGGGAATGGAAGCGTATCTTTTACTTTGACTTCCATGTTCCGGCCTTGCATGAAGTCACTTATCCATAGTAGGATGTTCCCTGTTATGTCCATTCCGCAAAGCTTGATGAGTAATTCCTGAAGTGGGACTCTGTCAAAAGCTTCGCTGAAGCCGATAAAGACCACATCTAAACGTTTTCCAGCGTCTACTGATTTAGCCCCTTTCTCTCTAGCGATCAGCAGGTTACTGATGCAGGAATGTCCCTTTCTAAGGCTACGCTGAGTGACTGAAGTGAAGTTCACATCTTCACAGTGTCGGTTAGTGGCACATTTCATGAGCTTTTTCATGATCTTACAGGCAACCGGCGTCAAGCTAATTGGCCGATATTTCGCAGTATCCTGGCGGTTTCCGCCTTTGTTATTCGGTATGACTACACCCGTCTTCCAATCGACAGGTAGTCGACCAGCTTTAAGAGAGAGCTGAAAGAGTTGCCAAAGTGGGACGGCAATGAAGGCTGCTACCATCTTGAGTAAATGTGGGTGTAGCCCGTCTGGGCCTGGTGAGGAAGGTGAATTCAGTTCTAGTGGTAGCTTCAAGGTAGCAGCTGCATCGATATAGATAAGAACGTTGCGTACATGACCTATCAAATGGAGGGAAAGTGCCTTCTGTCGCCAAAGGTTCCGTGGATTTAAGAAGTCCGTTCCAGCTTGTGCAGCGCGTGAACTGACTTCACTTGATGTGCGGTCATCCTTGCGTCTTACCGCACGTTAGTCTTACTGCTGCAACAGGCTTCGTTGATAGTAATTAGGCTTGCCTTCATGTCCAGCGGAATAGCGCACGTGGTCACATTGTGCTAAAACTCAAGGAAAAGGTTTTCCTCCGACGCGCAAAACGTTCGCCAACCCGTCGCATATGTAGTGCACAGTGCAATGACGATTTATGGTGCCGCAAGCAGATGCTCAAGCATGGTGGTAGCGTGGCCTGTGCGAAAAACCTCAGTGTCAGGATAAAACGTCGAAATTTTGGTATGCAGTGCGTCCTGATATGCTTGGCTGACCGACAATGCCAGACCAAAAAGTTAGCAATGATGGAATTGGTAGCTTCGACAGGTCACTCGCCCGCATGCATCCTCTTCTCCTGTTCATGGGTGGCACCGCAATGAAAAACTATCAAACGTTTACCACCGAACTACGTTATTTCTTATGTCCTGGTAATTTTGTATAAGACAATGATGACGTGAACTATACCCTCCACCATCGGGAGGTACGCTACATCGCTTTCATGTGATTGAGTAAGTAAACCCCGCGTTACATCTATGCATATTGCTTGCACGTGTGTCTACGGAATAAATTTCCATTTACCATTCCTTAGTTTTCGCGCCTTGCGGGTCAAGAGCGCCTCACACGCTCCCCATGATGACGTGAATATTCAGAATCGGCACAGACGTCAGCGCTCCATTTGTGTCTCATTTTCGTTACCATTTCCATATTGCCACCATTACTTAGCATACTGCATTCAACGCAATTGCATGCAATGAGGGAAACAAATGAAAAGCCATGTGACTCCATTCCAGTTGTATCCGTAGCGTTAACAAAGCCCATTACTTACGTTTCTTTTTGTCGCAATGCCTACGGTTAACACGGCGGCTTCCCTCCTAGCAAAGGTAATGCCTTCTATGCGACCTATATGCATTTCATAACCGCTGGTTATGGAAGCGCGCTCCGCCTATAACCCAGTCCTCTCCCGTGCCGAGTATGCTGCCACCAACGTGAGACCTAGTAAACCTATGGATTGTCAGTCAAGAACGCCTATGAGACCAGTCATCGCTAATTCCATAGTGGCCGAATTGATGCAGCTGCGCTGGAAACAGTTAAGGTCATTCCTGTGGGTGTGCAGACGCATTCTCTTATCACACGTTAGTAGTGCTTACTATACCGCCGCTGCTGGGCCTTTGTGGTATTGGTAACCGCCCCTATTTAAGGACTATGGTTCCACCGAGGACGATTATGCTGGGTCCGATAACGATACCAATGCTCTGCGACTAATATAGCACTACTAATAAGAAACCCTCAAGGCATGTGCAGCAAGTATATGACGCTTCTCATATGAATGCAAATATCATGGAACCCGATTAGCATAAGTGAAGGCCGTTCAAGTAGGCTCCTGGCGCCGATAATATAACTGTCGCTGAAACCCATAAATAGGCTTCCCTGTGGGACATATCTAGGCTTACTAAGCGCCGTTCCTTTACCGCAATGAAGTGAAAAATATCTACCTGTTTACTGATCTTTTGACACTGTTGCTATAGAACCCATGATACTTTTCCATGCATCGCTCGTGCAGCCAATCGCGGCCAACACTGGAGGGCGGTTCAGTGAACTAACAAATGTCACCCGTGAGACAAGCATATGGCCTTACTTTATAACCGCCACGTTCGCAGGAACATAAACCTACCTATAGTTTTGCGTATAATGTGAACTACTTGTATGAAAACATCGCAGAAATGTTCATTAATGTTTTTTTCTTCGTTTTGCTATCCTATTATTCCCTATGCTTCCTATAACTTCCACATATACTGGGTTTGATTAATCTTCATTAGTATTATTCATAAAACGGTATCAGCTTGTTAATGAAATGCGCAACCTACTTACTTTACTCTTTACACCTTGGTATGCATCAATACAGATACCGGTTAAACTCCATGAAAACTGACAGGCACATACTTAATTATTTACTCCTTTACGTGCGGCTAAGATCAATTATATCGCTGTAATGAAAAGAATGTATGCGTAGGTCTACAGACATCTAGTTGCGGGGCTTTTCTATTTGGTCTTCATAGCGGGGACTAATAAGATGCCGCCCCCTTAAATGGCATAGAACTGATGACAAGTGTTCCCGTAACACGCGTACTAATGTCTTCCTACATAAGGATATATGCATGGATAGATTGGAGGAGCAAAACCAGTTCTAATCACATTAAAGTCGCAAAATTAGGCATGCATATATTTGTAATTAACTATATGCATCCGCTTTCAGACAGCCTTATGTATACATAAATGTACGCCTTATTAAGCTATATCCATATATATACATATATATAGAAGGTTTCATCAACTATTTTTTTGTACCATTTGAAAGCTCATTCCGTCGTTTTGAGCATTAAGCCACCAAATATTGACCAGGGACCGACATGCATTTTCACTTCTCCTTCACCTTGAACCACTTAACTTACCGCTTCCCAGGCCTTCATATTTGCAACTGACGTTTTCGTCACATTTCCTTTACAAATACGCATTCCGTAACAAGTCCCATTGTAGTGGTCGTAAAATACTGGAATGGTTGCAACCCCTTAGCAAAAGGCAAAAGTTGGAAAGGGTCAACTCACAGACTAACCACAGTTGAGTTCGAGTCGTAGGTTGCGCTATACCTGTAGCACACGTCGAACACAATGGAAATAGACGTTCGATAATAATTCCGAGTATACTATCCGATTCGCAAGCGCACTGGACGGCACCGTACGCACGCAGAAGCAGCACAGCCAATGAACTGTGTGATCATAGGTCGGAAAAACTTGTGTGGTTTCGGTACGTTACGTGGTACAAATTGTACATAGCAACGTTTGCGTAGCGACATTGCCAAGGTGGCTGAATGTGTAAAAATTGTTAACTAGGTTTCAGATGGCTTGGGAAATGACATTGTATGTGAGTTACGATGCTGTAGAAATGTTACCCGGTATTGGTGCATGTGCGAGTTTTTGTTTTGTTTTTTCGGTCGCCATACTGGTTTTTCCTGCTATCGCCATGGTGGTCGATGACAGTGAGATGTTCAGGTCAATGGTTATCGGGAAGTATCAACGTGTTGAGGACCTTGTGAAGTGGTCGGAACATTTTCATCTTGCGACGGCGACTCGTTTTTCCCGTGCATCTTCCAAGTCTGTTGCGGCATGCCATCGTGGAAGGAGGAAGCCGGTTCCCGATGGGGAACGCTGCGGTTACATCATGTACCGTTGCGTTCATCGTAAACGTTCCGGACCACGTGGCAAGCGGTATGTTGTTTAATTTCTTTGCATTAAGGCCACTAACGCCTGTAGATACAAATAGTACCAGTGCAAGGCTCGGTTCTCCGTGGTTTTCAAAGATGGGAAATATGTCGTGGGGAGTTACGTCATGACGCATAGTCATGATTTTCACTTAGGTCACCCATGGTTGTACGCACCGAACCGTCATCTTTCTCCGGAGCAAGAGAGGGAAGTTCTGCGTTTGATGGATAGTTTCCATAGCACCCCGGATTTGCGTCGTTTTATTTACTTGGAGTACGGAAAAAGGGTAACTCGTATTGACCTGTATAATTTGCGCATTCGTCATCGGAATGCGAATGCTTGCGAAGTGTCAGAGGTGGCAACGATGTTGCAAGAACAGGGTGCGTGTCGGTGGGTGTCGGAGGGTAGTCAAATACGTTATGTTTTTTCTATCCATTCTTAGTTGGCGGCATTGTAAATCGTTATGGTGAGGTGCTGTTATGCGATGCCACCCATCAACTGAATTATGGCGGCTACATTTTGTGGCACTGCATGCTGGTTGATGTCACCAGTCTGGGTATTTCCTTTTTCTACGCCCTATTACCGGATGAGACATCCTACAGCTATGGGCAAGCGGTTGAGGCAATGCGGGATATGGTGCCCAGCAACTTACGTTGCCATACAGTGGTGGTGGATAAATGCGCCGCTCAGATCCGCGCGTTCAGACGATTTTATCCGAACGCAAAGGTGGTTTTTTGTCGTTACCACGTTAAAGTGGACATGTCTCGACGTTGCGCCCGCTTACGCGAGATCTCTGATCCGCGCAGAATGCAATTACGAGGTTGGCTTCATAACCTCATATACACTCGTGGCGCCTCTGTATTTGAAAGGATATTGAACGCGGTGGGCAGGGCGTCTCCTGAATTGCACGGTTATTTGTGCGCGACGTGGATTCCCCACGCGGACCCTTGGGCGGCGCACAGACTCAGGGATACTATTCTTTTTGGTTGCCACACCATGAACAGGGTAGAGAATGAAAACAGACATTTGAAGGAGGACCTGTCGGAGAGGTCCTCCCTACTCACCCTGTACAATTGCGTGGTTGATAGGGTCAACACACTGGTACACCAAAGGAACAGCATACAATTTAGGCGGTGCATGAGCGCAATTGCTGTTCCATCGGAGGTGTCCTCAGTGGCTTCCGTATTCTCCAAACTAAGCGACTTTGCGGGCGATGTTTTCATGGAGAATTTCTGTACGTCAACGGTTCTCAGTTGTAGGGCTATTGGGCCTTACTGGTTGGTTAACTGTCCTCGTTCGAGAGTGCGTCGAGTGTACATAACGCGGGGCAGTGAATGCGATTATGAGTTTAATCGGCAGTGGCGGCTGCCATGTACTCACATTTGTTTTGTGGCGGCGCAGGCGTCCTGCGGCTGGCCACAGTGACAGGCAAATCCGAAACCGGATGCCGCCAAGCATATATATATATATAGATATATTAGTGTCAGTGTTGCCTTACGTGCTTCCGTAGGTCGATGCGAAGAAACATTTGTAGGTATGCGGTTACCTTCAATGATATATGTGTAACGGTGATTGTAAAAGCCCTACATTTATATATAGATATGCATAAATACATATATACATATATATACGCCTTCTCATTTTACCCCTTCTACATGTAAGCCGACAAATTAGCGAATACAAACATAATCTTATTTACATTAACCTTGGGAAGCGAGTAAACATACGTAAACCACTTTAACAATTCTGATTATTCATCCTCACTGACCAAAACAACAAACCCCTTTCCATGCAGCCTCATTACATAGCAACCATTTATGAGCGCAGTATTATAGTAAAACATGTTAGTCAGCTATTATTCCTTATCACATTGCTGCACGTCTTCCCGTATGTCATTAAACATTCACACAGTGATGTCTTTCTAATCATAGTTCTATATTTCTTATTTCTGCAGATTCACGAAATCACAACTTCATTGAACGTTAAGTTCAAAACACATTCAGTAAGTTACACACTTACTATTTACGCAACTTCGTTCATTACCATTACATAATATCATTAAATTACCTACAAATGTTCAATTTCATGTCGCCCATGTACACCAGTCCTCCAATTAGCATTCCGTGTGGTTTCCGTAACCTATCACTTGATGCATACTTATAAGTCTTTTCGGTTTCTAATCTACAGACAGTTTCCGTATATAAGTACGTAACATTTAGAACGATTTCCCACGCAAGAATAATGCCACATTTCCGAAATGTTATTTCAGCCCATTAG